>JAHWFO010068719.1:6154642-6222040 GCA_023313115.1 Rhysida immarginata | reverse complement strand
TTAGTTAGTTAGTTAGTTAGTTAGTTAGTTAGTTAGTTAGTTAGTTATTTATTTATTTATTTATTTATTTATTTATTTATTTATTTATCAAAGGGAGAAGACAAATATACTTTTGTCGAAGAATGCAAGAATCCCCAATCGGTCACTATTTTAATCAAAGGTCCCAACAAATATACCCTTAATCAGATTAAGGATGCAATTCACGATGGATTACGTGCAATCAAAAATGCGATTGAAGATGGTAATAATTTTTTTGTTTCTTTGTACATTTTATTGCTGATATTGTGATGTGGAGCAAAGGTTTGAAAGAATCATGCAGAGCTGAAAGAAGTTGTATTTGTAATGAACCAATCTATTAACCTTACCATCTCACATTTAATAGTGGAGAGGCCCAATTAGTATGGTGCAGGATTAAATTGTTACTGCAGTAGAACTTCCGTATAGCGAAACTTAACAGACCGGTAAAATCATTTCACTATATAGATATTTCGTTGCATGGAGGTGGTGTTAAAATTTGCATAATTTCGATGTATAAATTGCTGACAATTGCATTTATATATGTATATATTTTAAATTTAGTATTTATATATAAAAATTTAGTGTTTTATATTAATTGCTTCTTAACATTAAGAACAAAACTTTTTCGATACTTGACATCGCTGCCTATCTAGGCTGCCATTGCTGAAAATTTTGTTTCGATCGTCATTATTTTTTCTGAAATAATTAAAATTTGAAAGTGGAATGGGTCGAAATAATATTGTGATATGTATTTTACGGAAAAATACGGATAGAATGTATCCATAAGCGTGTATATTAAGGCCGACGAGTGTTTTTTCGTCGGCCTCGGTAAAATTACATTTCACAAAAATGTTTATGGGCTTAAACTTCCAATAAAATAAATTCATAAATTTGAACAAATATTTAAGTTTTTAATATAAAAAAATCTTCAGTTTCGAAAGCAGAGTTATAGTAGTTCTCGTGCCGATTCTCATAGAAAATAAATTTTTAACATGCTTGCACATTTAAACCTCTCAGCAGGCCGCCATTATTGCTGTGCAATGCATCATGGGTAGTTTGGTGCGATAACGTTGTTCTCGAGAACTCTTCGTAATTTTGCCGATAAAATAAGCCTAATGCCATAGCCGCAGCCGACTGGGCAGAGCTTGTGACGTAAGAACTTTTTAATTTCGCTTGTTGGCCATTTGCGATGATTTCGTTTGTTGGTTGTCCGGTCATACTAAGTGGTTGGTTTATTAGAAATATTGGCGTCGACTACTAAAGTCATTTTGCGCCTCTTACACAAGTTATATCTGTACGCAGCCCGGGACAAACACAAACATCCGTGCCCACGGCGGGATTCGAACCCACGACCAGACGGACTCGAGAACTAGAAAGCCTATGCCCTAACCCTCTCGGCCACCTGGCCGGCTCATGCTAAGTGAGGGAACCAAATTTCGTAATAAAAGAACTAAAATATACCTTAAAATTTATTGTCTGGACCGAAAAATCCTTACGTCATAGGGATAATTACGCTGTAAAGATTTCGCTATATGGAGATTGAAAAAGCATTAAATCAATAGGAACTTTGCCGGGACCATAGAAAAATTTCGTTATAGAGAGAATTTTGCTATATCTGAGTTCGCTCTACGGAGGTTCTACTGTATAATTTTAAAAATATGATAGATTTTTCATACGCAGCATTAATCATTATTCTTACAAAGCAATATAAACATTTAATATGATGGAAGAGGGGGGGGGGGGATAATGGACAGTGGATCAATCCTAAACCAAATCGAAGAAAAACATTTAATTAGACTGAAAATTAATTTTTGCTGTTCCTCCTCTCTTTACAAAAATGATGGCCACTCTTTATCCTTAGCTTTTTCCCCATTCTTTGCATGGGGTTACTGTTATTAGATTTGGAAATGGTTTGGACAGAGGAAATGTTAGAAAAGTAGACAAATATCCCTCAGTGGAATTTGAACCTGCAATTTGCTGGTTTTGATAGTGACAAGAGCTGCCCCTTAGCACTCTTGGCCACCAAGCCTGGCTAGCAAAATAATGACAACCGTCATTGAAAATTCATTGCATAATTCATTGATACTATTGAAATTATTGTCTAAATCATTGAAGAATTGAGCTTTGGATACAAAAATGACTTGGCTAAAAGGCTTCAGTCTATATGGATTATTTCTCCTGTATAGGCAGCTGCTATGGCATTTGATCTATAATGTCACATGACATCATTGGATACTTCCGTATGTTTTCTGGGTGCTTTTTAAAGTTAAAGGTTAATTCTGTGGTCACATCGTTTAAAAAAACAAAAGATGAAGATTAATTTGAACTCAAAATATTAAAATATTTAATTCTTCCCTTGTATTTAATGGTTTTGCCTCGAACCTCTGGTTCTTGTTCCATGCATGTTGAATGCTGACAGGTGTTTGAACATTCTGGACAAATGAAATGCTGCCTTCCTTGTGGCTTTTTATGGACCCATGTCTCTTTCAGCAAGACAATGCACTGTGCCATACGGCTGCCAATGTAACTGGCTTGTTTGTGGACAATAACCTCACCACACAGATTGGCCTCCACAGAACCCCAACTTAAATCGTTTTGAAGACCTTTGGGATGATCCATTCATCGGATTTGGAAATTTTTTGTTATTGTTTTGTTCGGAATTCCATGCTGAGCAAGTCTTCAATTGGAATATTTTGTGTATCTGTTATGGTTTTTAAGATAGGACTTGAATGTGTCCTAATTTGCATATTTGGGATGATGAAAAGTGCACAATAGGATAGGTCACTCACAACTTCCTATTCATGGGATTCATCAAAATTGACATATCTGCTTCGGTTCAAAAAATAAAAGGGGGGTTCAGACTTTTGTATTCACCCTGTATATGGACAAAGCTTTGCGGAAGATGGAGAAACCCCTTCAGGTTTCCTCTAGCAAGGCCATTGATGTATAAAATGTGACAATAAAACATAGCTGTATTGGTTTATCTCCACATTTCAGGTGCGGTCGTTCCTGGTGCTGGCGCTTATGAAGTTGCTGCCCATGCAGAGCTTACAAAATTCAAAGACACCGTCAAGGGTCGAGCACGCCTAGGAGTTCAGGCATTTGCAGATGCTTTGCTGGTCATTCCAAAAACACTAGCATCCAATGCTGGATTTGATCCTCAGGATACAATTGTTAAGTTGCAGGAGGAATCGAATGCAGCAGGACAAAGTGTTGGCCTTGACATTTCAAGTGGTAAGATATTCTGTTTTTGTTTAGGTTGGGTACTTAGTTAATATTTTTGAGACAAATATTGAAATTCTAATAATTTATGCAGGGGAAGCTTTGATTCCATATGATACAGGCATTTTGGACAACTACTGTGTCAAACAACAAATGATACATTCTTGGTGAGTACCTTTTTTGAATGACACCATGTAATTTGCTCATGAAATACAAAGAGGCCCAATAAATGTAGACACATTTTAACAGAAGAGAAAACTGCAACACTTAATTATCTCTCTCATATTCCTGAGAAAGCATATGGGGTCATGTTGGGGTCATGAATATTAAATAGCATCGGATCTATTTGAAATTTAACTTAGCAGGGGATCAGTACTGCTCTCAGCCACCGAGCCGGCTAATAAATTGCTTTTAACTTCTGCAATTCGAGCAGACACTCAAAGGGTGCTTCTAAAGCTGTCAAGTGCTCATTTTCAGTCATGCAACTGTTTACTTACGATGACTCGTGACGTTGGATCAGTCCAATCACCGAATAAGAGATAATTGCCATAGAAAAAAAGCTCATTATGCCGTCAGTCTTTCTGTTCTGAATGCAGTTTTTATTGTTTCTAGTTCAATACAGCTGATATCTTTTATAACGACTTCCAAGGGATCATGAAATGTGTTATAACCAGTTGTCGTGATAACTGGTATTGCTCTTTATTTGGTCCTTACGCTTCATACCAATGTCGGTATCTAATGATTTGATGAAATGTCAGATTCAAAGGTTTCTTAAATTTCTCGAGAACCTTCCAGATTGTTGATACAGTAAAGTGAGATATATTCACTTGTCTGCACACGTCACAGTTGTTGGCATCGCATTCCAGCTGCTTTTTCTTCCACAGTTAAGGATATTTTTTTAGGAGCCATTCTTATTAATATAGTTATGTGACCCACACAAGCTTGGATAGCTCTGGTTGAAAAACTGACTCACGTTTCCACCTCAAAATATTTTTCTGGCTAAAGCAGAGCTAAAAATCTGCTGGATTCAGTTGTATTAATGCAATTGAATTCAATGGATTTTTGCAAAATTTTGATATAAAATCTGCTAAATTTAGTTGGCAACACTGAACTTGACTGACTGATGAAAAGGAATGGAGACTGAGCACATGGACTGGAGAAAGAAACCCTCAAAAAGTGTGCATCTGGGGAGATCTTTCCCATGGGTACCCTGAACTCTATCAGCGATCATTATAGCTGATCCCCCATTCAAAAAAAATCTGGTGCTATACATTGATCCATCGTTACAGGCGTGTCGCTATAACCGATATTTTTTGTCATTTATATAGGAAACCAAGCTAGGAGAAAAATCTAGTCATTATATTCAGTTGGTCGCTATAATCAAAGTCATTATAACACCTAGAGTGGATTTATCATATAATCATGACAATACATATTGGAATGTTAAAAGACAAAAATCCAATAGATTGCATGTACGAGAAAACCTAAAGTTAAGAGAAAATTTGAAACCTACGAGAAAAACTTGAAGCATTCAGAAAATATGGAAGATGCAAATGCTAAGCGAAAGTGAACAGGCTCAAACACAAAGTATTTGGACTCCACTTTTGATCTTGTCGATCAGGAGCATTTACGATGTTCATGATGCAGTTTTTAGATGATTTTTGAGTTTTTAAATGCAGTGCACTCAATCGTGACTACAGTGAAATTTTAGAAGCACTCAAAGGGGATTAAACATCAAGGCACTTATGATTATGATGAACTAGTGCTCCTATCCATTTTCCTTGTAATCTCTAATCGGGGTAATCTCTCTCATCTTGATCATTCTTTGAAGTGCATGTAATGATCTTGAGATGTAAACTTTCCAGTTTGCTATTATGGTTTTCCATTGACGTCGTCTTTGGAAGTGTGTATGCATTTTGTTGGGCTCTTCTGTAAAAAAAAAAAAAAAAAAAAAAAAAAAGTCTGTTTCTAATAAATGAATTCCTCTCCATTTTCTAGTACTGTAATTGCAAGCAATCTCCTCCTAGTTGATGAAATAATGCGAGCAGGAATGTCTTCTCTGAAAGGAAATTAAGTTGATATATATTAAACTATTAAAAGCATTATTGACATTTTTTATTGTAAGATTTTTAAATTAAAAAAAAAAAGAAACAATTTTAAGCGTTCTTGTTTTTTTATCAATCTACACATCAATTTCTTCAATATCTTTGTGCAAGACACTAATGACTAATAAGTCCTAACATATCTCTAGTAAGAATAGTCAATTTCTCATTTTGAGTTATTTTATTATAAAAAATTGTTTTTGGGACCACTTAACTCTTCAGGTGATCATTTACAGCAGTTTTCACCATTTCGGTTTAATCTGAGAATTAGGATTACCATTAGGACGAGAAATGGTACTCACTAGCACTTAATCCATGACCACCATTATTACTCCAGACCCAACCTTAAAAGCTGGTATCTGTTATTTAAACTGCATACAAAACTTAATACTTAGTTTTCCCACACGAGCACTTAAGCACACCACAAACAGTTTGCATTAATGAATGAAACTAACATGAATTTATTTTATGTAGTTTTAAATATAATCTTTGAGGTGAAGAAGACTGAAGAATTTTCATACCTTGGCTCGTTCATCAGCTACGACGGAATATCACCCTTGACGTCCAACGCGAATAAGGGTATACGTCTGCAGATGGTGAAGTGGTGCCAGGTTACTGGGAGTCCTCTGTGATAAAAGAATGCCAGATCGCCTCAAGGGGAAGATATACAGGACTGTGGTCCGTCCACTAGCTCTGTACGGCTCCGAATGTTGGCTGGTCTCGGCCATGCATGAACAGGCCCTGAACACAATGGAGCCTGGGAATCATAAGATGGGACCATGTTGAGAATGAGAACGTACGGAAGCTATTAGGAGTGGCCTCGATCAAGGACAAACTGCTTGAATCCTGCCTACGAGGTATGGGTACGTGATCCGGAGTGCTGAGGACTTTGTGGCCAAGACAGCTATGCCACAGAATAACACAGAATGGACAGCTTCGCAGTTTCCCATGCTAAGCGATGGTAGTGAGAAAACGGTGGCGCCCTCCGACGGATGGGTGGAATCTGCCGGTTGTTTAACCTGCGTTTCTATGGAGCATGGAGACTATTTCTAGGTATTTAATTATTTCTTGGTCTGTAATTAACAAAAACCGCCAAGATCACATGGAAGCTTGAAATGAATAACTTGTAATCTATCCGCGTCAAGAAAAAATTTTTTTCTACGGAGGAAAAACAGATATTCGCCTAAATGCTTGAGTAACTTGCTTGGTGGAATCGTGGGTTCGCTTACTGTTAGCACAAAAATAGCATTGGAAAATAGGTGCTTTTCGAATATAATTTATTATTAAATTTATTTTTCGTTCTTCATTTTAATTTCAATAAATAATTTCATTATTTAATTAATTTTAATTCTGTATATGAATTTTTCATGTATACAATGAAAATAAAAAGTTATTATTAAATAAAATGTTAATTTTTGATTTAACATATCTTTTGTGAAAGTGTATTCAGATTTTTTGTAGGTTTATAAAGAAAATGAAAGCTTTTTACTCGTGATGTTTGTTTAATTGTATAACTAAAAAAATTGTCAGGTTCTTATGTTCATTACATTAAATGAAAAATGAAGAGTTATCTTTTAACCCCTCACATTATTAATTAAAGAAACTGTGATCAGGATTGTTATCGGTGTATCATGAAAATAAAAGCCACTTTCTTCGATTAATTAAGCAAGTTCTTAATGAAAATTAAAAATTTTAACTTTTACCTGGTGGATTAATAAAATCTTAATAATAAAATGAATTTTAATTCAAAATAAAACTTAGTCGGCTTGCAAATTATAAAAAAAATTATTCCTTTGGACCATTGAAAGAGTTCTTGGGAGGGCAGAAGTTCAGCCCCAAAGAGGAAGTGAAAAAGGCTATCCTGACGAGGTTTCAACATCAGCCTGAAGATTTCTACAGAACTGGTATCCAGATCTCCCAAAACGCTGAAAAAAATGTGTAGAGAAGCAAGGAGAATTCTTTGAAAAATAACTCATTCCTGATTTTATAAAGAAAACTTTTCATGAATTCAAAATAAATAGCAATTCGTTTCACATGGAGTTTAAAATGAAATGTAAATTAATCAACTGTCAGTTTTTTTATGAATTTGTTTTTTGTTATATTATTTTGTTGAAGTCTGAAGTTTCTTAATTTTTGTCAACATCATTTACTTCAATGTAATTTTATCATTAAAATATACAGTGTATCTAAATGTATATCTTTAAGTGTATATAATATAGTTAAAAGGTGCATTCTAATGGCTTTTGTCACTTATTTTGCTTATCACTTTTTCAATAAAAACAAATTAAAGTTAGTCAAATTAATCCTGTTGTTGAAATTAGATTAGTTTGGAGTGAAATTACTATATTTTGGAAAATATATTAATACATTTGCAAATTCTAAATGATTTAGGTGTATGCTGTAAACTTAACAGCCAAGTCAGCTGATTACCAAGCAAGTTACTCAAGCATTTAATTAGGCGAATATCTATTTTAATTCCGTAGGAAAAAAAAATTTTCTTGACACCGACAGATTACATGTCATTAATTTCAAGCTTCTATGTGATCTTGGCGGTTTTCGTTAATTACAGACCGAGAAATAATAAAAAATCTAGAAAAAGTCGTAGCATGCTCCATAGAAACGCAGGTTAAACAGCCAGCAGATTCCACCCATCCGTTAGGAGCGCTGCTTCAAGGTCACTACCATTGAAATGCTAAGCTGTCCATTCTGTGTTATTCTGTGGCCATGCACATCGAACCTGGCGGATGCTGACCCCCAGGCCAGCCAAGGAAACAGTGGATGGACAGAATTGCAGACTAGAAGATTGCCAGCGCATCCTTGGATAGGACCAAATGGAGACAACTCTGCCACAGAGCAGACCCTGCAATAGCGGGAATAATGCCAGGATAAGAAGATTCTTTCAGAAAAGATATAAAAATTTGGCCAGCGTGGAGGCTTTTAGTCAATTGCCCTTTATATTGACAATACTTTGTGAGTGGTTTTCTCACTAGGTGCATCTTAATGACTTTCCTTTAACAATGAACAGGATATACACATATACAATTTTATCTGCTAAGAATAGATCTGGAGTATCGAGGAAATCCTGGTTAATCCTTAAATTTAATCTAATGCCTTGTTCAGACTTAAACCAGAGTTGTAGAAAACTCGCCCACTTTCAGAAATTTCGGTGTTCACACTTGAACTCATTTTGTAGAACTCGAACCAAGATGGTGACTTTTCTACAACTTAAAGTTCTAGAAGAGAGTTCTATAAATTTACGTCAGCATGACGTCACAAGTGCAAGTCCCGTCTCTACTCGCCACTCAAACTCTCTCGATCATAATGGCTGCCAAAAAATGGGCAAATTGGTCAGAAAGCGAAACGAAAGCTTTGCTGGAAATATGGCACGAAGATAAGGTGTAGGACGATTTGAAGTCCATGAAGAGAAATAGGGCGGTATATGACAATATCGTCTGGTGAAATCGTTGTTCGCCGAAATCGATAAGGCTTATAGACAAAAGTTAAGTGTGGCGAAATCGTTGTTCAAGTGTGAACGCATGAAATTAGAGTTTGACAACTTTACTTTTCTCAAAGTTTCAGAGTTCTAGAACTCGGTTTAAGTGTGAACAAGGCATAATGAAATCCGAGTTAAGATAACTTTTTCCCCCCCGCTTCAACATACGAACTATGACCCCCTCCCCCATATTTGTACCATCCAGACATCTACGATCAGACGATTTGTATAACGACGTAGACAACCTGTCCGTGTTGGAGGAAATCGAGATAATGGACTGACATTCATTAATTTTGAAAGAGATCGACCAATGAACAATCGTTTGTTCTTAGGCTACAACAATAAAAGAAGGCGTGTTCAAGCCATAGCCTACAATGTCATTTGTTCTTTGATTGTTGTAGGCTATGGCTTGGTCATTGACAAATGACTGCAGGTGCTTTTTCTGTTCCTCCATAAATGGTGCCAAAATCTAAAGTCGGTGACTACTGTCATCAATCACAGGCGTCCTTACAAAGAAAGTGTAAGTAAGCCTTCGAGTTGCTCAACTCCTGGCTAAAGGACAATAATGAATACAGTTTCAATTTTAACTTTGTTAAGGTTTAACTCTGGGTTGCTCAATCCGAGATGGTGAATACGGCCGTTAGATTCTTAAGATGATAAATTCAACTATCATAGTTGAAAATGATCTAATTCAAAGAAATGTTGGGGTATTTTTAATTCATACAAAATTATCTTGGATATGGTAATTGATAATCTCTCCCTCCAATCATTGCGTCACTTAGTTATTGCCTGAGGCTAACGAGAAAGACAGGCTCCGGCCAGAGACAAATGAAAGGAAGAGACTGGCAGTGACCTCCTCTCTAGTGGTGCCTTCGCGCCGCCATATTGGGATTGGCAAGAAACAGCTGATAGCCCGAGGCAATGCATGTCAATCAATCGGTTTAGTTTGGTTTCTTTGGTATTAACGTCCTTTTCAACTTCTGTCGTCATTTCAGGACAGGGTTATAGGGGCGACAAATTTTGTTTTGCAAGGGTTCTTTAACGTGCAGCCGGCAAACTACTACACAGGACCAACATCTTTACTTCCCTTCCGAAGAAAGTGCGTGATGTCAGGATTTTCTCCCTGAAAAAATCCTCGTCGTCCTCGGCCAGAGTCGAACCCGCGTCCTCGGGCATCAGAGGCGATAACGCAACCGAGGCCGATGTGAAACAATCGCAAACAATTATTTATTACAATATGTGGATTAATAAATTGATTATTTTATTGAACTGAAAATTATTTCTTTTTTACTTTTAATTTAAAATTTTAAAATAATTGTCTTTTAAAAATTCGTTAGGCATTGAATCATTTATTTGGAGTTATTAAAAGTATACGTTATCGTTAGTTAATGCAATAAAGTTTTTTTAAAAAAATCAGAAAACAGGTTATGCGTAC
Organism: Rhysida immarginata; assembly: GCA_023313115.1. Taxonomy (NCBI): domain Eukaryota; kingdom Metazoa; phylum Arthropoda; class Chilopoda; order Scolopendromorpha; family Scolopendridae; genus Rhysida; species Rhysida immarginata. The sequence goes on along the minus strand of JAHWFO010068719.1, from coordinate 6,211,770 downwards.
TAATACTTCCAGAAATCATCTACAAAAGTAGCTGAAATTACATTGAGAATATATGCCGCCTTAGGTTTTTGCCAATCGTAACATGGCGAACGCTTCACTTCCGCTGGCACCAGTAGCGCTCAGCGAAATAGGGCACTGCGAGTCTCTTTCTTTCATTTGTCTCTGGCTCCGGCACTGAAAAGTCATGTGACCAAGATAGGTCTATTAACAACGTAACTTTCCTTGTTTCCATCTTGTATTTTAACAATCAGTGTTTTTTCCTTTGTCGGAAACAATAAAGGTTGGATTGTTAATAGACCTATCTTAGTCAGGTGACTTTTCAGTGCCGGAGCCTTGTGTTCTCGGTTATTGCCGTAGCCAACGAGAAAGACAGGCCCCGGCGCGGAAAAGTCACCTGATCCTAGTAGTCCGGACAACAATAACAAGAAACAATGAAGATGGAAACAATGAAGATTACATTATAATCGGACAAGTATGGTCAGGTGACTTTTCCGTGTTAATAGCTGTCTTGGTTTTATCCAGTCAGCTTCCGTTATTCTGTACAAATAGTCGAACCCCCTATAACGGACTTCAAGGGATCAAATTTTGGTTCGGTATATCCAATCCGACAACCAAAATGGATAAACAGACTACACTCTGAAAGAAAAAATAGTCAAGATGCCTCCTGTGTATACGAAGTGTGATCAAAAAGTCCCGGGATTGGTTATGCATCTCGCGAACAAATTGCAGCACAAGTCAACAAATACAGTAAATACAGCCCTAACATTCATAAATCGCCTTTTCAAAGGATTTTGTTTTATGTGCATGGGGACTGAGAAAATGCTGTTATTGTGATCACGTGTATGAGGTCATCTGCAATTTTATTATGGACATTAAATTTAAGAGCTAGTCTGAGGGAGGAAAGCGACCGAAATACGATGAAAAATACGATGCCCCACCATGACAATGCACCCTCTCATAGAGCTCTCCTTACATGTGAGTTTCTTGCGAAAAACATGATTTCGCTTCCACACCCATCCTAGTCGCCAGATTTGGCTCCTGCAGGCTTTGCCTTCTTTCCGAAAATGAAGATCCAGTTGATAGGTCGCAGTTTTGATACAATTGAGCAGATGCTTGACTCGTTTCAACAAAAAAGACTTCTAGGACCCACTCCTGAAATGGCAGGAACGCTGGAGTCATTGTATGGTTTTGTAAGGGGGCTATTTTGAAGGGGACACGGTAAATGTATTTAAGTAAATTAATTTCTCTTTAATAGACCAGTCCCGGGAACTTTATGATCGCACCTGATACATGACCAGTTGTTTGTGTAATGATCTTAATCTCAATAAGTTTTTTTTACACCGTTAGTACACTTAAACATGTCCACCTCTCGTAACTCTTGAGAACATGTAGATATTCAATTCCTCGCCATGTATTTGTCAGCATGTCTCTTTTACTGTCAGTATCTCATCCGTTACTCTTGCTTTTAATGTGTTCACATCGGGGGCCGGTGTAGCAAACAATTTATCCTTAACGTATTCCCACAGAAAAAAAAAATCTAAGGGTGTTATAACCAGAAAACATGGGGGTCATGCTGTAGGACCATCTCTTCCAACCCATCGGTTGGGAAACATTAAATCGAGGAATTCACGAACGGATAATGCCTAATGTGGCGGGGCACCGTCCTGTTGATAAATTACCCACGGTTACCCTAATCGGTGCTTTAGTCTCATTGAGCTTTCTCTCTCATAGACGCCATTTTCAATATGACTGATGTTGGCGCCATCTGCATCGCTTTTGCTCCTACTGTGCCAGCAGTTTAAAAAATTTTTGAGATGGAGATCATAATATGAAAAACCGCATGTATCTATCTGATTCATAGGTTTTTCAATTAATTTTTTTTTTATCAGGGATTCAAAGACTTTGTGCTCACCCTGTCGATTAGCGTAATCATCATTGTTCAGATCCTTCCCTTGAAATATACACTCACTTACCAAAAGTCATGCCACACCTGCCGAATAAACGTGTTGGGCCCCCCTCTGGCTCGGATAACGGTAGCGACCAGTAATAATCATTAGTCGACCATTGTTAATCCTATTTCTACCACTAATAAGCCTTAAATTTGGCCGATTAATGATGATGTAACAATGTATGACATTTCCATTATCAGGCCTTCTGTCTAGGAGCCCTGGCGTGGAAAAGTCACCTGACCATCTTAGTCCGAGTAACAATGTAACCTTCATTGATTCCATCTTGGATTTTAACAATCAGCAATTTTTCGTTTGTTAGAAACAATGAAGATTATATTGTTAATCGGACTAAGATGATCAGGTGACTTTTCCGCGCCAGGGCCTGTCTTTCTCTTGAGCTACGTAGCATCATCAGAACGACGTAACAATGTTCTATCTTTTTCATGTTGAGGCCTGGTATTTTCTAGAAGGCCATGGCTGGAGCCTGTCTTTCTCGTTAGCTTCGCTCCCACCATATTTGGTGGCCATATTTTCAACAGCTGAAAGTAGGACACCAAAAAAAAGTTTACAACAAAGTTTATTTTGGAATAATTTCAAGTAAAACAATATCACAAATAGTATGAAAGAGGAATAAAAATACATCACATAAAAACAAACGAGACCTTTCGGTCATTTTATTCAAGGACCTTCATCAGGTATAAACTTTTTTGAAAGTATCAACTGATTTCATTTAGTGGATTGTTGCTCAGACCCCGAAGTCAGTGGGGTTCTCGTTGGCCTCGCCCCATCCACGTAGCCGATGAAAAAGACAGGTCCCGGCCAACACCACCTAGAGGCCTGATAACGGAAACGTCATACATTGTTACATCATCATTAGTCGACCATTGTTAATCCTATTTCTACCAATAAGAAGCCCTAAACTAATGATGCGGTAGCAATGTATGACGTTTCCGTTATCAGGCCTTCTGTCTAGGAGGTGTTGCCCGGCACCTGACCATAGAAGGCCGAGCAACAATGTTAACTTCATTGTCTCCATCTAGAATTTTAACAATCACTGTTTTTTTTCTTTGTTCTGTAAATGAGCTAAGAGATGACATGATGAAAACATCGGGAAAAAGAAGGTAATGGAAATGACATCGGAAGAATAGGTTTAGAATGATGAAGTCGCTATTGTAATATTCGCTTTTTTCTTTGCTTTCAAATTTTCGAAGCTTTCTTCTATACAAAATCTTCCACAAAGATTTATTTTTATTATTTTTCTAAATTTTCTCGTCTATACGCGAAGGTTGAATTTAAAGTGGTGCCTCCAAAGAAAAGATTTGCGTTGTGACTGGATGGGAATATTTTAATGAATTGAAAACAGTTTCCTTTGAATTGAATTGCTCTTCAATTACCTACTTCATTTTCCATAATTGAATACACTTCTGCCAGCGATGAACAAGTTTAATGAAGCAGTCACGGAAGAGCTCCATCTTCTGTTTTCACAACTATCGCCTGAATACTGTCTCAATTTCATCATCGAAGTCAGTGATTTCCATGAAAGTCTTGTTTCAGTTTAGAGAAAGATGGAAATCACATTGTGAACAAGTCTGGACTGTGAGAAGTTGAGCACTTCAGCTTCCTTGGCTCTTCTATGATGGCTTGATAAGTATGTGGCCTAGCGCTGTTGCACACATTAATACTTCTTGGCGTCAAAAACTTGCATTCCTTGATGAATTGCCACTTCCCTTCGGCTATCAAGAACTCAACAGAGACCGTTAATACTGTATATCGACAGTCTCTGGAACTCAATAACAACAGCCTTATTTGATGTATTCATCTACGAAAGAAATGTGTGAAGCACCACGATGTGATTGGTATATTTTTTATTTATTTATTTTATTTCTATTAAATGCATAGAACTGGTGGCTTCCCATTGTCCACCAGAAAAGCAGAATTCAATTCGTGGTTGTGGTTCTGTATTTTTCCTAACCACAGTTCACATTACTGCTGCCTTTTCGTTTAGTTTCAAACATTTTTGATAAAAGAACAACTTCGTGAGTATGCAGTTGTCACAACCTACACCAGTAGTCTTGTAATATAATTCCTCCAACAAATATAAGGTTTCGACTATAGTAGCTGTTGCATGTCACAGCAAACTAGGGTCCCTAGTTAAGTGCGGAGAAGGGTGGTGACAACTCTCACTTCCGTCCGCCATTTTGATCCCGTATGTGCTCAGCCACGCATAGGAGAACGCAGGTTTTTTGCTCAAATACTCGTACAATACTAACAATCTCGCTTGGTAATGTTAGAATTATGTATCTTTATTTGTCTATTTTTCTGAATTTTTAATCGTTTGACCTTTAAAAATAAGTTACTAACATCGAATTTTAACGAGCAAAAACGATGCCTAGCTGTTGCGTTCCTGCATGTAGCAATCATTCAGGGCCGGCGGCGCTATGGGGTGGCGAAGAGGACAACCGCCCAAGGCCCCACGCGTAGCGCTTATAATATTAAACTCTGCTTACTCATAGTTCCTAATCCGGTCAACACATCAACACAACGTTCGGAGTTATTTAAATTAACACAAAGTTAATCAAATGGTCTGTCTAGCTCCCGTACTATCCCTTCGAGGTCAATCCCATTATTAGCTGTTGCTGAGACAGCCAACGATCCTAAAGTGAGCAGTGAAACTGTTTGTCTTGCCAACTACGAGCTGCGGAATTTTGAATTTGTGCTTGCTATGGTCATATGGTATGACATCCTGTTTGCTGTCAACACCGTCAGCAAGACTTTACAAACTTTGACTATGCAACTTGATGTAGCCATTACACATATCCAAGGTCTAATCAGTTTCTTCACCAAATACAGAGAAGGATTTGAATCAGCAATGACCACTGCAAAGGAAATTGCATCAGAAATGCATTGAATCGATGTTTAAAGAACACCACAATAGGCGAAGTTTGACTATGAATCTAGAGACGAGACAACACAGATGGCTAATGAATCTTTCAGGATAAAATATTTCTTATGAATAGTAGACCAGACAGTGAGATGCTCGGAAACACGTTTCCAGCAACTGAAGTGTATTTTGGTATTTTTGTTTTTTTGTATGATATTAAACAATTCCGCATCATGACTTTGGATAATTTGAGGAAACACTGCATGGATTTGGACATGGCGTTGAGAAGTGGTGATTCTCGTGATGTAGATGGTTCGGACTTATTCGAGGAACTGAGAGTCCTGAGAGAAATTGTTCCAGAAGAAGCACAGACAGCATTACGATGACTTCAATTCCTTGTGTCGTTGGCAGACTGGTTTCCAAATGCTGCGATCGTGTACAAAATAATTTTAACAATGCCAGTGACCGTAGCAAGTGCAGAAAGAAGCTTTTCAAAATTAAAGTTGATAAAAAGTTACTTGAGATCATCAATGTCTCAAATTCGATTGAATGGACTGGCACCAAGAAAGCCAGGAAGTCTTTTCTTGTTAACACCCTTGACCATGAAGAACTCATTGAAGTGTTTGCCACCAATAAAGCAAGGAAGGTGAATTTTCGCTAAAAGCTATCATGAGTATTTTATTTGTCTGCAATTTTTGCTTGTGTCTGAATTACAATGTTGTAGCGTCATAATAAATTGTATTTCTCTCAATCTCTTAAAAAAAAAGTATGCAGTCTGAAAATTAGCCTTTTTTAAATTATGCAGTCTCTTTGAGAGCATAAAGCTATTTCAGCTTTGTGCTTTCGTTATTTGTTTTTGACAACCTTGAGATTGGCAATAATAAGACCCGCGATGGGTAATTTGGATCAGGGCAATTAACTGTTATAAGAAAAAATAGAAATTTCAAAAACTAAGCGAGTGAACAAATATCTGCTATGACACGTCCTATTATGACCTGTAAGATCCAGTATGACTTTGACATGTCTTAGCATTCTGTCAACGGGGTATATAATGTCAATGGCACCACAAAATTCAATTTGCCTAAGGCCCTGCACCCTCTTAGCACCAGCCCTGCAATCACTTTGACAAAGGAGGAAGGCTTTTTCGCTTTCCTGCAAACGCTAAAAAGAGGAAGTTATGGGTAATTTAAATAAAAAGAAACAAGTTAGGTCTAGGCCGCAGAAGTTGAATAGGACAGTTATTTCAAAAACGAACGTAACAAGTACTAAACACTGCATCCTCGAAGATTTAGGAGGCATGATCATTAAAAATATTCACAGATGAATAAAAAATTGTTCCATATGCTACAAAGCTTTATTTATTATTGTTTGTAAATTTATTTTTTTCTATGATATTTATGTAAAGAAATAAAATAAAATTGAACAAATATTGTACATACAACTACAGGCCTAATTTAAAATTGCATAGCTCTAGGCAACCATAAATTTGTCTAAAATAACAACAAATTTAGCATAGTTACTCAGTTGTCACTTTCAACCACGGGATCAGAATGGCGGTTTACACTTTAAGCTTACGGAATAAGTTGCCATCACTCTTCTCCGCAATGATCGAGGCACCTTACAGCATGGTGATAAAGTCTCAAAAACCATATGCTACTGGCATAGAATGTTTTATTGCTAATATCATCAAAGAATTTAAAAACTACATTGTGGCCCACACGCTGGCAATCGTAGTTATTAAATTTATTTCCGAGCAATTCTGACTGCCTCTCTCTATTCTGTTCACGTTTAGACAAAGATGCGTGACAGAGGAGGGTCAGCTTGGAAGCAAAGCATTCAATGACAAATAAGGCAATTAAACAGACTATTAAGAATTTGTTTACATAAAAATCATTCTTTTTACTGTTTATTAAAACACAGTCCTTTTAAACTGCAATTCATTTAATCTAAACTGAGTGGCCAGTTTATTAGGAACACGCTCTAATACTGTGTTGTGCCACCCCTAGCAACTATAACAGCACGAATTCGCCATGGCATTATCACGGAATTCATACGCCATCGAGAATTCCGATGACAGCGTCGATTCCTTCCACACTCGGTATTTCTATTCATCGAAGTGGAAAGCAAGGCGATGTAATACTCGTCGTCAACAGCGTCACGCGGGGAACGAATGAGAGACGTGAGAAAAGAGCTCGATATGATGACGAAAGCGAGCGAGAGAGAGACAGAAGGTCGGAAAAGCGAGGTTGGAGCAGGCAAGAGAATAGTAGTGTTTCTTGCCATATCGCCGCTTCTTTGGACCAAGCGAGTAACTCCCTTTTAGCGATAGCAAGAGAACCAGCTAAGGAAACGGCCGAAACCCCATCTCCAGTGAACGCTGACGTGAGCAACGAACTCCGTCGCCGGGAGAGCGAGTTCGATGCCGAGAGCCTCGCCACAGCAAAGTCGGCTGAACGTTTGAGTCGGGTGAGCTTTTCCTTGCAATGGAAACTTTGGAACTTTTTGCTTTGTAAGCTATGTAAATGGGTTAACTCTTTATGCATTAATTTCCTTGTTGAAGTCCGTATTCAACTATTTTCATGCGTGGAACTATCTCAGCGGACGTTTATTGAACTGAGAAACTACGAGCTCCGTTATCGATCTCAAGTGTATGGTCTTTCGCCCTACATGACTAGACAGCTAGGATTTGTTCTAGTACGGTAATTACTATTATCAACAAGGTTTCAATTTATTCTTGTGCTACAAGAGCTTGTTTCCCTGCCATTATTCGTCGTACAATATTGGTGCTCTAGCAAATGGCGAGAATCACTATTTGCGTCATGACTTTGATGTTTTGCTTTTATAGTGTTAATATCGTCATAAGCTAACTCAAGAGCCATTGACCAGATTTAGAAGGTCCTACTTTTCTCCTTCTAATTCTATTTATCCGATTTGTGTCCTCAATTACCGTTTGAAGATATTTCTCTACGGCGTGTAATAGATAGTCCAATTCCATACGCCTTTTGGCTGTAGACACGATTCGACTGCATCAGTGTTTTGTGTGTTGTATCAGTGCTACTTTAGTGCATGATACTACGTTCCTGCAAAGTGATATTACAGGTAGCTCTATCTTGAATTGGTGTTACAGTGCTTTAAGTGATTTTCTCACATGTTTACTGCATCTGGTGTTATGCATTGAGTGATCATGTTTATCTCATGGTGTTATTCATTAGTTCTCAAGTTTATTTACGCTAATTAAGTCAATTAGTCTTAAGATTTTGATTTCAATAAATTATCTTTCAATTTATACCTACTTAGTCCCCGCCTTATGTCATTACATACGTCATTCCACTGCGTACTCTTAATTTACAAATTTATCCATGACAGGCATGCACTGAAAGTGAAAGCATTATTCCGTGATGTTTGCCCATGTGGATGCAACAGCTGTTCCTAGTTGATGCTTATTGGCATGGTGGTGGATCCATGCTTCGAATAACCCGTTCCAGCTCATCCCAAAGATGTTCGATTGGGTTCAAATCCGTGGACTGTGGTGGACAGAGGAGCAAATTGAATTCATTATCATGCTCCTGGAACCATTCCAAGATGATACGAGCCTTGTGCACAGAGCACTGTCCTGCTGTAAGTATCCTTCTGATCGGGGGAAACACAGTAGCCACGAAGGGATGAAAGTGGTCGGCAACAATGTTCATGTTGCCCTGACCATTAAGACATTGTTTTACAGGTATCAGCGGACCAAGAGTATGCCAGGAAAATATTCCCCAGACCATTACAGAGCCTCCACCAGCTTGAACAGTAGAAATCAGACAGGAGGGGTCCATCGCTTCGTGCTGTTGTCTCCAAATTCTGCATCAGTCATCTGCATGGTGCAATAGGAAACGGGATTCATCCGACCAGCAGACCTTCTTCCAGTTTTCGACGGTCCAGTGTTGGTGATCATGGGCAATTTGGAGACTTTTTTGTGGTTTTGGGTGAAGATCAAAGGTACTCGAACTGGCCATCGGCTGTTGTAGCCCATCCCTGCCAATATACGGCGTGTAGTGCGTTCAGAGATGTTATTCTGCGGTCCAGTGTTGTACTCCACGATTAGTTGACGAGTCGTGACGTTTCTATTCGCACGAACAAGCATTCCCATCCTACGCTCACCTTTTGGATCGACGAGTCGCTTGCGACCACAGGCTTGTCTCTGGCTGGTTGTTTTTTGATTGTTTAACCAGTCTTGCTAAACCCTTGAAATGGTTCTTCGGGAAAAGCCTAGAAGACAATCGGTTTCGGAAATTCTCAGTCCACCTCGCCAGGCACCAACTATCATCCCCCGCTCGAAGTTGCTCAGATCCTTAGTTTTCCCTATGGTGACGGTCAAACCACTTGCAGTTGACAGGTGTGTTCTTGCACCAACTGTCACACGACAAACTGTATACATAGTAATTGCTATAGTAACGGGCGTTCCTAATAAACTGGCTACTCAGTGTACAGTCCATTTAATTACAGATCGTGTCACTACAAAGTCCATTTTAACACAGTACATTGCATTGTGCTTTTACAGAATACAACATCATAGTTTATTAAAATTTCAAAACATCTAAGTTATTTTAAGTAATAACCGCGATTTAACACTAAGTCAGCAGTTCTCAACCCGTGATACGCAAGTGGTTAACTGGTGGTCTTGGAAAGGGTCGTTGGCACCAATTTCATGATTTTGAAAGTGGCTTAAGTTCACTCTTAATCAATTATTTATTATACTGATCGATTAAGTAATTTATTTGCAATTATCCGGGGTTGGGAAGAAATTGGGGACCAATATTTGAGGAAACTACTTTCTTCAATGCCCAATCGCATTTATCAAGTTCTTGTTAATAAAGGTGGCCACATCAATTACTAAATCGCATAATTTCTTGACACAAAAATTTCCTTCCATTTGTTGTTTTTTTTCCTCATGTAAATTTCATATAAGTATAAAGAAATAAATGTGAAAAATATTCCTATACATTGTAAACATTAATTTTATTTTGTGAAACCCAAATGATTTCGTTCCGTTTATTGGATAGACTATTGTTTAGGGGTGAGTCTATTTTTTCTGGACGCACTGTATACGAGGGCGTTTTGAAAAGTAATGTCTTCATGGCTGTAGCTTTTTTATTTGGTAACCGATTTTCAAAATTCTTCTTGTACCTGATATTTCCATTTGTCTTCTATGTAATGCACTATTCACTTTTCGACAGTCCCCATTCCTTTCCAAGCATTGCGCCAATGCGTCACTAGTTAGGTGAACCAGTTGGAGAGGAATTCTGGGATTGTTGTCGACACCAGGATTGAATGGCAGCTTTGGACTCTCTTCTGGAGTACGATAACGTCCACCCGCACACGAGTCGCCACACACCAGAGGCGTTGCAGCGCCTACAGTTCAAAGATGAAAGACTTTGCACCTTGCCACTTTCACCGCTTCCCAAAGAAGAAAGACCACCTTAAGAGACACGAGTTGGTTCTGACGGCGAGGTAAACGCTGCCATTCAATCCTGGTGTCGACAACAACTCCGGAATTCCTCTCCGACTGGTTCACCCAACTAGTCACGCGTTGAGGCAATGCGTGGAAAGGGATGGGGACTATGTCAAAAAGCGAATAGTGCATTACCTAGAGGATAAATATAAGTATCACATACTAAATGAATTGTGAAAATAGGTTACCAAATAAAGCTACAGGCATGAAGGCATTACTTTTCAAAACGCCCTCGTATAATAGGCAATTACATGTATATGGACCTTAAGAATCCATATTAAGACTTATTAGGCGCAGTTAATGCGATTTGTTGACATTCATTTATTTACACACACAGGCCAATGAATTAGAAACCTTCGTTCAATATGGTATTGACTCTCCTTTGGCTGTAATTACAGAACATACGCGGTTTGGCATGGACTCTACAAGGTGTTGCAATGCATTCGTCAGAGACCTTCAGGTCCTGCAGAGTAGACGGAAGCGGATGCCTTCGACGAATGTCTCTTTCCAACATGTCCCAAACGTTCTCGATCAGATTCAAATCCGGACTTTGCGCTGGCCACGGCAGATGTTGCAACTCGGTGTCATGTTCAGAAAACCACTCCTGAACAATTCTTGCTCGATGGACAGTAGCATTGTCGTCCATGAAGATCCCGTCACCATTTGGGTACAAATGCACCATTGCAAAATGGACTTGATCTGCAACAATGTTCAGGTAGTCTTTGGCTTTCACCCGACTGTCAAGGAATATCAGGGGACCCTTGCCATACTAACAAAACATGGCCCATACCATGACACCTCCTCCTGCAGCTTGAACTGTGTTCACAACACATGAGGGGTCCATCGATTCATGGGGCTGCCGCCAAATTCTCTGCCGACCATTGATGCAAAACAATGTGTAACGTGACTCGTCCGACCACATCACCTTTTTCCAGTCGTCTACTGTCCAGTCACACCGTTCCTTACACCATTGCAGGCGAACTTTCCGGTTTGTTGCTGACACCAGGGGCTTCCTCACTGGCATTCGACTTCCCATCCCTATTCGCTTCAACTCTAGGCGCATTGTTCTGAAGGAGATGGGTTGCGATGATCCTTCATTGAAGTCAGTTGCTCCACAGTAGACCTTCGGTTTTGCCGCACAATCCGTCTCAGACGAAGTCGGTCCCTTTCTGTGCTGATTGTTTTTGATCCACAATTCTGCCGTTTCGACAACTCTTGTGGATTCCGTTTCCACGCATTGAACACCTTGGAGACCTGACCTTTTGAGATACCGGTCAGTTGTACTGTCCTGGAAATCGTAGCTCAAGCTAGACGGGCTCCAACAATAACTCCTTTTTGGAACTCAGACAGTTCTGTTTTCCCCATTTTGCTCAACTTTAGCAGCTGCAGCTTGGAATGAGCATGTACCTCACATGATTGGATATCACAATCGTTTCTGACCTGTGACCCCGCTTTACATATCAGTACAGTAATTCATCACGGGTTTCTAATTCATTAGCCAGTGTGTGTATTTACAGAGGTTAAGTCAAAAGTAGTGGCCTATCACCGCGCAAACTTTTAAATGGGCACCAGACAGGAACCACTCATTGCTATCTTCAAAGTAGAGTCCATCATGCTCGATGGTCTTCATCCAACGATCAGCCAGTTGGCAGATGCCCTCGCGAAACCATTCCTCAGGTTTCGGAGCGAAAAAGTCACGCACGGCGTCTTCAACCTCACTGACATTGGCGAAGCGCCGTCCACGCAGGAAGTGTGTCATGGTTCGGAAGAGATGGTAGTCGAAGGTGCCAGGTCGGGGCTGTATGCTGGATGTAGCAAAACCTCGATGCCCTCCAACTCCTGCAACTTCAGCGATGTTCTTCGCGCCCGGTGCAAGCGTCAGCTCGTGGGGAACAACTCGGCAGCTCCTGTTGACCTTTCCCATGGCGTGCAATGTCGAACCACACTCGATTGTGATGTCCCAATGTCCGCCGCTAGTCCACGGGTGGTGCTGCCTGGGTTGGCTTCCACTTGTTGCCGTAGGGCTGCGTCTTCCGCACCTTGGCGCATCTTCCAGACGAAAAGCGGAAGAACCAACGTCGTGCTGTCCATTCACTGGTCACACCTTGACCTTCCACCTTGCAAATTTTGGCTGCTGCTGCTCGCGCACTGGTCCCCTTTTTCCAATAGTGACGAAGGAGCCCGCGTATCACCAATTTTTCTGCCATATTTTACATTGGCTGACGCAGGTGGCACAATGTCTGTGGCATTCAAATTCGTACGGACGTTTCTTCCCACTCTTTTCTCTTAATAAACTGCGATATACCCTTGTGGTAAATGGTCTTCGCCAAGAATTCCTCAAACTCCAACCCCCCCCCCCTCCCGAGTCGGCCACTAGTTTTGACTCAACCTCTGTATTATGATCTGATATGTAGAATTTCGCTTCCCAAACCAATTCTGGATTCCACATCATAAAAAGTATCTACATTTTCTCTTCCTCTGAAGTATGAATTATATTAATGCTTGACGTCTACTATTTCTTCAATGGATTCACAATTTATAACCAACTAGCTGATATGCCTTGCTGTTTGTTTGATGAAATTTTACAAGATCCGAATTTGAATCTACGGTAAGTATGAACATATGAAAAATCTTAGAATTAATACAGTAAATATTCACTTTGGAAGAAACGAAATAATTCTTTAAAATGCTCGTACTTGAATTTTGTGTACAATTGGTTTTGGCCAGCAAAATTCGACATTGCATCCTTAACTTTTTACAATATCAAAGAAAAGCTCTGAGTATTGAATTATTTTTGTCTATATTAAAAAAAATACTTCATAGATGGATTGAGAGATTTAAGGAACTGTTTACAGCCTCATCAACATCCAGAGCATGTAAACAGAGTTCCTTAAATAAAAACGCCACCACCAAGATCAACAAATTAATAACTCGGTTCTGCAACGCCTAGAATAATGAATTTTGGAGGAATAATAGGGCACATAAAACACTGTATACCGTTAAAATTTGATCGTTTTCCAACGAGTAGTTTCCGAATTACGCACTCAACATCTTAACACGTGCTGATTAGTACACGCATGTGAGCACTATTTTGATTTCAGTAAATGGCGGAGGCCACATTCAACATATAACGAATTTTAGTAACGATTAAAGACTTGTTAACCTGCGTCTTCGTGTCTAATTTCGTATACGAATATTGCATAGAGCGCCATTCCATGCTGGTGGTGACCTTTTGAACTATTTTTTTTTTTTTTTGGTGGATATGAACTTCCCATGCCCTCTTGTATAATATTACCAAGTATTATAGCTTTTGGTCCAGTAGGTTTTTTTTTATGGCCATGTCAAAATGGAACTTTAATTATAAAGACCTCGTAGATTACTGATTTCTGTGTTTCTGAGAGACTTATCTCCAGTTTTGTTTTTTTTTTCTTTCCATCATTGTGGGAATATTGCACAGCCCTATGTGAAATTTCAACTTTATAACTTATTTCCAAGTTGCATTTTAAACGCATCTTTGATCGATAGCCTCCCCCCTCCCCCTTTATTTATTTATTTGTGTTAAGAGCAATGTGTTAAAACTCGGCATTGTATAGAATGCCCAGGGAATATATAGAGTGACTAAAATTTGTAGGAAAAGTATGAAATGTGTGGTATGTTAAAATTTCCTAGGCATTCTATAAAATGCCAAATGGCCAGCGGTCAGCTCCCGCTACTCGCCAATAATTAACAAAAATTAGTGAACGATGCGAAAAAGGCTAAGACGATTGCTAAGAAGGAACCACGGCACTATTGGCTGCTGAAACTATAGTAGAGAACAAAAGTAATGATATTATCAGTTTGGAGCATTATCTCGAGTTTCCATTTAATAATTTCATATGTGTTCTCATCAACTTTTCTGATGGTTTGGAAAGAAGTTAATTCCCGAAACGCGAGCTAGGTCACTGGGCTACCTAACTACCTAACTATCTTGACTACCTAATAGTCTTTAAGAACACCAGGTGACAGCCCAACTCGCGGTTCCTGGTTCGAAAACTTTTCCTTCCATTTTTCTGATATCATCATAACCTTATGATTGGAGCATTATCGCGAGTTTCCTCTAATAATTTCTTTACAAAAGTAAACTTTATCTTGTTAAAAAAGGCGTCAGCGCTATTCATTTTTATGCATGTACTCTAAATTATTTGATGTACTTCATGAGGCAGATTTGGCCATTGGACATGGGGAAGGCGAAAGAATGTTGAAAGAACCTTCACACAAGTATAAGAATATTACTCGTCATGATATTGAATTGTACCTTTGTGAGCCAAGCCAGAAAAAAATTTAAAAACGTCCAAAAAAAGGTACTGTAGTCAAACTTATTATAGTGCCATAAGACTGCTTTTACTGACTTGGAAATGTAGGAGTCTTGAACCAACTGTATGCGGTTGAAGAAGGATTCGTGAGATACATGTGCAAGTGCCAAAACACGAAGTACTTTTGTGTGAAAAAGAAAATTAAATGTAATTCAAAATGCCATTCTAGCCTTTCTTGTTGCAAACAAATAGCTAAACGCCACTTCTGCTTTCGTGTTTAACTGGCAAGAATGTCCTTTATTTAATGTCGCAGTTCTTCGTTCTGTGTTCAGTGCCAATAAAGGCGCGGTTTTGATATTTTGCCTATAGTGTACTGGTCTTTCTGTATATTACCTAGGTAATGTACAGAATGCCTAGGAAAAGTATGCAACATAATTACAAAAGCCAGATATTTTATACTTCACCCAAAAACGTCAGGCATTCTATACAAAACCTGCTTTTCACACATACCGGTAACAAAGTGTCATGATTATCAATGAAAGTTTACAATGGTACCATAATGATATCACTAAACCACGTACCTTTGAACCAATTTTGACTATCCTTAATTTTACGTTAATTTATTGTGAACAGCAAAGATAACTTCATCTGAGAGTTCTCAGATTTTCTTACGGATTACAGAAAAATTAATAAAAGGTGGGACAGAGGAAAAAAACAAATGGGAAAACATTTCTTTATAAAAGCAAACCACCAATTTTTAGAATATATAAAATAGACAGCTCTCAGTATAACGCAGTATAACGATGAAGTTTAAAAAAAAAAGTAAATCGGAAAAACTGTTTAAAATGTTTTAATCACAGTCACTGCTATGTACATTAATAACCAAATTAAACGATAAAGATGTATTTAAATGGGCAAAGTTGAGGAGCAATATCACCATCAATTTACATGCCACAGTCCCTACAGGTGAAGTGGGAATAGAAATAAAGGATCCATACTACAGCTCTCGTCTCCTCACATTAGAAGTGAATTTACCCAAAAATAATGAAAATTTAAAATTAGGGGGAAGGGGAACACAATATCACATTCTCCATTTGTACTTTTATAAAAACTTAAAGTAAGAAAAGAAAATAAGCACCGCTCTTTGTCCAGTTATGTGTACCCGAAATAATTCGGGAGATGGAGATCGAAGCCCAATGCTAAACGAGGAAACTTCTCTTTCTGAAGATTCGGATTGTATGGGTAGTATACGAATTTAATAAACGCTTCACACGAGCTTTTCCACTTTTGAACGCACAAAAAGAAAATAATAATAAATACATAAACAATAAACAAATAAAATAAAATAAAATACCCATAACAGTAAGCGAAACTGAACAGGTTGAATATTATGCTATGACCTAGTTACTGAATACGTACATTTCTGTAGTCACTGTCTAAATGAAGTTCACTTAATACAAATTTTACGTTTTCATTTCAAATCGTTCAACTATTAAACCTTCAACGTATCCAATGGCAATCCCAACATTTTTTTTTTCATTCAAAAATTAACTGTGGCCTTTAGAAACTCGGCAATAAAAAATTCCCATTAAGACTTTGGTCTTCACACCAGACTTCTTTCTCACCACAGCAAGGAAAATCCTAAAAACCTCGTAACATTCATTACAATAATCATGATAACGTAAAACACTGAATTTTGTTTATTAAGTACATCATTCAGGAAGACAAACAGCTTAAGAAAATTCCAGTTCCACTCTTAATAGAAATAAATAATAAAAAAAAGAAATCCAATTCACTGCCAGAACTGGAAATAAAAATTTAAAAAAAATATATAATAAATAAAAATCCCACCCTCAAAATACGTAGTGAAGTTTAATTTTTAATAAGTCATATGCGTTTGTACCTCCTCTGTGAATGTACTAGGTTTCAATGGTCCATGTAATCCATGGAAGTTCTGATGGTAATCAAGAGACTGTCTAATCTTCTCCCAGCATTTTGGAAGTCAATGTCATTATCGTTTGACAAGCCTCAGAAAATTCACATTAATGGAAAGCAAGAAGAACCTGCTTAGAAGGAATTTGACACTTTTTTTTCCATATATACCAATCTGCTGTCATTTAATAGTTTCCATTTGCATATATTTTCTGGAACCGTCTCGATGCCATTTCTCGTGCTAGCAACCCAAGAGCTCCTTAAATTTAAAACATAACTGGCAGTGTTGAAAAACTTATCCCTGAGGACAAGAGCTTTAGCTCCAAAAAAATTATCCATCAAAGAGTGCACACTTTCAAGAGTTCTGTAAATTTGTTAGCCTCTATTCATACTGTCTACAAAGATTTTTTTTTTTTTTTTTTAAATAAATTCTTGGGGGAGGGAGGAGGAAGAGGAATCAGTTTTGTATTTTCTTTGTAATCCTGGACATAAATATTGATGGGTTTCTTTTAATTTAAATAACTTCAATAAAATTTGTACATAAAATTAAAAATCAAATGTTTATTACAAAATACGAAATGAGATAAGCAGATAAATTTTCTTTTCCCACTGCAAAATAAAAAAAAAGAGGCGAATGTGTTATACACGAAAAATGAAAAGGGAAAGGGCTTCAGCTAGGCGCCCAGCACCACTGAAGAGGAATAAATAGCATTTTACAGAATTCCTTTGTATTTGTATGGGGGAGGGGGACCTTTCTCTCCCCTCCCCCAATTACTTGTTTGAATGTGTGATGCACAAAATCACCAACTCAAGTTAAATTGTCTAATAATCTTGATAAAAATGCAAGAAAAAAAACATTTTCTCCAATTTCTCTCCTATTGTTTTTATTCCATTGGCAGTAAACTTTTTTTTTTTAAATTTGTTTTTTTTTTTTCTTGTTCTTTTTTTTTAAAATATATATATATACACACAAGGATTCAGACACTGAAAAGTGAAATTAGAAAAAAAAAAGAAACATGAAAACTTAACTAGGCACACTAATGACCACCCTTCATTCACGCATTCAACACATGAATGAATGCATTCAACATCTTTCATTCTGATTTTTAAGTTCTATTACAAATTTTTATTTTGTTTTTCCTCCTCTTCAATTTTCTAATTGAAAATTTTAACATATTTATAAAAAAATAAAATGACAAATGATCAAAAATTTCTTAAATAAAAAATAACAGGGGGAGGCATGAGATTTTTTTGTATTTTTTTGTATTTTTTTCATCTTAATAAGACGAACATTTAAAAATACACCACAAGTTAATGTAACCAACATCATTCACCATCCCAAATCTAGGATAGAGACAAATTAAAAGTATATACATATATTTATATTCATTTTTTCTTCCCTCTGTCAGGGTTCCAATTTATAGAAGATTATTTTCTTTTTCCCCCTCTTTTGTTTGTTTCTTTCTTTCTTTGTTTTTTTGTTTTCTTTTTTTGTTTATTTTTTATTTTTTTTTTTTTTAATATTTTTATTTAAACAAAACATAAGTCGAGACTGTAGTTCCACAGAAACACTTCCACTCGTCAACCCTTCGAACGTCTGCATCATTTCCCCGTAATTTCTCGGCAATGAGAAATTCCACCATTTTTCCAACAAAAAGACATGACCTGCAGCAGCTGCTTCTTCAAGGGAACTAAGTGTAATATACACTTAAACCCTTATGGCTGCCCTTGCATGTATTGTAAAATTCCTCTTGTAAGTTACACGTGATTTATGAGCACTTTTTTACCTAGATAAATTTTATTTTTTTGAGCTGGGCGGGGGTTCAGTCCTCGTCCGATAAAGGCTCATACTGCGATGACATGAGAGGTGCAGGTTCGTTCTCGCGGCAAATTGAACTTGGTGAATTGCTACGACTGCTAAACATGGTGGATGGCTGTGGATGGGACGGGGCTGGCGATGGGGCTGCGGGGCTTGTGCTTGCTCGCACAGTCAAAGCAGAATAAGGAAATGTGTATGGAGTACTAACACCTGTCGTAAACGGTCCTAATGATTGACCAAGGCTGCTGCTGTTTGATGAATATGCATATGATGTAGATGAAGATGACGATGAAAGTGAAGATGAGGCTGCCGATGTGGATGATGATCCAGAAGGACTATTTAGTCGCTCCTGTGCACTGGTCCCACTGCCACTGTTATGAGAAGAGGACACAGACTGACTCTGGTTGACTCCATCCTGACAGTTTCCCGACGACGAAGCTACACACGTTTCGTTTAAATCTCCTACTGCACTAGTCGATATCGATTCTGGCATTGTAGTTGGAGATATGGGATCTAACTTTGATGATGTTGCAGTGTCAACACCAATTGATTCGTCTATGACCATTTCTCCAGACTGTGGACTATCAGCTAATTGCAAGCCTTCAACTGTTTTTTCATCTTTTGCTGAAGAAACTTGAGTGTCCCACACAGAATCTAATTTACAAACATGTGTTGAACTTTCAGCAACTGCATTTTTATCACTGTCCCTATGGCTTGACTGCGGATAATTATCAGTTGTTGATGTATTATGACTATTTGAACTAACTGAATTAGTAATGTCACTGGAACTACTTAACTGTGCTAAAGTCCTCATATTTTCTGAACTCTCGGGCAAATGATGTTGTCCCAAACAATCACTGGAACTTTCTGGTGTATTCTCTAGGCGAGATTTCTTCCGATTGCTGTCTTCTGCTTCCTGCATGGTTACGTCAGAACTACTTGGGGAAATTGAACGAGGGCGAACACGAGAATCGCGTCGCTCTACATTTCCACTTGCTTCTGGAATTTCTAGGTTTCGTTTATTAAAAGGCCGATGTTGCTGACTGGAGGGATAGACCTGTGCACCACTACTGTAATGATGCTGTGTAGACAGAAGAGACTCTCGTACAGCATCTGTATTTCGTTCGTTGTCAAAGCCACAACGAAAATTACCTTCTACACGATGTGCTTGTGAAGGATGAGGACCAGGTTGTGGCATAGGACGTATTTCTTGTGAAGAATCTGATGACTTCTCAGAAGTCGTTCGCATTACTTCTACAATACGATTTTTAACATAATCTAAAGGTGAAATCCCCAGCGGTTGTGATCGGCTTAGGTTCTTAGCAGTTTCATTAGCTTCTGAACTATCCGGAACAGGATAGTTACGACCTCCAATATTGGGATTGAGCCATGGAGATTGAGGCAAATGCAGCAAGTTAGAACTACTAATGCCTGACACACTGCTTTCACCATTGTTACATTCAGGAGGTGAAATCGGCTCCACCCTATATGATGGCACCGGCGAAGAATGGGTTACTGATACCTGTGATTTATTCTCTCCAAGCCGAGGAGAACTTGAAGGATGCATAGTGCGCAGAATTTGCCGTTCATCAGGAGCAAGCATTGGTCGACACTGATTAGGTGAACGGCTATCTGAAGGGCTGTATCTCTCCATTTTCTGCTCTTTATCGGATTGCAGAGCTTTACGGAGTTTCCAGCAGTTATTTTGATAAGCTGCTTGATTAGGCATGTCATCTGCAACTGAAGCATGAGAAACCTGAGCACCTTCCATTGGTAGTCCTGGCGTCACATTAACAACTGGAACCAAAGGTGAGCGTCGAGGATCTGTACACGAGGGAGGAGTAAATGGAGAAATACGTGGTCCCGAAGTAGTTGGGGGTAAAGGCCGAGATATTTGTTTTATTTCCTGGCTACCTGTGTGATTATAATCATCCATGATAATGTTATCTATGTGTTTACGAAAAGTCATATCCTTGCTACTCAGCCCAGGACTTGGATTGGGTTGAGGAGTTCGCCCACGGCTCCCGGGACGTTCATACGAGCCTGTGACACTTGGTGTACTAAGAGGCTCATCGTCAACTGTCACAATCTCTTCTTTAGCTTGAATTTTGCTCGTCATTGCATGACTATGTTTGTACGGTGATAACTTACCATCACCATCAGCTGCAATAAGGTTAGTTGTACTTTCTGGGCTACGACGACTATTTTTAAAAAACATTCCTGATGGAGTTTTATTACTACTTGGACTAGTATCGGTGTTCTGATTAATCTGATGAGCTATGATGGCATCAATGAGACGAGCTGCAGTCAATCCTTGGGCAGAACTATTTGAAGAAGGGGCAGTTTTAGGAGTGTCTTTTTCAAGCACGTCAAACAACAACTTGGAAGGATCTTCAACTGGTGTGTATGGGAAACAGTGACGAGCAATGTAACTTGCATCAGCTCTTGTTCTTTCGTTCGGAGGTTGCTCGTTCTCATTTATATACATTTGTTCTCTCATACGATGTACTTTTTCTCTATTATGTTCAACCTCACGTGCAATTCCTGAAGACTGCTGAATAGGAGGCGGAGGAGGTGGTGGAGGCAATGACTGTGAAGACTGATGAGTTTTATGGGAATGTTGTTGTAAAGATCTTGTGACCTCCGAGTGGTGTAAATGTGAATCTTGCAAGCAACGTAATTTTTCAGGTCCATACATGGGATGCATGTGCATCTCACGATCATTCTCGACAGGAACAACCTCAGGAGTACAGCCTTTGTTCATTTCATATCGATGGCGTTCAACTAGATGGGAAGGTAATGACGGTACCTCATTGTTGAATCTCTCACGAGACGGCCTATTTATATCTGGAGTGTCTTTAGGCACAGCCAGGCTAGGTTGGGCAACTGCTGCATCCACCAAGGCTGTGAAGGCTTCGTGGTGTGCAGGGTACATGTGACGGGGTGATGGTGTATTCTTGGCACTACCCGTAACATAATTTTCCATTTCTGGATTCCGAGGAGACTGAGGTTTTGGTGATTGAATTACAGAAGATTTCCCTTTGCCTGTACTAATAGTGCGTATAACAGTGCGTTGGTGCGATGGAGGTGGCGTTGATTGCGAAGACACATTAGGACTGTGGGAAGGCCCTCTTCCACTAGTCCATGGATAAGGAGAGGAATTCATTTGGGATTCTTGCATTTGTTGCATGTGAAGATTGCTTTCATGAGATATATTAGATGATGGTGTATGACAGCCTACACGATTTTCCTGTGTATGATGGTATGGGGATGGAATTGATTGACCAGAAAATTGGCTTTGTGAATACTGATACATTGAATGCATTCGAGGATCAACAGGAACATTCTGCGGACAAGGATCATGACCACGAGGTGAGAGACGAGCATCTTTTTCATTAGAATTACTATTACGACGAATAGTCATTTGTTGTGAAGTAATAAAATCTGTTGTAATGATGTCGTGGCGAGAATTTAACTGCGATTCAACAGGAGGGTAAGGTGCTCTAGGGTAGGATAATGAGGGTTGATAGCTGTATGGACCAGTTGGCGACATTTTTCGATAATACTGGTCAACTGCATTTTGTTCGTAAAGATTGGGCAGTCTTAAACGAGAAATGGCATCGTTAACGATTGGTATTCCTCTACGAGGTGCATCATACGGGATAGGAGCTGGAATTGGAGTGTCAGATCGGCCAGTAAGAGGTGAAGCTTTCTTGACAGAAGCATCATGTTGTACTGGAGTCCCCAGCGTTATGGAACCAGATTCCTTCGGATGAGGAGGGGTTAATTGTCGAAGAAGCCCTTCATAACGAGGTGCAGCATGTAGCAATGGAATTGCAGAATTACTACTTGTAGCAATGTTATTTGGAGATTGATTTACTGGTGTACCATGAGTAATGGAACCCGACATACTATTTGGAACTAGAAGAACAGATGGTTTCTCATTCTTTATAGGTAATTTTGGAGACACCGAAACAGGTTTGGTAATTAATGGTGGGATGGGAGGGACTACATTTTTCACTAATTTCTGTGCAGGCTTATTTGGAAGATTATGAGGAGAAGGTGAATTGGGTGGCCCAGGAAGAGGTGACATGTGATGAGAAGGGGGTTGACCATGATGACGTTCTGATGCAAATGCTGAAGGAGATTTTGTGCGCGATTCAGATGGACGATGATAATAGTTAGGGTCACGATGAGACTCCATCATATGTGGTGGAAGATCTGGAGTATGAGAATGAGATGTACGGGCATACTGATTACTATGCGCAGGTGGAGGGATTCTATCATGACTGGAATGCTGAGTGTGATGGATTACGTCGGGGCTCTTTCTCAACAGAGGATGATCTCGTAATCGAGGTTCTGTTTCTCTGGAAGGACTCCTTTCTCTCGATCTATTTTTCATAGAAAGATCAAGGGTTTCATCCTGAGGTTCCATACGATTATAAGTAGAAAGATTCGGATACATGTCTCGGCGCGCCACTGGAAATTGGTTGCTTCGTAACGGTTCCTGAACAGGGGGCACAGGAACTTCTCTGATGTCCCTATATTCTCTTATTTCACGTGTTTCTCTGCCAGGCTCAGGAATTTCCTTCACATTTCGAGAATTGCCATTTCCATTCAATTGTATGATTGGGCTATTAGTATTTGGGTGCATTGTAGTTTTCTCAGAATTAAGAATACTGTGTATATTTGGACTGGAGGATGAAGGTATCGTAGTAGTTGGAACTGGCTGCTGTCCTCGCATGTGTGTCTCAACTGTCATATTTATGAGGGCTTCAACAGTACTTTTCCAGATGGTCTCATTTTGTCCTTCTTCTTTGGGATGTTGATTGTAATACTGTGTTCCCGAAGATGTCGCCATCTGCATTGCTGCACCTGTAGCTTCAAGCATGGATTCCTGAAGATCTTGAACAGGAAGTTGTGGAAGAGATTCACCTTCATTTGCTCCTTGACCTTCATCAGCACTAACTGTTGCACTGCTATCATAATCTGTTAAGCTTTTGAGGCTTCCCTGGGATGCACTTCGGCTTTTTGTCGTTTGCAAATTCCCAACAGAATATTCCATGTCTTCAGATTTACTTGGAGTAGTGTTTGGATCTAATTTCGGTGGAGCAATATCAGGGTTTTCTTTCTTATCTTCACACTCTTTTTCTGATACTGTAAAGAAAGGAAAAAAAAAAAAAATTACAATCGAATTTAAATTGCTATTATTATGTAGTATCCTTTAAAGTAGTTTAGTATTTTAAGGTTTTCACCTTCTTCTATGTTTTTGAAAACTGGACTTGGAGCACTGGCTGTATCACTAGAGTCGTGATCAGGAGGCGCATCCTCTTCACAGCTAGAAGTCGTCTCTCCACTTTCTTCTTCATCTGTAACTGTTGGAGGGCCCTTATTAGATTTCTCTTCTTTTTCTGTTTCTTGATCTTCTTTTGACTGAAAATTTAATTCAAAACGTTTGTGAGGAAACAAAACCAATAAAAGTCGGTGCAAGATATAAACGGGATTTTCAATAACACTGAAAAAGTCCCACACAATTTTTATAAGCTAAATATACAACTCCCGGAAAAAAACGTGTAATAGCCCTGAAGGTTACTGACAAATGTTTTATTCAACTGAAAAATTACACCTACTTACATGATAAAATAAAAGCAAAAACCCTTTTGTACTCACATACAAAAAATACACGGAAAATAATATATTGATTTTTAATGTAATTAAAAAAAAAAATCCTGGAAATAAACATGTAATACAAAAAATACTTGGGAAAAAGTCTGTAATAATACAGAAAAGCACTGGATAAATAGTTAATACTTGGTTGGTTGAACTTTAGCTTTGATGACTGCATATACTGAAAGAGTCAATTAGGCGTTCACAAAAATCCTGGTAAATTTCTTTCCATGATTCTCTGATGGCGACCAGCAGCTCAATTTTGAATGTTTGATTACGCTTGTTTACAGGCTTTTTCGATTCGCACCAAACAGCCTCTATTGGGTTGAGATCTATGCTTTCGGTGGCCAAGTCATCGCTGAAATCTTTTTCCAGGAGGAGCTCATTTACCTTTTTTGCTCGATGAGATGGTTCGTCCTCTTGGAACATCAACAGTATCATCTGGAAATTGTTCTTCTGAAGTTGGGGCTAAGGAGTTCTCAACTATCTCACAGTAAACATCTGCTTTCACGTTTGTTCGCATCAGAGTTTTCCAAGTCCTCGGGCCGACGTACAACTCCAAATCATCACACTGGAATCGGGAAACCTAAACTTGTAAACATTCGGGAATGAATTGTTCAGAGGAACACCTCCAAACAAATCATCCATCATTACCTTCAATGGAGAATCTGCTCTCACCCTAAAGATGATCTTTCTCTGTTGATCAAATGACCATGTGGAATGTTCACGTGCCCAAGAGGCTCGCTTTTTCCTTTGTTTTTCAGTGATGGATGGCTTGTTATATGCTTTGTGAAAGAAATAGCCTATTACTCAATGTTCAGTCACTCACTTGAACACTTGCTTCTTTAAACAGTTGTTCAGCATCTTGATGATCATTTCCTATTTTGTTTGACAATCATCCATATTTGGAATCAATGTTTTTCTTGGGCATCCTTTTAGTTTTGGTTTTTTAACTTTTCCTTGCAATTTGAATTTTTTGCTGACATTGGAAACCATGCCTTGTGAGCATACAAGTATTCTGGCTATTTCTGTTTTGAGTTTTTGCATTCATCAGAAGTTCTATCATTTTTAATGTCTTCTGAAAACTCCTTTCTAGGGTCCATGATTGTGACGAATAAAAAAATTTAATAAAGCCCAAGACATGCAAAGTATATCAGGGTAGGCGTAGGTCATTTTAATGCAGGTAAACTATTTATGATAAATTAATCCACCATTTCTGAATTTGAATCAATTATTATAAACTTTTTTCCAAGCATTCGTTGTATTAAATATTTATTTTCAGAAAGGGCAGATTTGTTTAATTTCTTAAAAATTAAGTATTTGTTTTTCCAGATACTTTAGTATGTAAATACATAAAAATATGTGTTATTTTAATCCCACAGGGGTTTTGATTCAATTCTACCACGTAAATAGGTGTCTTTTTTGATCTGAATAAAACATTTAGCAGTAACATTCAGGGCTATTACAAACTTTTTTCCGGGAGTTAAAATATATAGAGTACAATTTTCATTTTTTCTTTTGAACAACATTTTCATGACTTCCCAAACAAGAGAGGTCTACCCCCAAAAAATTAAACTTCATATTATGTTAATTCATCAATTTATACACCATTAAAAGGTTGCATTCATATTTTAGCTATCAAATTTTAGAGAACTGATCATATGTTTCTCTCTTCTGAGAGGATTCACGTTTTTATTCTATGGTTTGACATCGGGCAAGCAAAGTACATAAATGCATGCACTCTCCCCCCACCCACCAAAATACTAATGCTTCTTAAAGATTATATATGGACTAAGAAATAAAAATAATTAAGGATCATGAACTGACATTATGTGAGACTTTAAGAAATGTCAAATATAATATGAAACAAAAGTGTTTTAAATTATACCAGAAACCAAACTTGAAAAATAACAACTGAATGTAATCTTCAGAAAACCACATACAGTATAACTCGGATAACACGAACTCGTTGGGGGCCAACAATTTACTCTTTCAGCTGAGGTATGAACCATAACTATAATTGAATTATGTCCAGGTACAAAATTTCAATGATTGTTTTGCTTAATGAAGTCAATATGCCAGCATAAGGAGAAGTTGATACTGGTGTCAGGTCCAAAAATAACAATTTGGAGAAAATCCCTTATCGTTTGGTTTATTTTTGAGAGCAACTGAAATTCAACTCATTCTATTGACGATATCTTTCTGAATTTTCACGATATTTGCTTGGGCTTTTTATAAGAGTAGCTCTATACATTTGGCTAATAAATTATGCAAAAGACATTTTGGTAATGCTTGCACATGCAAAGTTAAACATTATTTAGTAAAAACGCTCATATTTCATCAAATATTTAACATTTTTATATTCTGATTGCAGGGTGTTGTCTCTACTGTACTTTGTCAAGTTTCTTGAAAATGGCATTGCATTGGGTTGAAAACCCTGCATGTTAGAAACAAAAAACTTATGAAAAAATTTTGACTTTTCTTTTAAAGAAACCTTTATATCTCCATGAATAGACGTGCTATTCTCATACAAATGAACACAAGTAAAAGAAGCCTCATAACCATATGCTACAGCGACAAAGGATTTTAAGCATTATTTTTTACAGAGTGATCTCAAACATTATTTTTTTTGTTCAATTTGTTGCTTGTCTCCTATTTGCCATCAGGACAAAACCTTCGCTGAAACATATGAGGTGTAACGTGCTCTTTACACCCCTGAAGTTTCAGGATAATTCGTCAAGTATTTTTCTAGATATTCAACAAAACATCTAAAATCGAAGGTGTCCACTTTCAATTGAGTAGTCAGTGTATTTGTGCATTAAAGAATTGTTTACTGGGCATTTTCCCATGAGTATTTATTCTGTTCCTTCTTGGTTTCCTGTTGCAAGGGCCTTGCCAACTTATCAAACTATTTTTTGCATGCCAACATCTGCTATTGGCACCTCAAAATCACTGCCTCTGCAGACCCGACACAATGACACATAAATAATAAGATTTTCTGGTTTCCCATTGCAAGCATCTTGCATATATGCATACATATATACAGTGAGTGGGACACATCAATAATTTATCATTTCTTTGCAAATAAACCATACTCTACAATTAAACCAGGTTTATTGTATTTATATATATTTTCCTTTATTCAATAATCTGAACTTCTGGGTTTTATCAGTTTCAATTAGGAAGAGGGTACTGAAACGAGGGTTCAACTAGGATCAAATTGGGGAGCAAATTCGGATTTCCATGCCCCCTTCCCCTCTCTGCAGTTCCTTTACCTCTTCTCGGTGTATTCTACAAGCTGGCATCTAGGGATTGTGCACAATTTGTCTCTCCCCCTACTGCAGCCTGCTACATGCAAAACTATCTTTGATTATGAACCAATATATTAAAATTAACTCAGCCATAACATTGTTTTTAAGGAATAACCAAGTGATACACGAACAATCCTTTTTTTAAATGAACTAACCTTTTTGTGTTCTTGTACCAGAGCATCTAGATCCAGTTTGCGGCGATAGTTGAAGTAGAAGTTCTTGCACTGAGCTTCAGTCTTTGTTACAACCATAGCAGCAATTTTTGCCCAATTGGTGCCATATTCACGAAGCCCCTTCTTTGCCACATCCATCTCCTCTTCTGTCCACCGAGAGGTTTCTACACCTTACACAAAAAGTGAAAAAAGGGGGGATACAAAAAAAAATCCATGCAAAATAAAGTAGTGAAAGGGAAAAAATTAAAAGAAGAAAAAAATAAGAAAGAAATGGGAGGGGGGGAAAGAAAAAAATCATCAAGATCAATATTGCAAATTTCACTAGAGATATGACTAAGGAAACTGTTAGTGTGATTAAAAAATGATAGGGGGATTTAATGACACAGCATTTTAAATTTTAATTTAAAAACGAATATTTAACATTAACCGTCAAATTTTACATCTCAGTATTCCACATCAACTCAAGTCCAAACTCATTGATCTGATGTAAAATCTTTCAAGTTTTCAGTAAATATAGCTACCAAGCAAAATTGTTACCTTGCTAAAATTAAATTACCTAAAAGTATACCTCCCGTAAAGCAAAAACAACTCTGACTCCAAGAGAATTTTAACGTTTTGCGGCTAACTACAGTTTGTTCCACATTTATTTTGTAGCCCAGTAACCATGAGGCTGATATGTATCCTCCATGCAACCTTCTTAATATTGAACGGCAGAGCAATGTTGGCTAAATGTTCTTTTAAGATTGAGAAAGGTTATAATATTTTACATTCACTCGTTTTGAGAAACAAAATTACATATTTTTATACCTAAACATATTAATGTAAGGGACTACATTGTTTGATGGATGTGCATGTTTTCTCTGAGGTGTGATTTTCTACAAATTTAACATATGTAAATAACAAAAAAAAGGTACACAATCTTGAACTATAGAAAGGTAATTATTATATAAGAGTAGGAGTTGTAATAAAGTATATTAATTCAAAATGTAAAGGGACATTATTGTTTTCCTGATTAGATGGTTGGCAACATTGAATGCACCATAACCAAATCATCATCTCCAGATGTCATTGAGTGTTCACCAGATTTGTGGTTTTAGTTGTCTGGGTAGTGATATCATAAATTCAATAAGAATACTCCATTGTCAGACCGCACAAAGGAAGAAATGAGAGCAGTAATAAGTTTACTTCATTCAGAGGGAGGTAAAACCTGAAGAAATTCTCTGCAGAATGAAGCAGTGACATGGAAAGAGCTGTCTAAGTTGAATCAAGATCCATGAATGGATAAATTTATTTAAAATTATGCACATGTCCCTGCAATGAACAGTGTTCAGAGAGCCCTTCAATTTCCAAATCCACTTTTTGTTCATAAGACTCATAAAGGTAAAACTAAATAGTTACACATACTGGGAGATGCTGCAAGACCTTAAACCTCATAGGTCTATTGGAAGAAAGATTGCTACATGGACAGAAGTTTTCTTCAGATGACAATTATTCAAGTATGGCTGCATACAAGACCAAAATGTAAATGTTTGTTAAGAAGCCGAATAAACACATAAAAGTATGTGAAGATTATGTAGAAAAGTAATACTCCTCTGTCCAAAAATATGATATATATTTACAATACAAAAGTAATGCTAAAATATCCATGTAGGATCACCTCCCTAATGGGACCCCCCTCCACAATAGGACAGAATTATTTTTCACCAAATTTTTTCCCTTTGATTTCATACAGAATGAACCTCCTTAAAGGGACTCTTAAAGAGAAAGAGAGAGAGAAAGAGAGAGAGAGAGAAAGAGAGAAAGAGAGAAAGAGAGAGAGAGAGAGAGAGAGAGAGAGAGAGAGAGAGAGAGAGAGAGAGAGAGCAAGTTCCAATTATGGAACCTCTAGTTTAGGACCACCTCTAAATAAGGACCACTTTACCCTTTCCTTTAGGTGGTCTGTTTATGGAGGTTTCATGTATATTTTCCTGTAAAAGTTATTTTCTCTTATCGTTTTATGTAACCAAATAGTGGATCAAAATCTTGTAAATATCGGCATACATCAACCTCCAGTACATCAAAAAAGGTTTCAAGGAAAGGGGTGGGGGGGGGGGGGGGAAAAAAAAGTCTTTAAAATGACCATTTAGAGAAGAATAAAGGACTTTTGAAAAAATACTGCATGAATCCATGGAAATACCGTCACATTATATAGCAGGTTCTGAAAGTTTCCTTCAAAAAGAAATTAATTTTGGACACTGTCAACTATTTCCTCAACAAGGATACCAACTGGCAACAATATCATCAGCAGCTTTCTATTCAGTCCTCTTTATAAATCCTGATTGTGGATTTGTGTCCTATTCTACTACAGTATATATTATATCGTCACTATTTGTAGCTATAAGTCCATGATGGTGTTAACCAAAAGGCACAGATATATTAAATATTCTATTGTTTATTCTAGAAATTGTTGTCTGTTTATTATTATTATTCTTTTCTTGGTATACCCTTCGGTTTGCCATGTTCATATATCCATGATACTGTACTGAACAGATTTCATGAAAATCAATAAAAACCAAATAAAAATTTGGTCTTCAGAAAGATGTGGAATAGTAAAAAGAAAAAAACATTTTGTAAGGATTTTTTCTAATATATAAGAATGTTTACAGATTAGCATCTTCCTGACATAAATAATGCAATATGATTTTGTCAATTTATGGAAAGGGAAGACAGTAAAAATAGAAGCATTAGTATTGTTTTACCTTCAGGTACTAATGGCACAATAGGTTCATTAGTTGTTGGATTTGTTCCTAAACGTCTTGCAATCCGGTTAAAACATGCAGAGCAACATTTATTAACATCTGCAGGGATTTCTGAAAATTAACAAACAGAGAAAAAATGATGCTTTAATGATGAAATAAAAATGATTTTATCTCAAAACAACTTTAACCCTTGTGAATATGTACAGTACCAAGTTATGCAAGGTTAGGAAACGGTCTTTTTGACTATTTAGAAGTTGGCAATAAATACAACACTTCAGTTTTTCTTATTTAACATTAACATTTTAATTAAGTTTTAATTAACTGCTAATTTACCTTAATTGTTTATAAGTTCTTATGCACACTACATAAAAATGCTCTTAGGCATGTTACTTAGTGATGAAGTAAGGCAAAAAAAGAACATGGTTAATATTTACAAAACCCTTCCTCGACTTACACATGTGAACTCTTTCTTCTATTTGATATTTAAGAATTGTTTATTTTCAAGATTTTTTTCCCACTAATTGTCATACACCAGAATCACAATTATTAGAGTTTAATTGGAACAAAGTCTACCTCAAATACAAAAAAATTTGGATATTACAGAGATCTAGTATTAATGGGTTATAAAACTTGATGATAACTAGCTGTATTAATGTGAAGACAGTGTTCATTGAATATGTATACGACAAAACAAAACATGCATATGTAATTACATTGGTAAGATATAAAAAATTTTAAATTAGTTTTTGCTACAAAAGTCTTTTTATGAATTTTTATTTACATTGATCACAGGCATTGGCTCAGTTGACCCGAAGCCTCAGATAACGGGGCTCTGTTAACCATGATTCTACCGTGTTTTGAAAGTGGGCTGTTACGTTGTCTGTTGCTAAAAATTCTTTCGTTGTCGTTTTTATTATAAATATCATTTAATTATTGACCTTAAGATACATTTATGGTTCAATTAGGTCAATGGAAGTATTTGCTAAATTATCTGCGATTTTATTGCTATACTTGCTGTTTGTGCTTTTACACAACAGCATGCACAAGAGATCAAGGATGCCCTGCCAAAATACTGATTTCACGAATTGACTTTCCACTTATGTGGCACCCTATGAAAACTCCTCTCCGAAAGTTGGACAATTCACGGCTTTTCGCCATTCTTGGTGATGGGCTGCTATTATGTTTCTTTTATATCAAAAGGCAGTTAAAAATACAGTCGATCCCGGTTAATCGGACCACATCAGGAAGCGATCATTTTGGTCTTAATAACCGGCTGGTCCGATTACATGAACATGCCCTATGTTACAAGATGCGACGTGCTATACGTAACACATTAAAATGTCATTTAAATATTGTTGGTTGGTTGGTTTGTTTGGTATTAACATCCCTTTCAACTGTTATGGCCATTTCAGGACAGCATTATAGGGGCCACAAATTTTGCCTCGCAAGGGTTCTTTAACGTGCAGCCGGCAAACGACTACACGGGACCAACGGCTTTACTTCCCTTCCGAAGGAAGTGCGTGATCTCGGGATTTTCCCCCTGAAAAAATCCTCGTCGTCCTCGGCCGGGGTCAAACCCGCGTCCTCGAGCATCAAAAGGTGATCACGCAACCACTGAGCCACAGAGGCCACTCATTAAATACTGTAATAATAATAATAATAATAACTAATTTTATACATGTATTTATTAGCTAATAAAACAATATACATAATTAAGACATGACCTTTATTGTGCGGCACACAAGTATGGCGAACATACAAACGATAACTACTGTTGCTTACGAACTTTGTTCATTGAAAAATAAATTTACAAACAAATTTTTTCAGCTAACATCAAGCCCTGCTGTGGTAGTTTGGCAGGGGAGACAAGATATGCACAGTTCATCGACTCAAGTGTTCTGATGAAACCTTGGTTGTTTTTGAAGCAAAAGGGTGGTGCACTTTAATGCTGATTGACAGAAAGGAATTAAACGTGATCATTACACGTGATGCCGGACCCTCTTATTTACGCTCGACTTCATTTTGCTGAAAAGCAGAGATTGCTGCCGGCTATGGGAAGTCCGTTTCAGGAAAGAAAATGGCGAGCATTTTCACCGCCCACTGGTTTTTTTCGTCAATACAGTACAGTACTGTACAAACTATTCCCACTTTCTGACCTTTTATAAAAGCATAAATTCTCCTGGGAACCCAGGGAATTTTATTATGCATTTCTCCCATATGTCGCTGACCCGCTTTACATCCACTCTACGGAAGCGACTTATAGTTTATTTTTCTTATTCGTTCTCATGTTCTATGGTCCGATTAAACGGAATTTTGGTCCAAATAAGTGAATAATATTAAGCTCATGTAATAAGATTTGTTTTGTTTCTTCAGGATTTGGTCCGAATAAGCGGCTGGTCCGATTAACCGGAATCGACTGTATATAAAACAAGTAGGTAATGTATAAAGTGATTACAGATTAATACCGTAATATTGATTATAAAAATGTCTTTGGCCCAATTGGATTTCTGATGAAATTAAATTAAAAACTTACGTAGATCTTTGATGATAGGTTCTTTGACATCATCAGGCAACTCGATCCACTTCCCTGGTAAAGGGCGTAATCGTTTCACCTTACGCCGAGGTGTTTTACATGTTGGAATGGGACACCTAGACAAAATAATGAATTTAATTCATTAACATAATGAAAACTTTTATACCTGACCTTCTATTACCTAGGATTATACTAGCAGTAAACCTCACAAAGAACATAGTTTATGAGGCAATGTCTTTTGGAGTAAGAAAATTTTACAATACAGTATTGAAGTAAGTGAAAATGTAACAAGTCTAATAATAAATTTTATACCTTTTCAATGAAAAATGAAAGGAAAAATTCTGCGACCTGGATTCGAACCAGGAACCTCGAGTATATCATATGCCTAACGCCTCACCAATTAGGCTATCGCAGACACCCGGACAGATGTTTGGACGTTCATCTCCAGTATATATTTATTATTTAAATTTTATACCTGATATTACCACAGTGTTTTTACTTTGTATTCTAACTAATAATAACTAATTTGATATGAACTTCATGTACTACTTAATCATTACTGTTGACATGCAGTCTGTCAGGCGTAATTGTGT
Organism: Rhysida immarginata; assembly: GCA_023313115.1. Taxonomy (NCBI): domain Eukaryota; kingdom Metazoa; phylum Arthropoda; class Chilopoda; order Scolopendromorpha; family Scolopendridae; genus Rhysida; species Rhysida immarginata. The sequence goes on along the minus strand of JAHWFO010068719.1, from coordinate 6,178,388 downwards.
TAGGCTCTTCAGTAGCTTCAAGTTTAGTAATGTCCACGCCATCACAAGTAGTTTTTGTATCAGTAGCAGCTAATTCGTTAAGAACAACCGATTTGAAGTTCTGGAGCAGCCTGTAAGTGATAGTGATTTTATCCTTTCGTTTGAACTTTCTATTTTTTATTTTTAAACACAAGATTATTTTTAAATCTAATGAAAGGAAGCTTAAGTTTCATAAATTCCATTAACTGCTTTTGATTCCTAATACTTTCTTTTGCATTAATCTTTTGCGATAAAATAAGCTGATATTGTGGGCACACATGGGGAGGAATATAAGTAAATGAATAATTTTAAAAATAATCTTCTATAAAATAAAGTTTAGATATTAAATGCTGTTTGACATTCTTCTGTAATTATATATTTCATTCAATGAATAAATATTTCATCTAAAGAACTGCATGATTTTATTTAATAAAAACAATGAAAATGCATGTTTTTTTACTTGTTCAAATACTGTAATGCAAAATGTTTATACTTCCCCCTCAAATACAAATATTGTACAATAAATTTTGAATTCAAGATGCGTGTACATATTCAGTGTACCTGCGGCGTACAGACCTGCAGCGGCATGAGATACACACTCGCATGTCGGAGCCAATATCATCCTCCTTTAGCCCATACTGATCACAGTTAGATTTTGTGACTGGCCTGCTTTGACCAAAATGTTCCAGCATAACTTTGCAAACTGCACATGGATGAGGTCCACCAGTTTTACCTGTATACAGACAAATCAATACATAAACATACAGGAAAAGGGGAGGGGGGGGGAACAACATTTTAGAGATTGAGGGTATAAAGTAATCTTACTCTATATAAAAATTTAACCCCAATTTAAACAAAAATTTTATTTATTATTAATGATATGGTGAATATTCAACTTTGAAGCTTAAATTGAGGAAAAAAAAGTTTTACAAGATAAATTTTTGCATTCCCATTTTACGTTTAGGTCCTTCACTATATAAATAACGCCATTGCAGCATTATAGCATTTCTCATTATTAAAGATCCCATTATAATGAATAAATTATTTAAATTTTATGGCTTTAGTGTCTATAAAGAAAGGTAAGTAGTATCCTTAGAGAGTAATACTTTTATTGAGAATTCTTAAATCAAATTTTTCTTTTGTAGGTGGTAATATACAGGACATTTTTTTTGTGTGCATGCACTTGGTCACAATTTCACATTGTAATCCTGAAATTTTTAAGCACACATCACTCTTGGGAACATAACAAAAGGTAATGGTTAACCCTGTCAAATGGTGATATGGTATTTGCTGTTGATCCATCTAACCTTGAACAATGTGCTTGTTTAGTTTTCGGTCGTGACCTTGTCACTTTGCAAAAGAAAGATGAAATTCTCATCTGGATAAGGATATTGATAAAACCAAAACGAAGTTGCATCTATTCTGATTTTGAAGTTGCTGAAAAGGTAAAGAAGTAGATGAACTCTTCTCATTCCTTTGTTGTAATTCAAATGTCGTCACGTATTCCTTGAAGAGCCAACAGCTCATAATCACTTCACAGCCAGCACCTAGATGAAGAATGACAATATCCAAACTATTTCAACAACAACTAAGATGAGGTAAACAAAAAGGTTATTTCTTTTAAGTAAGAGAAATACCTTAAATTTTGAAATTTCTTCATAACAGAACTAATAAACATTGTATTATATTTATTTTGAAGTTCTCTGGATAATCTCAAACAGAAAAGAGGAAATGTGCTCATAACTTGAATAAAATTAAAAATGTTTTCCAAATTTTATTCAAGATTATCATGCAAAGAACAAATGCACCCATAAAAAGATGAAATCCACAGTTTAGTAAGAGCAAACGTCCAGACTATACCACCTGCAGATTTTAAATGAATGGCCTTGGAGAACGAATGGAGTGTACAAAGCGGTGTCATCATTTAAAAAATGTATAGGCCACTCTCCCAAAGTTTCTATTTCTTGTTCTACATACTATTATCAAAAGGCTCAATCTTTGTTCAGAGGGAGACGGATGTGCTGATTATACCAATAGCACATAGTCACTTTATATTACAGACTCAAGTCACTTAGGAGAATTCTTTTACTCTGACAACTAGGTACATGTCACCACTGCATAAAATAGTCTGCATGGCTGATGAAAAATACACATACCTTTAAATCTGAACAACATGCAGAACAAGCACAAAATACCTACACCATGCACTAAGCTCAATCGTGGCTCCAAAAAGACTCAGTGGTAGATATCCTTCTGACCTCGACTGCTATACATAGACAGAAAAGTGTCAAACTTTTGGTTGAGTGAAGGAAGCCTCTTTAGAGAAACTGAAGGAACCATGATTGTGATTTATGCCAGAAAATATATCATAGAGGAAAACCTCTAGCACATGATATCCAGTTGCAAAATACTCAGAGCTCCAAGCTACAAATAATTCTGTTTATGTATGTCTTAGAGAAGACAACACAAATTATATTTTGATAGAGTTATAATGACTGACAAAATATCCCTCATAACAGATCAAATTTCACATTAATAGATAAACAAAAATTGACTTGCATACTTGATATTTCCATCCCAAGAAGCATCATTTACAAACGACATATATAGACAAAATCACTAAGTACGTGTATATAAAATTTTACACACAAAGCAAAACATTTGTGGAGAATCAACGGAGTACACATTGTTCCAATCATTCTTTCTGCCACTGGGGTTATTCCAGGCACTCTACACAAAAGCCTCACAACCAAAACTTAAATACCCAAGCATGCATAAAACCTTACAGAAAGTCACATTCCCAAACACACATCACATAGTAAGGAAATTTCTACACCCAGACATTAATATTTCCACCAACACGTATTTCCTCCTTTCATTTGAGCCCCTTGGATTTCTCGTTTGGTCTGCCTCTGGTACTTGATCTGGATATGGTATTCCGTAATAATAATTTATTTTTATTTATTTAAAATTCTATAAATTCATCGAATTCATATATACATCCCAAATCCCGAAGCCTACTATAAAGCTTGTATGGAATTATAGGGACAAATTTCATAATCAAGAACAAAAATAATAATAATGAGGGAGCTAATCTCCAAAATTTAACAGCCTTTTCCTATCTAATAAATATAATTATAACAGGCATCAAATTTATATAAAAACTACACAGGACTATTTTTCTGAATGACTAGCAGAACAAGATGTGCAAGACAAGTATCATCTCACATTTTATGATGGGAAGGGGATCTAAAATTACAAATTATAATTATTTATGCCATGAAATAATTGATAAAAATTTTAATGTGCTCAGACTTCAACTTAATATTTTCACTTGTGAAATTAATACTATTATGGGACTTTACAACACAGTAATCTTGTGTGCTTAACATTTTTTACAAATGATTTATCATGAATCCATTACAGATACAAAAAAAATAATGGGAATAACAATGCACTGTACCATGGGGAATTCCAGTTTTTAAAATAGTGTATAGTAAAGTGCTCTTTAAAATACTTTAACAGGTACTTTTTAACGAATAGCATGATTTTTATATTTAGCAGGAATTTTAGCATTCAAAATTTGAGACAATTAAATTTAAAATACTGCAGTTTAAATTCTGCTCGATTGCTATTCGTTGGGGAGCAATTTCTCTTATATGGAGTTCGTGGTTGAGAGATGCTTGTTGCTACAATACAATACAATTATTATTATTATTAAATAATATCATTATATAATAGTATCAGTGACGGATTATAGGCTAGACAAAAAAAAGACAATTGTCTTGGGCAATGAATGTATCGTTAAGTTTTTTTCTATATTTATTTTCATAAACAAAATAGGGTGATGAGACAAAAATTTGCCCCATGGGAGGTTAATCTGCCACTGATTAGTATAGAACTTTCTCTCCCCTCTTCTGGCTTAATTAGTATAGAACTGCTGCCTATAATAGTGAAACTGCTATTGTTGACCCTGCCTACAAATTCACTCCAATTTATTATTAATGGCAATGTACTTCTTAATATAAATTAAGTTTTTTGAATTTTTTTTTTTTTTTTGGCATGTTGGGGATCAGTTTTGAGATAATAGGTCTTAATATTCTTTTATATTTTGACCTTACCTGGACTGATATAATTTAATAATAAAAAACTTGTTATCACCATCATCAAATTACATTAACATAAGCAAATTTAAAAACAATTCATAACCTCTTAATGGTTTAAATGTTCAGTTGTAAAGATAAATGAACAAATCCTTTCTTGAGCTTTATCAATGTTTCATGTAAATAATATGAAAATGAATTTTTTATTGTACTCTCATTGTGGAATCATGTAAATGAATCAACAGACCAATAGTTTAAGCAAATGATTCCAAGAATTTTTTTAAAAAAATTCTGATATACAAGCATAATAATCCTGTATGATGCACTTAATGGTGAGAGGGGGAGAAGAAAAATAATGAAACGTTATAGTTTTCATTGTTAATAGGAAATCTATACATTTAAAGTACTCCTCCGCTCCATTTTCTTTATATAACAATGCATAGCACGCTGAATAATAATATAATATTCATGAGAAAAAGCACATGAATAATCTTTTAAAAGGACTGTGTGAAAAGATAATGAAATTCTCTTAATATATAACTAATCTCCTTACCAGATTCCCATAGCTGATTCTCATTTCACTAGAGTAAACCAATGCATTTGGTTTTCATAAATAATGGCAAATGTAAGTTGATGAAAAATAAACTATGCAAAGACTTAACTTGCAATGAGTAATTCTCGCTTTCATTTAGCATGGCTTAATCTCACTGGGCCACAATCAAATATAGAAAGTGTCATCTTCAAAACTGAAGACGAAGGAGAGAAATGGTTAAGACGCTGCCAGTTGGTCTGTTTGCCACAATATTGCTATAAAGCCTTCAAGGCTGCCTTATGGGTCAAGGCAAACTTGCCAAGGTTGATAGAGAGAGCGAGAGAGTGAGGAGAGAGAAAGAGAGGAAAGAAGAAGAGAAAAAAAGAGAAACAGAAGAGAGAAGACCAGATTTTTTCTGTTTCAAGGAGTTAAGCAAGAGTGGAAAAGGGGATGGCTACCAGCTATTTGCCTGTGGGGGAGGGAGAATCAACCTGTTCTTAAAGATGCTGTTGCACTTGAGAAGGAACTCAATCAACCTAGTTATTCATTATGATAGACCTATTACCATTTTTCTTTTCTACCTTCACTATTATTTTATTAAATTTTTCAATATTATTCTTAGTCTTTTTCAAAGACAAAGAAATAAACAAACTGAATTAATCTATTAAAAGCACAATGTTTACTCCTATTTATCTCCAAGCTGCAAGTTAAAAACGTCTATAGTTTCAACACAATGAAAAGAAGCGGGAAATTAAAAGTTATTAATCAATTTTTCTAAAATATAATTGTCAAGGATCAGAGTAGAAACAAGCTTTTTAACTTTTATTTATCTTCAGAATTAAAAAAAAAAAAATTAAATAGAGATGCTTGGAAATACATACATTAAAAATAATAATAATTAAAAATATTCTATACTATAAGAAGCCTTGTTCATTTTGCATATGTCAGTTACTGAGATGACCTTGAAATCATCTGAGTAAGTTCAAATCATTGTGCAATCTACACTTTGTCTGAGGTTATTTCAATAATGCATATGTTATATTAAATTCAGTTTAAGCATGGCTTTGTAAGTTCACAGAGATAGCATACCTTAAATCAGTTACGTTTTGATTCCTTGAAAAAATGTTTTAAAAAATTATATGAATTCTTGATAGTAAATCCCCCCTCTCCATTTTTTAAATTTTAGTTTAAAACTTTTACATTCAAAAGTAACAGCGAAGCTTTATGCAGAAAAATCTTAAAATTAAAAAGAAAATCCTGTCCAAATATTAAGCATTAGATGAACGATAATTAGTAATTATAATTATTCAAGTTCATATCAAATGGGTGAAGGTGTTCTTACTGTTCCAAGTTTAGAATCACAAGAAGATTTTCGATTTTTCCTTCTCGAAAACATGAATCAATTTTATTTATGGACTGCTAAAAACATCTGGCTAGAAATTCATTCTTGCCATCTTTAAAACGAATAAAATGTACATACCATCACCTTCTTAAAATGCACATTCCCATTTAGTCATTTTAGAAAATAAAACAATCAAATATTTGAAGAATATAACATTTAGACATTTTAAGATTAATATTCAAACCAGCAAGTATGTTCAACCACACCCTCATGCTATTTTAAAATTTGATACTTTAAGGAGGGGAAAAAGAAAAAGAAAAAAAATCAGCCATCACTAAATGTGCTTATTTATTACTGCAAATTTTACATTACAAGCACTCTAAAATTGTTGAAGTGCTTAGAGTGTTTGTATTCTTTATAGCAACTAGACGAAATATCTTTCTAATAATAATGTTAGAGTACGAGAATTTTTGAAGGAAAAGGATGGACAACCGGAAGTCAATAGAATCGAAGCCAAAAACAAAATAAGATTCCACTCATTTCAATGATTTTTAACAAAAGAAAGACAAATCAACAAACGAAAAAAAACTTGAATAGTGGAATTTTTCCCCAAGCGCACTACAAACATAGAGCCTTAAAAAAGACTGACAATCCATCATAAACATGGACATATAGCAACCTTAATATTGTACATAAAATAAACCTAAACAAGAAAAATTAAATTAAAATGGTTGTGTGGTACATTTGCACAGGCCTCCCACTTTGTCATGGAAAAAATTTGGGGGAGGGCCTTGGGAAAGGAGGGGGAAGGGGGGTTCATAAAAATTCTTTATAAGTCAAAATTGACACATTAGAGCCAAGCAATCTATTTATAAAAAAATTTTTCTCTATGAAAGGAGCCCCTACATGTTAAACTTATTCTAGGACTTTGGTTTGCTAGAATGAATTGTACAGCCATTTCTGCATTTTTAGGAAAAAAAATCTCTGAAATGGCTTAATAAAATTTGCATTAAAAACGCATCAATGTATAGTTTAAAAAACCCTAAGTATATATTAATTTTATAATGTAAATTATAAGTACCATATTTGCTTCATTGTTTCAAACTAGAAAATATAGATGGCGCCAACAATGCTTAAATGTGCAATAACAATGCAAAACTGTTTACGTAACGCTTTTTGGTGTCTATTTTTGCATCATGTTAAAATATGATAAAAGCAGATTCATAAATACATCAAACAATGAACAGATAAATAAGCCAACAATGACTAATGCTATTGGGAGCTATTTATTAAGAATGCCGTCACAGTGGCTTTTTCCATTCATCTTCATCCTACATAATTTCATGGAGGTATCATCTTTCATAAGGTAAAGGGGTATAAAAATTGTGCTAAGCAGTGCCAGAAATTAAGTGGCATCTTTTGTCTGTTAAAAGACAAAATAAAATGCTAAACATCACTAGCAAATGGAATAATTTAACAAGTCTATTCTATCCACTGATTTGCTTCATTCATTCATCCATCAATGTAAATATTATAATGGTTGAACAAACAAATACACATCTTGGTCTGTCATTTAGGAATTTTATATGTTCAGAAACATTTTAATACTGATAATCATTCTTAAGTGATGCTAAGATGGCTTTTTCTTAAATATATATTTCACTTCTGCTTCTGCCTTTTAAACCAACTTTTTTTTTTTATTTTAGCATACTTTAGCATGCCAGATACATTTAAATCTTTAATCTTCAAAGGAAAAAAAATTAAAATAAATAAATAAATAAATTAGAAAAAGCAGAGGAATAAGTGTCAAAAGAACACTGATGCATTAGGTTATCCATTCCTCTAAGCATATTTTTCTGTATGACTAAAATTATTTGTTAATGTTTATTCACACAGAGGATAACAGTATGAATATAGCATGCTCAATATAACAAAAAATTTTCTGTATGATCTTGTTGTCACCTTGTTTAACTTCTGTCAAGTGAGATTTCAAAGTGTACATTACATCCAACAGTTTTTATTTATTTATTTATTTATTTATTTATTTATTTATTTATTTATTTATTTAATTGTTGGCACATAAAAAATAAACTTTGTTTAGTTTATCATGTATCCAACAGAAGAAGCTAATGGTTAGTAAGTAGTTAAATAAAAAATAAATATTCTTTTAAATTAGACTTGGCTATTTACAAAATGCTAATTACGAAACATAAGATTTTCTGCATAAATTACTGAGAAAAGCAGAGGCTATGAAAATTGATAAAAATTATCATTAATGGAAAGGATTGCCCATTTTAATTTGTTTAACAAAATCAATTATTAACCTTTATTTACAATTTTTTCAGACCCAAATATCATATTCTACTGAATTTTAACTTTTTTTTTTTTTTTTTTTTTTTTTGTTCACTCATTTTCAAAAAATTCATCTTAATAATGAAGAAACCGTTATCTAAGAAAAAGTTTCCTTTGTTATGGAAGATGAATGGAGCATTTATCACTAAACAGACAGAATAAATTAAGAATATAAGCCAAAAAAAAAAAGTATTAAGTATTTTTCTATAATCTTTAATTTAAAAACAACTGCATTCTTTCTTTTACAAGAGTAAACATAATTAAGAAAAGCTACCAGAGAGCACAGCTGCAGAAGTCTTCTCTCATTAAAATAATGCATTTTAATCAAAAAAGAGTTAATATCTTCAGCAAACAATAGTGTATGCATAAGAATCTGAGTGGCTGAATGACTAGGGTAGTGCTGCTTCCCTCAAATTTCAATCAATACTATTTCCCAGAGCAAATGCAAAAAATATATTGTGATGTGATTTAAGAAGAATGATAGCAATGATTTATGATAATTTACAAATTACAAGAGAGTATAACACAATTCAGTAATAAAATTGGTAGTTCCTATCCTTATTAATTACACTTACAAATTAAACAGAATACAAAATTGTCTTTTTTCTGAATTTGTTGGAGTAACAATTCAAATATGAAATCCATAAATTATCAAAATAAAACATAAATCAACCATATAAAGAAACTGAATATACATTATATAAAGTGAATAAAAGTGAATATATAAGGTAGTCAAAAAAAATTTTTTTTTTAAACATATGCACAACACAATTTCAATAGAACATTTTGATACTGAATTTCTTCAAAATAAAAGATTTTGTAAATTTCTCTCTTTTTTCCCCAAATTATTTTTACCTTCACTTTTATGTTTTAAGGTGTATATTCTTCATTTCTCATTGTTCAACATAAAAATGACCTAATACCATAAAATGAACTTGCATATGAAATTCTAAGATAAATTAAAGTTAAAAGGATATTAGAGAATTATCCTGAAGTTATGGAAGTTGTACTAACGGACGGGTTTATATACAGTTTGCATAGGGAATAGTAATACGGTATTGGCTGGAAAAACCGTATTACTATTCCCTATGCAAACTATATATAAACCTGTCCATTAGTACAACTTTCATAACTTCAGGATAATTTTCTAATATTCTATTTGCTTTTAGAGAATTATCCTTTTTGCTTTGATAAAGGATAGTCTCTATCCGAAACGTCAGCTTTTTATTTTGATTTTTGATTAATTATTTTTGTTTATTTTATCTTATTTTTTTATTCATTTTGTATTTTTATTAATAACTATTAATTATTGTATTCCAGGGTTCTTGTGTCTCGTCCTTCTCTAAATATATATATCCGTAAATTAAAGTTTATAATTTGACAGTTTTATCAAAGTCTTCTGAAATGCTTTTATTATTTATTCATTTTCTTTACTGAAGCCCTTATTATTTGCATGCCTCTCTCTTTATATTAAAAGGGCATCTTACTTTTCTAATGAAATAGACCAAGATTAATCAATGTAAATAATACATGTTAAACATATAACAGCATCATCTTTATTAATGGATGTATTGCTATATTAGATCCCCTCATCTCTTCATCCCCATTTTCAAAAATAAAAATATTTTTAATGGTTTCTTTCTTTGAAATATTAATATTCTTAAAATATAATAATTTGTCTGCTTTGTATAGAAACATTCATCAATAAATTATTTGTTTATTATAAGTGCACCAGCTAAATTAAACTAAAGAATATGCTTCCTCTTAAATTCAAATTCGGATGCCCTTTCCTCCTTTTCCTCTTGATGGTTCAACTTATGAAAATCATTCAATTCCTAACGACAACTGCCATTCTTTTGATTGCCTTCATTCCATTAAATGCTTGAGAGAGCACGACGTCCATTGTTGACTTAAGCGATTTAATAACTTTCTAATTTTCTTAGGTAAACATAAAGAGGAGATGAGGGACTGAGATCGAGAGCAGGAAAACAGCACATCGTTTCTGCTTTATTAATTTTGAATTGGTGGCTTGCATGCACTGGGAATCAGAGAAGGGGGAGACAGAGAGAGCCTACGTTGGTCCCATGAGAGGCCAAGTGAACTTAGGGTCGGTAAACTGAAGATTTTAACTATTGAATTCATTGGCTGATTGTAATGCTGCCAAAGTAACCAGCAGCAAAGCTGGGGGAGTCTCTTAAGGTGGGTGGGGATAAAGATTTTGAAGGGAGGCACAAGCTGAATACTCTGCAGTCACTCCAAGGCTTCCTATAAAGAATCTTGCCTTCTCATAGAAATCAAATCAGACCTAAGACAGCGATTATTGGACACATGTGCGACAAAAAAATTTACTTATTTTTCTTAAACTGTTGGCCTATCTTATTATCTTTTCCATCTAAGTGTGCATCAGATTTTCTATTCAAATGCTGTTAAATGGAATTTAGACGTGATCCTTAAATAAGGAACAAAAAAAAAAAAAAATAAAATGCAAGACTATACGGGAGAATAATACTTCAAAGAATTAACAAGTTTTGTTTTCTCAAGTGCTTTCGGTTTCCTCTTAAATATTTATGAGTATCGTGATTTGACAAGACAGTAGACTTGCGTGAAAGCAAGAAAGGTTTGAATTGCATGCTGGCAATGGATCAAGTGTTCAGTATTCACAAATTCATGCAAGAAGCAGCAATAAGGTAAGAAATAATTAAAGCACCTTCATTTCAACCACTTCAGTTCTCTAGGCAATGTACATCCCCCCACACGCACATTTTTTTTTAATGTTTCAATATAAATACTTTAAAAACAACTATTTTTTGATGTTGAATTGAATTATTGTTGTTTATTACTGTATATTCTACTCAATGCTATTGTAAGAATGTTGCATACTATACTTAGTAACCACATCCATCATCTTAAGATGTTGCCACTCTCCCCCTCGCACAGCATAAGACCACATGAAGGGAATTATTAATGCTACACTGGCTGTCAAAGGCATCGTGACAATAAAATCGTGAATACATGAAATCCATAAGTTTTCTCCTTAAGCTTTTTTTAAACCGCTTAAGATTTATTACAAGTCTTATTTCATTTTTTATATTTAATGTAATCTTTTTCATTTTTATAATCAGTTTAATTCGTTTTTTGGACAATACAGAAGAAACGGTGCAATTTTCTATTTTTTTTAACGCACATTTTCAAAATATTAACCATTTTCAGGTATTTATGCAATAATTAACTTATAAACTTCCAATGATGAAATGCTGCTTTCTTTGAAAGAAATGCCATTGAAAATTCCATCACAATCCGGAAATTTTTATATTAATTCTTTTGTTCTTTATAAAACTAAATAGATAACAGCATTCTTATCTCACCATATCGTATTTCTATTTATTGTAAACAATGGTTTTTACTGTTACAGTATATATCTAATATCAAAAGAGCTTAGAAATAAATGAGACAAATAAACAATTCATTATTTCATTTATAGGGACTTAATAAAAATACAGTATTCTTGATTCAGTGCATGTTATTATATTATTTAATGTTTACAATGCCCGAAAAAGAAAAAGCTGAAATTACTCAAGTTTCATAGGAACATGGGAAATCAATTCTGCTGCTGCTTTTTTCCATGTTTCTTGAATACCAATATAATCATTTGCCCCTCAGACATCATAATAAATGACTACAGAAATCCAAATCATTAAATTCATTAAGATGTTTGTGATACTGATGGATAATTACTTTTAAGAAGATAGACTTAATGTTAGGTAAAATTTTTTAATAAAAACTCTTACATGTCATCCAAAATGCCTAAACTTCTGCTGATAAGTAATACAATAATGGCCAAAAACCAATATTCTTTACCAACACATAAAACACATGTAGCATTTTCATTTAAATTAAAAAAAAAAAAAACAAACAAATCTTATTGATCAAAATTAGACTCAATTTTGCTAAAATTTATTTATTTTTGTTACACTATATACAGTATTAAGTTCACCCGCTGATCAAAATGAAACAAGATGTTTTATAAGTTTGATAGACATTATTGAAATAAGGACTAGTTAATAAAATTGTACTGTGTTAATATCTAATCCTTATTTCAATAAATATTAAGATGTTTTATGTTTAAATCTAAATGGAATTAAATTTTTACAAGTGGAATGTTAGTAAATGGTGTTTTCAAAGATGATAAAAAATAAAATAGGTAAAACAAAAACACTGCTTAATTTTGAGAAAATGATAACCTATAAGCACAAGTTTCATTTTTACCTTAATTTATGAAACAATTTATTTTACTAAATAATAAATTTTGAAATTTGGAATTAATTTTATTCGTTTATTTTAAACAGCTGCATATCGTTTTATTATACATCCATCTAATGAATGCAGTGAAAACCAAGAAAAGCACTTCAATGAATGCAACAACAACAAACAGCAGCCATCCCCCTTGTCCATGGACTACTGAAACAGCTTTAAACAATAGGAATACAGATGTTCTGTTACTTGTCGAAGGTCAACTCTTTCCTGCTCATCGTTCTGTCCTCATGGTCAATAGTGGATATTTTAAATCTGTACTAGAAACTAACGATGAAGACTGTTCTCATCCACTCACTTTACCACTGACTCTACCAGGAATTCCACCCACTTCTTTTGCTCTCTTGCTCGACTTCATGTATTCGGGAAGACTTGATCTAACAATGTTTAACATCTATCAAGTAATGCTCTGTGCTCAATTTCTACATATGCCTGAAGCAGTTAATTTATGTAGATTCTTTCTGCTACAAGAACAACATAAAGTTTACATGGGTGATCAGTCCAGAACAGGAACCACAGAAGATATGCTTTTGAAAGGTAATTCTTCAAATTTTCCATTTCATTCTTTCTTTCCATACAATTTAATGGCAACTCCCTATTCAATACCACACAATGTACACATGGCCAGCAAGAATCAAAGCATTCTTCGACCAATTCCACAAAAGTTAAATGCATATTGTACAAAAATCCTCACAAACAACCAGGAGGAAAATGTTAAGCAAGATAAAGATGTACACACAACCACAATAAGACCCAATTTCATTAACTCAATTATTAGCCCTATGATTAAACAAAAACTATCATTACCAACAACTGCTTTTACAGATGACAAGATAACTGAATGCTCAAGTTCAATCAAAAACAACACGTTTCTTGATATTGGTATCCTAAACCCGTCAACATCACAAGAAGATCACAGACAAATGCCAGTACAAGAGAAACACCAAATCTCAAATAAACCACACATTCTAGACTATCAAACAGAACAAAAAGCAATTTTAATAAATAAAGTAAAGCAAGCTAAAATAATTATAGACATTGCATGTTGTGATGGTCCTGTTCAATTCCAACGTGTGATAAATGAAAATTATCAAACGAAAAATTTAGCAATGACCCTTGACAAGCAAACTAGCTATTTTCAACTCTCAAAAAATAAAACAGACTATGAATACAGCTGCACTTTAAGCAATAACAGTAATAACATACAAACTTCCCAAACTCCTTCATTAATTGGATGTAGTAAAGAGACAACTAGAGAAAAAACCTCCATTTTTATGGGAAATGAAATCTCCAAAGACAATTTAAATGAGCAATCAGAAAGTCTGAATATTTTGTCTTCCACTAGTAAGACTCTTACAACACACAATAAAGCTCAAACTCTGAATGAATTTAAAAGCAAAGAAACCAAACTGTCAGTTATCAATAAAGGTAGCCCGGGTAATTTCAAATTGCATGTACACATACAAAATGATCATACTGATGAAACAGTACAGAACTCTCAACAAAAAGCCACTCTTCCTTTTCCTAAAAAAAAGATGACTACAAACAATGTTAACTTTTCAACTATTACTTCAACAATAGAGGCAACTTCTTTCAAATGCTTTTATTGCAAACACTCATTTAAAAGTCGTTACTGTTTTCAAAAACACAAGCGGCGTCACATAAATCCTGTATGTTACGATGACCAAAACTCAAAGCACCTTCAAAAAGATTTCCAGCCGCTCGATCGCAATGTGCCATTTTATCCATGCAAAACATGTGGATCAAAATTCCCATCTTATTATTTTGTTCACAAACATAAACAGTTTTGTCATTTTTCAAACAAAAGCTCAAGAAAATAGCAAAGCAGAAAATACCATATAAACTTGATGTATTTCAAATTATAATGTATGTTAACAGAAATCATGGAAGCAGAGAAATCAGAAGGCACAGTAAACATAACCGAAATAACAACACCCTTTTTATATTTCAAAGAAAATAGTGAAGATAAATAAATTAATGGTTTGTAAGATTTGTTATTTTACATAGAAATTTAATTTAAGCCTAAGGAAATTGAAATTTTCCTTCAGTTCATTTTAACATGTTATAGTAATAGTTTTGTTTGTTTGTTATTTTTAATTTCATTCTTTCAAAACAAAATTGATATGAACAACTACTAATAAATTATGGCACACGATCAATAATTATAAAACTGCATAAATAATTATCATCAATAACTTTGCCAATATTTTCAACCAGTAAATAAATTTGTGTAATTGACTCTTATATGAGATGAATATTGTTTTAAATTAAAATGCAATCTGTGTAAGGTATTATCTTTTTTTAATTTGTTCTATTCACTAATCTCTTTTAATTAAATTTCTATTTATGATGTACTTCTTGCAAGTCAAAGAACAACTAGTTAATGATGTTGCTGAAAACCTTTACATTAATAAATAAAAGGTTTATAACCTCAAGGACAAATTTAAAAAAAAGTAATAATAATAATTAAGCAACAAACTTACGGCTACAGATGTTTTATGTTTTATTTTATGTATGTCTATCCTCCCTGTAGTTAACTTATAAAATCAAATCTATGTAAGTTCCAATAATTTTATTAATAGGAAGGTTGTGTAGAATATAATTTTTCATTATATGTAATTTTACATGAAAATAAAAATTGTGATTCATCAGTAACCTTACTAACTTCTAGTGTAAGTTTTATTTGTAAACCACAATAAAAGAAATGTCAATAATTAAGTGTAGATAAAAAATGAAAGCGTCTTAAAATTCACCTCATTAAATTTCATAGGCTGTTGAAGATTACAACTAAAACTTTTTTATTAATTAACTAAAACTTAATATTGATATCTATATATGTGAATGCTTATATCCACTGCCAATTACTACTATGAATGAAAAATAAATAAATACTAAAATTGTCAAATCAATTGTAAAAAAATAAATATTTTAAACAAGGAACAAATCTTTGATTTAATCTGAAGTTCAAATTGCTTTTTAAGGACTAATACATTTAAAAAGCATTACCTTTCAATTTCATTCAATGAATACTTTTTAATAGGGAGGTCACAAGACATTTCCTCCACACCATCTACCATCCAATGCCACTCACTATTTATGTTCGCAAAATAAGGTCAATGTAAAAGGGATGAAGATAGTGGTTGGTCTATCTATTGTACGTAACATAACCTCTCTACAGCCCAAATTGCAATATTCTGCCAATTATAACGTTCATCTAGGGATGACGAATAACTGGCTCCTAGGTAAATGACTTCTAACTCACAGTGAGAGGGGAATAAACTGCCCAATTGTCTCCAAATAAAAATTGCCACAATAAAAAAAATGGAAGGATTCTTTTCCTTGTTGATGAAATAAAACAGCAAGACAGGCTATTATGATTATTTGTTCAATACTTACCTTTACCCCCCCAAAAAAATTTAATATTTAAACTTAAAAAGTGTCTCAAACGTATTATGACATAAATGTATATTTAATATTTAAATATAAATGAAATATATATATTTCACTCTGCAGAATATTTCAAAGTTATTTATAGAATTAAAAAAAAAAAACAACATATAACCAAAACAATAGTGGTATATGAAAAAACAGAATAAATGCAACATATTTCCTCACTCTATATACATAAAAAATAAAAAAAAATAAAAAAATAAAAAAACCCATATGGACGAGGAAATGGTTATCCTCATTTTCTGATCTGTATGTAAATATCGACATGTACTTTATTTCAGTAAAAACTATTTTATATGAATCTTATTATAAGAAATGCTTCATATACGATTTGAATGCGAGCCTCCTCAATCAACATAAATTATTTATTAACAATAGCTAACAATAACGAAAGTCTTAGAATATTTTGCATTCCGCATGAAGAAACGGGGAAATTAATTATGAAACCATTGAAAAATAAAAGCCTGTATGCCATCATTAAATATCAATGATATATTAGATACCTAGTAATCCCCATTTGTTGAGTTCTACTTATTATAGGATCAATCACTGACAATATATATTAAATTCAATGAAAGATCATGTTTTTTTTAATCGCTTTCAGACAGGCTCTTTTTGATTATAATACCTGGCTGATAACTGTAAGCAGGCATAAAAAAATTTATTTATTATCTAAATTTGTTTAACACATTCAATTATTGTAACTGACATTAAAATACAAATATTGTATAAGCACAATATAGAAACAATAAGTTAAAAAAAAAAAAAAAAAAAAAAAAAAAAATTTTAATGCAGATTCAACTTCACTATCTCTAACAGATCTTTCTCTCTTGCAATCTGAGATCACAATAACATGTGTTGAAATTTCAGTATGCATTCTGGTTTTCAAAATCTTACACAATAATGACTGAAATTTTTCATAGATAGTCGTATGCACTAACTCATTTTGGGCAACTTATAACACTCAAATTTTTTTGCTTTTCCTGAAGACAAATGTAAGGATCGCTCAGAAGAGGCTGATACTTTAGGAAATATTAAATTGGAATATTAAAATTAAATTATGAACAAATATCCATAAACATATCATTGGAAAGCTTAAGGAAACCCACTTGCTCATGACAAATTAAATGAAAACTTTAATCGACAGGAGTGCATAGAATTCTGGTTTTACTCATGCATCCCTTCTCCGTCACCAATGTCAGGAGTTGGAGCTCACCTTTAGGGAGTGTATCTGAAGTCACAAAGAGAAAAAGAAAAACTATAAGATGTTAGTGTACATGTTGAGACAGTCTCTGAATAGGAGACCTATAGTGTTAGAACTGTGTGTTGGCCATATGTTCATGAATCACTGCTGAACCATTGTCCAAATTATTGGACCTTGAATACTCATAACCATGTGGCAGTGAAAAACAAGTGGTAAGATTCCACAAATTACAGATTCATTATTACTATTATCGTGTGACAACTAGTCATTCAGAAGCAAGTGGCCAGGAACTCTAAAGAGTCAGTAGCTAAAGAATCAGTTAAATGTAGTCTGGCAGTCAGTCAGACAATGGTCATTGCTCTACAGAAACTATTGGTTGTAGACAACAAGAGATGAGCTAAGAAGCTGTTACGAGCAGAGAAGGGTACCATACAAAAGGAAGATACTTAGAATAACAAAAATAGACCAAACAGCACTGTATAGATTAAGATCTGGCCATGTCCCCTTCAAACATCTATTACACAAATTAAAAATCTCGAACAACAACAAGTGCTCGTGTGGCGAGGTACAAAGGGTAGAACACCTGCTGCTGAATGCCATCTATTGAAGAAACACAGAGAAATAATGATGAAAGAGATAAATAAAAAGGAAAAAAAATGTGAAATGATTACTAAAATTGAGCTGAAGGAATTACTGGCATTAAAAGATAATGGCATGAATGAACAAAGAAGAACAATAGATGCTCTTAAACATTTTTTAATAAATTCAAATTTACTAAGAAAAATACAGGGTGCTGCAAATAAAAGCAGCCTCGCATGAATTGCAGGTGGTTCATGCGAGGCTACTTTTATTTGCACCACTCTGTACTAGGCCTCATCCCTTGGAAAACGAATGTGTAACCAAGAGGTAGAATTGGAAATTAGATTTGGATGAATAAAAGGAGAAACGACTGCTAAAGGCCCTAAGAAAAAGGAACTAAAGGCAAGAAGAAGAAGCAAAGAAGGGCAAATGGATGGGTGAAGCAGAGGCACCCAAAGAACAGATGGGTAGAAAAAAAAAGGGGGGGGGGATAATAGGTGACTCAACAAACACCAATTCTGTAATCTAGCTAAGCCACACAATTCCAACATATGAACATCAATGGTAGTAACTGCATCTGTGATTCTTTAACGAAGCTCTGGTAAGCCTATGGTAAAGGAGGCATGTAAACCCTTTCACATAATCCCAAAGGAAAAAGTCACATGGAACGAGGTCAGGTAAGAAGAATAGACTCCCTCCTAGCACAGAAATGAAACTACCCACGGTATCACAAAACTTGTTTGTTTGCCCCACTTGTTGGTATGCTGTTATCTTTTATACGTGGCTTTGCTCTATGTGGCTTTGATAAAAATCTATGAGGGACTTATGCAACATGCTGTATATTTAGATAATAAAATTTCAAAATAATTAGTCTGTGCTTTATTAAAACCATTCCCCTGTTTTTGGCTGAATTATATGTGGGTAGATATTTATTATTCAATGCCGTATCGGCAGATATTTACTTGTAGCAACCTTTAAGTCTTCAAACAGTAATTAAACATACGTGTCCACAAATGAATTACCCTGCTGAATGTTTCCAGCAATTTATATTACTTTACCCATGATAATAACTAAATATTGTTTGTTGCAGGTAAGCTTGGAAACTCAATATTTTTGTACAAGTGTGTTCTATACACCACTTTCGCCACTAGGAGCACTGTCACTGCTCTATCTTCAAAATGGCTTCACCATAGGAAAAAGCTGAATGTGATGTATGACTTGCAGAAATGAAATCTCAGATTTGGTGCACCGAATGTTTAGGACACATTATGGATATAAGGTTATGTAAGTCATGGATGACACACTTTTTAGCAATGGGATCAGTTCATAAAGGTAAAAGTAGAACAGACCACCAGTTTCTTAAGAGACTGTTGAGACGATTCCAACCATATTTATTAGGTCATCACAGAAATCAATTAAACTTCAAGTGCCAAGGAGTGAACTGCACAAAGTGGTATGCAAACATCTAAAATTGTAGTGTACAAATTCAAATTGTTTAGACATTACTGCCAGATGACCGTCCAAGACGTGACCAATTGCTTAACAAAATTTTACAAGAGATTGATAAGGATAATGATTTCTTGCAACATGTCTATTTTTGCGATGAAGTCACATTTATGTAAGCAGAGTAGTTAACAGGCACAATGTGAGAATCTGTAGATCAGAAAACCATTTTTGACATAAGAGACAATCCAAAAATTAATGTGGGGACTTATGAATGATGCAGTGCTTAGCCCGTTCTACTTCCTTGAAGGAACAGTTAATGGAAATGTGTATCTACACATGTTAATCAAATAAACCATTCTTCAGCTACAAGAAATGCAACCAATTATCATCTTTCAGCAAGATGGAGCTCCTCATTGGACTCTTCAAGTTTGCTTGCATTTTAATGAAACATTCCCAACATGGTGGATTAGCAGAGATGGCCATTCCTTTGCCCCCTCCCCCCAGAACATCGGCCATTACTCTCTTAGATTTCTTATTTTGGGGATATGTTAAAGATGTAGTTTACAAAACAGCAGTTCCAGATTTTGCGACCCTTTAAATGCTGCACAACGTTTAGTGTGAAACTGAATATTGTTGATAATTTGCGTGCTATTAGGGGTGCACATATGTTGAAGTTTATTAAGTTTTCCCCCTTTATGGTTAAAATCTTTTTATGTTTATGCACTGATGTATAAAGTATATTTCATTACCAGAGTACAGAATTTATAATATATGATAATCAGGTTAATCATTTGTGGACACAATGTACATTCCAGATTTTATAATAATAATTCAGATCAATTCTATTACATAAATGATCACCTAGTTCATTGCATTATAAAACCACAAAAAGAATTATCAAATTTCCTCTATCACAATCCCGCAAATATTTGTTTTTTGTGGTCAAGAACATGGAAAATTCAGTTGTTCAACTTCTAATAATTACATCATTTGTCAAATGCCAATTTCCTAGATCTGTTTCACATTAGTCTAGGTATTGATAGCATACACAAATTTCAGAAAATGAAATCAGTTAAACAAACTGCACACTTAATTTGTATACTGCACATTCATCAGTCTTTGTATTTCAGGAGCTGTTCGGATAGTATTCTCCTTGGTGTTTCTTCAGGTTGCCGATGAACGAAAATCGTCGGTATCGCATCCAGCTTCAGGAGCAGATGACGGCGGCCTCTGTCGCTTCTTGCAGCCCCTAACCCAATTCTCCCTTGAAATCTCTCTCATAACAAGATTCAGTAAAATGATCCGAACATATCCTGACTATTTCATTTACTGGGCAATATTCCCTGTTAATATTATGCAACCATTGCTTCAACAATTGTTGATTTTTTAACGGCAACTTATGCCAGCTGCAAGTTTTTTGACTTAAGGTTCACTTTAACGATAGATTTAACTCAAATATCCCATATCTGTTCAATTAATATTTCAATTTCTTCGAATACCAGTGGTTAAAGTTATTTTAGCAAATTTAATATACAGGATATTCCAAAAGTCCGATCTAATATGCAATACATTTTTATCCCCTATCTCTCTTGTTCTCACAATCACTTATTTCTGATTAATTTTTCTCCTAGAGGTGATTTCAATCTCGTTTACTTTATGTTAGGATTACCCTGAACAGTGAAATGATAGTTAATCTTAAAGTACAATCCACAAGTTTCTTTCTATCTGAGCAAGGTCATTCCTTTTTGCCTGGTTGATCTTTGGCTGAGCAAGTCGTGATGTCACAATTGCCTTAGCCAAGCCTCGGCAATCTACACATCGAAGATGCTTAGGTTGGTTGAGGGAGGCTGAAGGAAAATGACCGTGACCAGTTATTATTTAGCCTGAAGTGGAATTTGAAATCTATTTTTACTTTCTTCCACCTAATTTTTTTTTTTTATTATCAAAAACAAGATGAATCAAAAATTGATCATCCATTTTAACATATGACAAACTCTCATCCTCTTCTTGCATATCCTTTAGTTTTTCTGCTTTAAAATGATAAAATCCAACAGAAATGTTCACAGATTAACAGTAGCTTGAACACTCTGGAGAGATGTCATTTTGCTTAGGTTAGGTTAGTTCCTCTTTGATCATGGAAAACGTCAAACGCACATGCGTGAGGCTAAAAAGCAAGTTGGCAACTAGGCTAAAGAGGCTGAGCCACTGAGATAAAAGGAATGTGCAGGTTATATATCTTTTGGAGTTAGCCTTTCCTAATTAAGTTGTAAATGAATATGTATACACTACAGAACATTTTCCTGGGAAAAGCTTAACTCCTCTTTAAACATCTAATCTTCAAATTATGTATGTATCCCTCAAAATATTTTTCAGCAGAGGTCTAAATAGGCAAAATTTACATTTATATCTAAATAATTTAAGATTGTAGCAGGCACACATGAACATGATATGAAGAAAACTGCCAAAATTCAGAAACAAATTCAGAAAAGCCCATCGGAAAGTTATTCTCGTTAGTAATTAGGATATAACGATGCAATTTAGTTATTAGATGACAGTGCCCTCCAACCGCTGAGGGCGCTTCAATGTGTATTTAATGTCCTATAAAATCTTCGAATATTGGATAATAAAATTTCAGTTATTAAAAACTTGTAAAATTCAGAATGGAAGCATTCACATTGTTCAAAATGTAAACGTTCGGTCTGGGTACTGCTTATTTCCGACTGTAGTTTGTAATGCCATTTTCTTTGATTTTGGTTGATCCTTTTGCGAAATATTCAATCCTGTAGCGAATTGATCAATAACACTACAAACAGTAGCCGGAAGCCCGAAAACGTAAGTTGGTAGTACCCCCAGTTTCAGTTTCAGTAGTATCGTCAATATGAGGTAACTATTGATGATATTATTGAAAATATTAATCAACAGCAAATTCTCCAAACCAAAGAATTTAAATATTTAGGACTGTCTGTCCCAGTTTCTTTCTTGGAGTACCCACACCAATACCCTCTTGCAGGGCTTAAACAAAAAGCAAAGTCTAATTTCTCGCTTAAATTTTCTACCCAATTATGGTTTATTAACTTTATACTATGCCTTAATCCACTCCTCACTTTATGGAATCCAGTTCTGGGGTTCCACAACTGCTTATAATTTATCTAGTCTGCTTACAAAAATGGTTGCTCAGAACCTTACTAAAGATTCGTACTCCCAATTCTGTCACCCCATTTTTTTTCAGTCCTGGGTATCTTAACCATTTACCAACTTTATATCATTTAGATTTGTATGTTTGTTTATAAAACTATCAACCACCACTTACTCCCTTCAACACCCTTAATCATTAGGACTCGACTACTTTCACTCCGATTTTACTTGCTCAGCCACCTCCATTAGTCTTTCCTTGACTCGCTCTAATTACCAAAGGAGATGCGTTTCATTTGTTGTCACATTTATTGAAGTCAAATGGTGGTCCGTCCTTCCTGACTATGTTCGACCCATCCTCTCCGTTAATGGATTTAAAAAAAATTGAAGTTCTTTGAAGAATGGATTGAATTAAAGTTTTTTTAACTAACAATTTTAATAGAAACAACTGTTGAGTTCACTGTATTTAAGTTGTTTTTATTTTCTCTGTTTAATGAATTTTAGTGCCACCTGGGGACTTAACACGTCAGTCTCTGCCCATACTGGCCCCGGTAGGACACTGCTGTATTTCAATTAATTAAGTATAATTAAATTAAATCTTAACTTACCTTGATTATCGTTGGATCCTTCATTATCATCCGACTGCTCATCACCAGTTTCAGAGTCTTTCTCTTTTTTCCTTTCCTTATCCCGCTCTGATTTTTCACTAAAAGATTACAAAAAGAATTTTAATAAAAAATAAATAAATAAATAAATAAAAACCATTATAAAAATCAATTCAATGGAAATTATTTAAGGCTTATAAAAACCCTTCTCTTTTGAATGCATTATTTCTACATGTTACAACTAGGGTGCACTAAAAAATTTTGGATTTTTGAAATGCTGACTTCGGATTCATAAAGACCATCAAAAAGTAGAATAGGAATGTCTGTAAGACCCACCGTCTTAAACCTTTGTCTCCAAAATCATTTTGTCTTCATCGATAAAATTGGGTTCAAAATTTAAAAGTTCCACTTTCACTGCCTCTATCTCCTAAATGATTGGATCATTGAAAAAACACCAAGAATAAAACATTTCTCAAATGTTGTGTACAATCTGAAAATACCATTAAAAATAAGGGTTTCCATTGCACATTTCAAATTGACTTCCATATTCGAAAATGGAGTCGTCGGTTTTTTTGGAAATGGAATACACATCAAAACCCCTTACATTAAAGTACAATAATTCTTCCATTGAAAGTACTCTGTCAGAACCTG
>JAHWFO010068719.1:6080543-6135615 GCA_023313115.1 Rhysida immarginata | reverse complement strand
TGGAGAATCTGGGTTCGAGTCGCTTGGATATTACCAGGGAGGACATGCGCCTGATGGCGGAAGATCGCGATCGCTGGAGATCCTCCATAGGGCTGCTGCCCCCGCGACCCTAACGGATAAGCGGGTTTGAAAAGTAAGTAAGTAAGTATATCATCATGTTAATTTGCTCATTTTTATTTTCACTTTTTTGGATAAGCATAAGTTTTCTTATTTGTCTTTTCAAAAATTGAAAATATTCCATGGGGAAAAAAAAAGAAAAGGGGGGGGGGTCCTGAATTATAATAAATGACTAAAAATTTAAAATTTTTCTTTAGAAAATGCTATTTGTTAAATACTATAAATTGCATATGGGTGATGTCATTTCATGTAATTTATCGGTTAAAATGCCTGAATATGAAATAAGAAACGGCCACCTTACTTTCACGCTTAAATCCCTAAATGTGAAATTCCTTAATCACCTACGTTTTCTTGATGCTGACAAACTTTTATACCATAACTTTTATTTGAAATATTTGACCATTCCTGAATCGCTCATGTATGAAAAAATAACAAAAGTATTTCACAGACTAGCGCAATTAATAAACCTAATACACCATAGCCCATTTATTACGAACTCACTCAATTCAAAATTCTGCTTAATATGAAATTATTCTCTGCCTTGACCCCATCGATGTAAAACTGCCCCAATAATACAAAAATATTTTTATGAATATTCGGTTAATACGAAAAATTTTTGGCAATTTTATTTTTTTGTTAGATTCCAATTTATTCATTGAAAACTGTTTCGAAAACATTTAGTGCGCGACATGATTCGTTTTATTGATGCAAAAGAAGAACTGAAAAAATGGACAGTTGTAGATGCCATTTTGAATGTATGCGATGCATGATGACGATTACCAGAAGCTGTAATTCCGAACTGATTCCGGAAGGCGGGGTTTCTAAGTGATAGGCCTATGGAGGAACTGGAGTTTGAAGAAGATTTTGAAGGCTTCAAAGACTGGGAGATCTTTGAAGCAAAGCTGCCTATCAAGAAAAACAGTCACACCTTGGACATTCGCGAGGTTAGGTTCCAGAACCTTCGCGAATGAGGAGGATTCGCGGATGTTCAGTATAGTCATTAAAAATGCAATAAATGCTTATTTCTATAGTTGAGACCCTAAATATGTCCCTAGTCATGCTCCCAAATACTTTAATTTCATTTAAAAGTTAGCTTAATTCATTACCTTCAAAGCAGTACAGTACTACCTAACGCATATTTGTCACACTATCACATTTAGAGTACAGTATACTCTGTTACCCCTACTAATTCATAGAACAGGCATTGGCTGTTGTTTTCTTTTGCATTCACAGTAAGGTAAAATGAGTAAACGAACACGGATGTGCAAAAAAAATTGCAGATGCAAATAAGTTCATTTCCAATGAAATTTTCGTGGATATATGAATTCGCGAATCATGTAGTGTGAATGTTCGAGGTCTGACTGTAACATTTTAAGATTACGTCGAGGTAGACCAAGACTTTGATAACTTCAGAGGCTCTAACCGATGGAGATATCGTTAATCAGTGTCAAAGCAGACAAAATGGCGGAGATAACCAAGAAGAGACTGAAGATAAAGAAAATTTACCAGAACCATTTTTAAAGCAGGTGCATACCATGTTAACCGAAATAAGATATTTTTTTTTATCCCAAGATGATGCTCTGGATGAATTGTTAAATTATTTTTAAAAATGGAATGATTTTGTAAGCAAAAAAATTAATTGCTAAGAGTAAACAAACCACAAAAACAGATTATATTGGCCCAAACATAGAATAACAATAAAAGGTACATTTCGCTATTTTTTGTTTTCCTTTGATAGTACGAAACTGGGATAACATGAAATGACTTTTTATTCCTTAGGATTTCTTATTAAATGAGTAATGGTGTACCAAACTTTATCATCTACCACACCTGCCAGTATAGCCACTTTATTCATTATGTTTATTCCTACATCACTTTTCATTAAATCACATTAAATCACTTTTCACTACAGTAAATCACACAAAAAATGCAGTTTATTTCATTTCTTTCTGTTTTTCTAAAACTTTAAATTTCTGCCTGCCATTTTCAAAATTCGTACAATTATAAATTTGAAACTTGTCCACGCAATAGTAGAGTTAAATTAAAATTCGTATATTGTACAGAAAAATCTTAAAAGTTCTGCTAACAAAAGATTCTATTTTTCACAGTGATTTATTTGCAAGTTGGCCTATTTTAGGGGGACCTTATTGCAATATTTTTTGATCTATTATGCTGATTCAGCTACATTAAAAAACAACCAAGCAACTCGAGTTTTAGTCGATTTAAGAAGATATTGTGCAATTGAATTAAAAACATTAATAAAGAATAAATACTGAAAACCAGCAATTTGTGCTCATTTTGTGAAAAATGAGGAGGGGGAGGAGTTACGCACAGTGACATCAGTGTTGGATTAAACATTTTTTTAATATATTGATATTCAACCTATTAAAAGCAAAAATAAAAAAAAAATATAAATAAATTTGTTAATTAAAACAGCTTTCTGAATGGCTGCCATTTGTTGTTCTCGAGATTTGTACTGTGTTTTGGTAAATTTTTTGTTCCGTGAGAGATGACACATTCTCAAAAATATTGAGATCTCAATTTCGACCAGTCCAAACAATATCATAAATGTTTAATATATATAAATTTAAAGTTCTGGTTAGGTCATAAATAATGGTCAAAAAGTGCATACAAATATGAAGTATTTAATTAGAAGTATTAAAAAAAAATTAGTTAAAAATTAAAATTGTTAAAAACAAGCTATCCTTTACTCATTAGTTTTATTAGAAATCTCTTATTAACTTTTTGAAAGAAGTTTCACAATTGGTCATGAACCATATCAGCTTTAGATTGGATCTGTATTGATCTGTGTGCTTACCATAATTTCAGTAAAATTAATCACATTTATTGCAGTATTCTATGCTTGTTCAAAAATATGAAATTAAAAGATTCTATTGTAATTTACTTACCAGTTCTATTTTAGCACCTAACTTAGTAAGCGTATCATGGGCTTCTTGGGCTTTTTTCTGAAAAAGTCAAGGATAAAAATATAATGAAGTTGAAACTATATAAAATCTTTTAATACAGTAATAATAATAATAATAATAATAATAATAATAATAATAAGAAGAAGAAGAAGAAGAAGAAGAAGAAGAAGAAGAAGAAGAATAAATGCCTAATAATAAATCAGATAAAGTGAAGAGTCACTGGCTTAAAGTAGTTAACCAAAGAAAATTCGAGAAAACAAACCTGAATTCATAAAGGAAACGATCAAAAATCAAGTGAAAACTAGAAAAACAAGCCAATGCACTTGAAGAATATAGAGGTAAAAGCCAATCAAAAACTTGAATGGAGCTGATTAAGAGAGGTGTTGAAGACAGAAACTGAATGATTCTTATTTTGGTAGCTACGAACAAGCTCTTTCAACAAATTGCACAACAGCAAAAATTCAGCCCATAACCAATAACAGTAAATGCTGACTTTACAATCAGAAGGACCACTTAATCGATGAATGCAGCAAACTTCAGAGACTGATTATTTGAAATGCCTCGACAGAGCTGTGAAAATTATCCATTGGAAGCTCTACCAGAAATTTGGATTCAAATGCAGCAAAAATCACTAGAAAGTTCTAGAAAGATCTTCCTTATAGCAGTTAAGGATAGAGTATTGTAGTAAATACAGCTGTTATTAATTTACATATGAAAATGATTTTAAGCTACTTATTCCAATTGATAGCACAGAATGACTATTATATGAATAAAAATCACCAGCATTTCAATAGTGGACATTCTATCCAATGGTGGCAGTGAATTTTTTTTCAAAATGATCTGTTTGGCTTTTGGCAGGACCACATGAAAACAATTTCAAGGGATTTACCAGTACTATTATTTTCCAAATAATTTGCGCTTAGTAATATACAGGTTCCTGAAAAAATCAGAACTTGGGCTCACAAAGAATCTTAAAAAAAGGTGCTATTGCCAGGACATTTGAATTAGTTTGGAAACATACAGGGTGTTTCCAAAGGTATAATCCAAACTTCCAGGTACATAGTTAGGAGGCATGAAGGTGAACAGACTCTGTTAATACGTGAGGGGTCGGAACTCTATCATTGTCAAGTTAATGGGGGAGCAAATGACAAGTGATAAAGCATGCAAATGATGGCACAACACAAACAGGTTGCTGTTCTTTGGCAAGGTTATTCCTTTTTTTGGAGCCCTTGAAATCAGTTGTGTACCGAATATCTGTGACAAGCATTGAAAATCTGGCAGCTCACATCGCAGTCGTTTCAGACGACATTAGAGAAATGCCCGGAATCTTTGGCCACATACAGGAGTCCATGTTGCGCCGATACCATGCATGTGAGGCTATGGCTGGCTCACATTTTGAACATCTTTTGTAAAGCTTCAGTGGATTTGCAGTTCTATAATAAACGTATGCACAATGCATAGTTACTAATGAGTTTTCATGTGCACTCTGGTTACTGCTCCTCCTGTAATGTTAGCTTGGCAATGGTTGAGTTCCAATCTCTCTTATATTAAGAGAATCTGTTCACCTTCATGCCTCCTATCTGTGTGTGAAGTTTGGATTATACCTTTTGAACACCTTGTATACAGATAGTATACAGAGTGTTTCATAATTGGTGTCCCATCTTTAGGTCCAAATAACAACTCAAGGGGAACAGATTGGGGGGAAATGAATATTGATTATTTGGTTTTAATGTCCCCTAATTCAGAATAAAAACATTTCACGTCCCTGGGTGTGAAGGGGTAAATTTTGAAAATTTTCATTTTGTAGGGGTAGGGGTTACACCCCATGTGTTATTTAGAAAGTTGTAGAGCATCACGTAAAATGTGGGTTTAGCAAAAAACCCAGTGAAAAAATCTCATGCCCTGCCCCTTTTATTGAGTAGGTAAAGTGAAAGGTATGAAAAGATGTGGACAAAAACCATACTTATTAGAAAACAGTAGGGCCTACATTTGGAACATTAATGATAATGAATGAGTCGTTACCCTGAAAAGCTAATAAAGTTCTAATAAGTTTCTAATGAGTTTTTCTGTTTTAGTCTATATTAGCTAGTCATACCTTTCACTTTACCCACTCGATAAAGGGAAGAGGATGAGATTTATTCACCGGGTTTTTTGCTAAACCTACATTTTACATGATGCTCTACAACTTTCTAAATAACACATGGGGTCTAACCCCTACCCCTACAAAATTAAAATTTTCAAAATTTACCCCTTCACCCCCAGGGACGCGAGATGTTTTTATTCTGAATTAGGGGACATTAAAAGCAAATAATCAATATTCATTTTCCCCCAATCTGTTCCCCTTGAGTCGTTATTTGGACCTAAAGACAGGACACCAATTATGAAACACCCTGTATATTAAATAACCCACTTAACAAATTCTTCCAGATCTCTTATATTTTGACATGAATTTGGATAGGTAATAAGTCTTCGTCTGCCTTTGTATGATAGCAGAAATGACTCTGGTCATTCTACAAAGCTGCTGGCAGAGAATGCCCTCAGAGATGCTCATTGTATTTGTTTTTGTACACATTGCACCAGTTCGTCCCAGGTGTATTACGGAATTAAGATCAGCAATCAGATTCAGATCACCCTACCAAAGCAGTTCGATCTAATTTTTAGTACTAGTGGAACTTGATTAAAAATGAGAGACTAGTTCCATTTCCAAATTTATCACTGCATTATTGTAGGATAACACTACAAGCAATAAGTAAAAAAAAAAGGAGAAAATTGGAAGGGGGGAGGGGCAATATACATTTAAGTTCAAGAATTTTACTGAAGCTCTAATCAGGTGTTTAGGAAGATAAAAGATTTTATGAAATGAACATGCAAAAAAAAGTAATAAAAAAAATAAACAAAAACAATAAAAAACACCACTTTTGAGAATATGATTCTATTTCCAACATTGCATTCCTAGGTTTTAACTTTAACAAAATCCCAAAGAAGTTTCTTGATTAATGAGGTTTAATCATTGAGTATTAGTAGAAAAAATGCATTCCATCATAAAAATTTGTTAATTCTCAATGAATCAAATAAATATACTAAACATAGAAAAACTTTTAAAAATTTTATTAATGGAACCTTTTTAAAAAAATCAAAATAAGTAATGATAATTGGATCCTCACATAATATAATCTAATTAGAACAGAGGATAGAAACCAATCTGGCTCATGCCAGTTTGAACTCAGATTATATAGAATTTTAACAAGTTTTAATTTCTACAATGGAAGAAGTCAAAGCTGAATTGTGGGCACAGAAAATTAGCATCCTTGGCTGAGGAATTCCATTCCTACCACCTGTCTCTTAATCCACCAGAATGTCTGCCCAGCTTATCCCGTGTGGATAAGACACCACGTCATCCTTGCTTGGCTAGTCTAATATTCCAATCTAGCTAACAAAAATGATCATTTGAATCAGTCTGCCATGACGATTCCATTCCATCCATTAGGTTTCTTTAATAGAAAAAAAAACCCACTAGCATTTTTCTTTCATTGCAGAATCAACATCATGAACATGGTAGTTTATCACACAATAATCATTAAATTTAATTTGTTTAATTCTTTGTGAATCACTGATTCACTCACAGATTCTTTCGATCTGGCTCAGGTTCACATCTACCAGTAATCCATGTCTTCATGACTCAAAAATAAAAAAACTTATTGCTCATATTTAATTATGTACTCTGGGCAGTTTCATTGTAACGAAGTACACCAGTCTATAGCATCTAACCCAAGTTTTCAGCCTTTACCATTCCAACTGGCAGATATGCTTTGAAATAATAAATCTTAAAATGTCTGCAATAAAGTGCCGACTGATAGCATACATCAAACAAATGATAGTTACCCTATTTTCAGCATATATAATTTGGGCGATGCTCTGGTGCTTGAGTTCGCTGGTTGTACTTTCAGCAACTTCATCCTTTGAAGTATCAGGATTTGCTGCTGCCACCTCCAACTCTTGCTGTTAAATAAAAAGAATAAACAAAAAAATTAAAACTGAACAAAATTAAAATATCAATGATACAAAAATAATAGATGTTATGATAGCCTATATACAGTGGTCACCGCTTAATGTAGCCACCTTTAATATGGCCACTCCAGCTCTGTCCGGAATTTTCTAACTTGTTTCCTGTATAACAAATTTTCACTTTATGTGCCTACACTCCATTTAATATGGCTACTTTTTTCAGAGGTAGTTCACGAATTCTACTTTTACATCTCATCTTACTCCGGATAAATGAACACTCCGCTTATCCACTTTTCATTTCCCTCTAAGCCAACGGGCAAATTTACAGATTGTACTGATTGGTCAATCACATGAAAGCTGCAAGTGAAGTAACAAGCAGAAAGCGTAAGCGAAATGGAAAAGATGCTCAAGTTGAAGAAGGTCTTTTAAGTTGGTGGTTTCAATATGTTAGAAACAGAAATGCTCCAGCAAACGGCCCTCTCATGTCAAAAGGCTGATGAAATTGCAAAGACATTAGGCCACATGGGCTTTAAAGCAACTAAAAGCTGGTTTCATCGCTAGAAAAAAACGCAATGGGCCAAGCTTCAAGAAAGTTCATGGAGGAGGCTGCTGATGCTCTTGTTTATTGCAACTAGGAGGGAGAGAGAGAAAAACTCCTCATCACTGTTAAGTCAAAATCTCCACACTGCTTCAAAAATGTAAAAACTTTCCTAAATCTTTACGAATAGTCTACCAATGAATGGACGACATCAGAGATCTGGATTGATTGGCTAGCTCAATGGAACAAGCATCTTAGAAGCGAAGACAAAAAAATTGGTCTTCTAATTGACAATTGCAGTCCCTGCTCATGTTCCTAATGACATATCCCACATAGAAATCATACGGCTTCTACCCAACACAACTTCACTAATGCAGCCAAGGTTGTCACACAGACAGTAGACAATATTTTAAACTATTTTGACAAGATGCTGCAAGTGTATAAATGATTATTTAAGCAAACAAACTTGTCTATATGTAAGTACAAACATATGCTCGACTTGTTGGGTAAAAAAATAAGTAACCTCGCTTAAAACTGCCACAGGTTAATGTGGCCACTTAAGCATGGTCCCAAGATGGCCATGTAAAGCGGCGACCACTGTACTTAAATAACTTCAAGGGTCAGACTTAAAAATAATCAATTTAAGTAAAATTTAAGGAGTACAATTTTCTCCCTTTTAACATTTGCAATGTATCAACGATAATAGATTACACACACCAGCTGTTTATTTATTTTTATTTTTAAACAAATAAGAATTTCAAGATAAAAAATGCAAAATTAACTACTTAAATAATAAAATTAGCTGGAATCAAAACAGCATTGCTTTGTCTCTTTTGATTTGGATTTTTTTTCAGTTAGTTTTGAAGTTATGTGATACATATTTCGTGCATGTTCGAGGTTTCCCTATATTTCACAAAGCGTACGCATACAAGTAGCGAAAGTATATGCATAGAGGCTTCAAAATTCGGGGCTTCCCTGTCGTGCAACTATGAACGTTGATTACATACAAGGAGCGAGTTTGTATGCAGAGAGCTTTCGACAATGCATTCCTTCATATCTTCTGACGAGATTCAGTTTGTTCTGAAGGAAGATCGAAGCTACAACCAACCGCATTAGGGCCTTCTCTTGACAAGTCTGTTTCTTTCTTTTCAATTCGCTTAGGCCTATCTAATGAATTCTGTTTCATTGCTACCTGCCTCATAGGAATTTTATTAAATGCGACACGGGTTAATAAGCTGAACATTCTAAATTTTGCATTGTAAAAGTAAGCTAGTGAAGTTCAATTTTGCATGGAGATGATTTTGCAAATTGTTTGCAAATATGCTGATCACTGGTCAGATAGCAAAAATAATCCTGATGGAAGCAATGTAAAAAAAAAGTGTTACTTTTCAATGACACCAAGTGAATAAAGTTTGAAAACAAATTTATTATTGATAATTGATATCTTCATATCAACTTTTTTCAGATTTTCAAAGGAAATTGTTAGGCATTCCTATTTTGTTGAATTTCTGCAGGCTTTTTTTATGCGATTTTAGGTTAATTTAACTAGTTTTGGTTTTAAGGGACTTTAGAAAATTGTGGAACACGTCTAATTTTAAAAAATAATTCAAGTCTTTTTTGTGTGACTTTTTTTTTTTTATGTGTGGTTTTCTATGGAACATGACTACTAAATAAAAAGAAACTTGACCATATATTATCAACTGAATTTTTCATGCAGCACTGACCCAAAAATTGTCAGACTTGTATAACAAAGGAGAGAACTACCTCTCTGTAATGTTTTAATTTAGAATTAGTATACGAGTATATACTATTTCCAGGGTTCTTGTGTCTTGTCCTTCTCTCCTACATCCGTCAATTATACAAATATATGCAATAGCTAACCAGCAAAAATTCTCCAAATAAAATGGAGGTATTTTACAATACAAAATACTGTGATGTCCCCTTTGCAGATAGCACCCAGCAGCCACCCAAGCCAGGCTCAATATTAGACCTCTTGATCAGAATGCCATCCCTTTAAAGCATTTTTAAGCAGTTCAAAGATGAAAAAGTTGTGGGTGGGGGAGGGCGGGCAAGGACCTCCTTATGGAAATACTGCAGGACGTTCACTGTTGCGAGTGCCATGTGAAGTTTGGCATTGTCATGAAGCAGTGCAATGCTTTGGGAGAATTTCCCCATAACTGGTCAAAATTTCACTGGTTGAGTGATTTTCTTACACATTAAGTGAATGACACCCCTTTGGGGATGTTTAGATGCTGTAAGAAAAGCAGACTACCTTACCATAGCAAAGCCTGAACTATTCACAAGAACCCGATTCACATAATGGCTGAATTGTCTTTCTCTCTTCAAATTAGGATCCCAGTAAGAACATCACTTATAAGTTTCAGAGTAATTTTAACACATTTTGAAGATAAGAAAAAAATTTCTTGTGAAAATGCCATGCTGTTTTGTTGTGTGCCAAAAGTGCCACAAATAAGTTGTTTCTGCTGGACTTAAATGTTTTCAGGCATTTTTGTACTTCACATAATGCTGAGGCAGCTACATTACCCTCATACCGACATAAAAAGTAGTATCATTATACTGATTATCAACATAAATGAATATTGGGTAGAAGATAAATAAATCTCAATATTCTATACCTTTCTCACATAGGTAATTGATGTTATCTACAGCGTTTATATGTACATTTGTAACAAATGTTGGGGGCGATTCCTGGATCAAATATGTCCTACAAAGTGCTGTTACCGAGATACATGCGATAGCGTTATAGGATGTACATTGGCCACATCAAAGGAGATGTTCAAAGTGTCCGCCATGAGCAGCAATGCATGCATAGCAACGCCTCAATATGGACTGGCGAAGCCGCTCAATGATATCTGTGTCATGTCGAACAGCTACACAAGCGTTATTGATACACTCTTCTAGACAGTTGATGTCACTAAACGAAGTAGCGTACACCACACTTTTCATATGCCCCCACAAATAAAACTCCGATGGATTAAGGTTAGGAGATTGGACAGGACAATGCACTGGATCTCAACGTCCGATCTACTGTTGTAGGAAGGAGTCATCCAAAAAAACTCCTGTACATGTCATGCTGATGACGTGAATGAAAACAAGTGACATCTGAGTACTTACACACGTAACTAAGTAATGCTTTGCAGGCTGTAGGGACTTTCTTTCTTGTATTTGATCCCAGGAATCACCCCCTCCCTGACGTTTCTTATAAAAGTATAGTTACACCCATAGATAATAAAGATAATTAAATAAAAAAATAAATAAAAAAAAAAAAGATTTGTATATTTATGAATGAAGGTGATAATGTATCAACTAAATTCTATGATATATCCTATCATGTGATTTTGTTTCTGCATAAATGTATACTATCTTTTTGTATTTTAAGCTATCAATAAGAATGACTGCTTATTTCATTTTAAAAATAAAAAAAAAAAAGATTTTAAATGTTCAAACCACTCACTTGTTTCTTTTTATGTTTAGAAATTTGTGTTTCAGCCTTAGATATTTCTCTATCAACTTTACTGATTTGCTGAAGCAATTCATCTTTTGATGAACGCATTGATGCTGAATCCTGG
Source organism: Rhysida immarginata (assembly GCA_023313115.1). NCBI lineage: Eukaryota > Metazoa > Arthropoda > Chilopoda > Scolopendromorpha > Scolopendridae > Rhysida > Rhysida immarginata. The sequence goes on along the minus strand of JAHWFO010068719.1, from coordinate 6,124,438 downwards.
TGAAAGTCATCAGATGGCAGTGTTGGTGAAATCGCTTCCACTTGAGGATTATATGCTGGCTCCTATTTAAAAGGAAACAAAACGAGAAGAATTACATATGAGCAAAGACTAAAGACAATTATAAAGATATTACTAAAAAGCTGCTTGGAAAGGTATTATCACTACTAGTTTCACATCACACTCTTGTGTATTTCTATATACAACATTAAATATTTTTGTTGTATATTTGTACTTTTGTTTTGGGTTTAGATGCTAGGAAAACAGATCAATGTGATGGAAGCATCTAGGAAAACAAAGGAATTAAATGTCAAAATGCTGTGCAATAACATTCGAAGCTACACCCTTTAAAATTATTTTCATTTGATTAGACCTATTCATGACAGAATGATGCTGAATATGATGATCTAAGCATCTACAATATGACTTGTCAGTGATACAAGTAACTTCACCAAAATTAGCTATTTTCTATTGTCTGAGCAATAAGGAGCACTTTTAAGCATCATATAGAGCATTAGGCCTCTTACGCACTGTTGACTGGGTGCTAGCAACAAAGTTGCCAGCAACCTCGAGACATAACTAGAATAGTTATCATTTACATATGTGGCTGCAGCAACCCATCAGTTGCCGGAGGCCAAATAAATCAAGAGCAATGCTTTAGGCAACTGGGAAGTTGTGCAACCACTGGGATGGCTTGTTTCTACTGATGTTTTCACACTAAGGGAGCAACCACCCATTCCCAATCGTGTTCTTTGTTTAAATTTTAGAAATAAACAATCACGGCCTGTCTGAGGATGATGTGAATGGTGTGGCTTCACAAGGCCCCGTGCTTCTGAAGTTCTCACACATTACTTTTTAACTATACATATATAAAAATAGGCCTAGCAAGGGCATTTGCATTATGCACCAGGTCCCGAAACAGCATTTTGCATGATGCCTCGCTTTTTCTTGGACCTTGTCATTATCCCCCTTGTCTCATTTCAGTTTAAATTATTGTCATGTTTTTTGCAAGTCCTTGAAAAAAAGAATTTGGAACTTGTCTTTATTTCCACATTTATGTAAATAGGGGTGCACCCAATATTTCTTTTTTTTCCTTGTTTGCTTTTTGTTTTTTTAATACTAATATAGCTACTGCAACTACATCCTCCACGTCCATCTTGAGAGGAAGCTGGCGCGATGCTGAACATCAATATGAAGGCAAGAATGAACGAGAGCGATACAAACGGTGGCAGCTGTTTGTTTACCCAATCAGTCTCCCATCTTCGGTTTCCTATTGTTTCTGGCGGTTCGCAACCACTGTTGCCGGCAAGTAGTTGACAGTGCGTAAGAGGCCTTAAAAGTCTGATGTGATTCTATGGAAAAAATGTTGGAAATATAAAAACCAATATATGTTTCATATAATAACAAAAAAATACAATAAATACATACAATAAAAAGAGGGGGGAGGAAAACTAATTTAACTATACTCCAGTGCTAATAAAAGACTTAATTTTTGCTATTTAATTCTCATAATTTAACCCCATAATATAGATTATTTTATAAAATTTCCTTTTATAAACTACTACTGTGATATTTCATTAATTATATAGTCTTATCTTTTAACACTTCTGATTTCTGAGGTTGGTATGTCCAAAACAATAGATCTTAAAACGTTTATCTTTAGGTCAGTTATTTTATGATTAAATACAAAATACAGAAATCAACAAAATCTGGAAATTTAAAAGCTGTGTTATCTCAACAAACAAATTAAAAAAGAAAAAATAAACAAAAAAACAAGATTTATAACCATCTCAGTTGTTCACAGAAACAAATTAAAATTAAATTTCATAAATAATAATTAGCCTCGAAAATTATTAACAAAAATAAAGAGTCTCAATTGCTGAATCTAATGTTCCCCAGACACCGAATTGATTCTTAACAGCAAAATCTCGACGAGCTCCACATCTACAAGGTAGCAATTTCCTATACTGATGACCAAACTAGGAGATTGCTGCTTTTCCATATAGAGCCCCAGAAAAATTCTGATGTTAAAAATCTATTTGGTGTTTGGTGAACATTCTGTTCAGCAATTGAGGCTCTTAATTTTGTTAATAATTTTCAAGACTAATTATAATTTGAAAAATTTAATTTTAATTTGTTTGCATAAATACAAGACAGATTATAAATTTTTTCTTCTTTTGTAATTTTTTGTTTAAGATAACACATGGAAGTAGTTTTTAAAATTTCTGGATTTTAATCTCAACGTTTCTTTAATGATCAAATAAATCTGTGTACTTAAATAAATAGAAACACAACTGGACATTCATATTCCACAATAAATTTAATGGTGAATAATACAGTTTGGGTGCTATACAGCCTTCATACCTGTGAAAGCTGAAATAGCAACCAAAATGAACAAAGTTTGACATTAAATTTATTATAGGATGTGGATGTCCAGTTGTGTTTTCATTTATTTTATAATAGTTTGAATTCAATGATATTACGTTTTTCAATTACTGAGAAGTATATTCATGTGATATAATTTAACATTTTATCAAATAATAAGTTAAATATTCTTAAGAGTCAATAACAAATTATTTTCATATAGCTCTACAAAAGAACATTAAATCATTTCCTTTCTCTCTTTTTTTTTTTTTTGGTAGTATGTATGAAAAAAATTATTAGAAACTGTTAAAACATGTCAAATTCTTCAATAAACATTTGACTGTTACAGACTTACATTTCTTTACTAAAGGAACGATATCAGTTTGCTTATTAATAGTTTAAAACACCATTGTTTTTAATAATAACTGCAATTTATTTTTAATTATAAAACAAATGAAAATACAGCATTAGAAATTTTAACAGAAACTTTATCCTTACTCTTTTTAACGTTTTTAAAAAAATGATAATTAGTGTAACCATAGAAAATACACAGCATCAAATCTACTAAAACATCATTAGGAGTAGTCACAAAATGTTTTAAATCTTAAGTAGTTATGAAAATCCCGAGTTACATAAGAAAGTCTGCATCTGAAGGGTTATTCACAAAAATGCTGCATTGCCAGAACTGACTTGATGGCTAATTTTTCTAAAGATTGTATCTCAAATTTAACCTTGCCTACTGAAAAATTTTTATACAGATTATTGTGGTTTATTTTTATACCAAGCACCCTGAAATGAATATATGGTACTTGAATATATCCTATGGAATATGTATACCTAGTGAGTAAAAACAATATTAAACTGAATGGCAATCATTGAAATTTTTATTATTAATAATATAAACAGACTGCAATAGCTCTGAAATTGTCTGAGGACTGAGACTGCAATACCTTTATGTCATCAAATTAACAATAAGAGACATGCTTGCTTATTCAAAGAAGAATGAAGCACTATTTAGAAGCATCTGAAATAATTTGATAGGTTATTTGAGTTTTCATAATATTAACAGTAGGAAATATATAAATTATTTACATACACTTCATGCTCTTCTGTACAATTTCAGCATAGTGAAATTAATCAGCTACTGAAGTTAAATACCCAATTAAATACATAACTCAACAAGATGAGTTTTCTTTGTTCATTTATACAAATAATAATGGCATTCATTTAAAAAAAAAAAAAAATAATGTTGGCAGTGCCTAGATAACTGTCCTTGGCAGGGATGTATTGCAGGTCAATCTCCTTTAGAGCACTGAGAAACAGCTTGCCAACATACTTCACTACTCCATCAAAATCTGAAAAGATGCTGGCTCTCTTCCCTTGCCTAATCTGGCACAGAACTATAACACAATCATGGTCTAAACTTGCAGAAATTTTAGTTTGAAAACATTTTGGTCTTTGCCATTCTTTCTTTAACCACCTTTAAATTAAGCATCTTTAACAAAAACTCTACTCAAGGATGCTAATGCTATATATTTTTCTTTTTTTAGACTTAAATATATATTTAGTTTACAAGGGGAAAATGTTTTTGAACTGCTGTACTTCATCAATGAAAAGCAGTGAAGAAAATGAGCCAAACTGACATGTTCTAAATTGATGGCAACTTCTAATAACAAGCTTTATTCAACTGTAACTGAAATAGAGGTATTTCAGCTCACATAAATAATGTTACTTTACCACAAGCATTTTAAAACTATATTCCTCCCACCTAATTGATTTTAAGGGAAATTATAAATTTTTATCAAGAGCCAAAATGAAAGACAAATAGTTTATTTTTTAATATTACATATTAACAAATATAAATGTTAATTTTATTTTAATATTCTATAGTTGATTCTATTTATGTAGTGACGTGATTAAGTACAACTATTTTCATCATTCATATAAAAATAAAAAACTGACATTTGTCTTTCATATTATACATTATGCCATTACAAAAGAAATTCAAGAAAGCACGAACATGGAATGCATGATTGTAACTTCATATCTTTGCAAAATAAATTCTAGATACAATGGAACCTCGCAGTACGAGTTTAATTTGTTCCATGACTGAGCTCGTTTTACGAATTACTCATCTTCCAATTAATCCATTCCAGCCCCCAAAAAACTACTCAAAAATCACCTTTTGTGGGTTTTAAAACAGAAAAAGTACAGTTAAAAAAGAAAATGCCAATTATAAAATCATTAAAAAAGAGAATGCAAAAGAAATATTTAAACATCTATAGGAAACTCGCTCTTACTGCAAATTTCCACTCTAACTGCAAGACAAAAATTCACAGCAAATTATCCATACAATGGTGCACTCATACTGCGAGGTCCCAATGTATGTTATAAATATATTCGGGCCCAGTATTGCTGTGAAACTAATTACAAGACAATAACAGCAAAATACAGGATGTTTGAAATTTTGCTGGACAAACTTTGCACATAGATTCTATACATAAATAAAAGATAGAAATGTAAAATTAAAATGTGTCAAATATGAGTCGTGTAAGAGTTATGTTGCTTTAAAAAAGGAATTTTTGTTTGTGTAATTACGCAATAATGTCACATCAAGTGACGCTTGTCACGTGTTGTTGAGTTATTTGTAGCAATGATGGGTTTAACTAATGCCGAGATGGCTGATTTGCATATGGTAAGTGGAGCTGCTAATGGAAATGCGGCTTCCTAACAGACATGTCCCAAACCACCAGACAGTTACAAGTTTAGACCGATGTTTGAGAGAAACTTGGACTTTTATTGTTAGAAGATATTTGTTAGTATTAACAGATTTTCCATTTTAATCTTGGGGCACGCATTAATATAAAAAGATAGCTCAATGTAAAAACCTGTATTTACTCAAAACTGCTTCAATTTAGACACGTTTATTAGACATTCCTATCTGATATTTATGTAGAGAATCTATATACAAAGTTTGTCCAACGAATTTTTAAACACCCTGCATTATACAATTATATACTGTATTGCTTATCAGTCACTGTGTTATAATATAGATGTGTTAGTTTTGTGTTTCAATTAGTACATAATAGTGAAAGTCAAACATACAAAGAAACTGGACTATAATTTATATAAGGATTATTATTAAATCAGTATAAGGTGTTTGGTGAATTAAGAAAAGGACCCTCGAGGTAAAATTCAATTTGAGAACAGTTTATGAAAGGATATACAGTCTATTACAAATGAACCGTTAATAGTAGAGAGAAGAGTTTAATTTTATTAGGATACACTTTGCAATAGAAAGCATTTTTATGCAAATTATTTATTAAAGAAATATTATATAAAAGTGAAATGGTGTCTGTCAACTTCTTTAATTTTTTCAAGAGTTTCTTGTATTATGTAATAAACAGTCGAACCCAGTTATTACGAAACCTATTAATATGAAATCAAGCTTAATACAAAATCTTCTCTGGCCCGGGTCCAGTATATAACATTCCTAAATTAAATTGGTGGTTTAATAATTTTTTTCTTTTTACTTAAGTCCGATTAATACGAAAAAAATTAATTTCAAGAAAGTTACATTATTTGACATTTTTATTGTAAAAAAAGAGGGGGAGAAAGAGGCGAAAATGTTTTTTTTTTTTTTTGGTTTTTATGCTGCGAATTCTGATTAGTTCTTGTGTAAATGAACAACAAAGCACATGAGAAATTCTGTATTTATTTTTTCTATAAATGGTAAATTTCCATTAATTGATCCGAATTGTAATTCGCTGCATTAACAACTCTAGTCAGAGCATTTTTATTTCACTGAATCTAAAGAAGCAGCAGAGTGACAGAAAATTCCACAAGTGTATGTTGTCAATTCCTATGTCCTTACTAGCCATGATGTTTCACCAGTTCTTCTCAATTTATGTATTTCTGTGAACAGTGCTATTGCAAAAAATTATATCCATTTGTGTAAACTAATTTCAATAATCAATTACATGTATTTTTCTGAATTAACGATTTGACAAAAATTTTCAGATTTGATTCATACAAACACTGGATAATACGAAAACTATTTTGGGTTCTTTGATTTTCGTAATATTGGGGTTCTACTGTATTTCATCAATAAAAGTCAGCTCACCCAAAGAGTGAATATTCTTTAATCAATGCAACACTGATTGAGCCTACAGTAAGTGGCCCCCATTCTCTTGCTTGCATAAACGAATGCATTACAGCATGTCCTCCGGATGATGCGGATTTCATTTGTTCCAATGAGATTCAGGCTGCGAGCTCTAGCTCCGTCCTGTTGATAATAACCTTGTCTGCATTCAGTATCATCTAATCGCTCTACAAATTGTGCAAATATGTTGAAATAACATTCTGCATTAACAGTGGTGTAGCACATTTCCAACAATATGTGCAGTCGCATTTGTTTATGCAAGCAGGAGAATGGGGACACTTTGAACATTTACTGTAAGCTTAATTAGTGTGGCATTGATTCAAGAATATCCACTGCAAATTTGACGACTGTATGTTTAATGGTTTTCATTGGGTGAACTGACTTTGGATCACCCTGTACAATTTATTTAATATAAAATATTAAACAACAACAAAAAAAAAAACAATGATAATTTTGATTTTTCATCATTCTCGAGGGTTAAACAAAGTTTTAAATTGCCAGAGATGTTCCTTATATTCAATAAGTTTTGATGATGGAAAGCTATTGCTGAAGTTGCATTGTTGTGAAGTTTATTTCAAGATGTCTAATTTGTTGTAATGGATTCTAAATCCGTTTGGGTGCTTAACATATTATTATTGATGACGTTAATGCTGAAATATACTGCAGTTTTAAAGTTTATTACAGTAATATTTATGTAGCAATAATGCATAAATATTAAATCAGGAAGAAATATCCCATCTAAATTTCATGTTTTTCTGTTCTTCAAAATCCAAAAACAAAATATTTGCTCCATTAATCCTGACATGAATACCAAGTATTTAACAGCTTTGGAAGCATCCAGAAATTATAAAACAGATAATAAAGATACATCGCTATTTTCTATTTTTTAAAAAACACAAGGCCTTTTGGTCCTTATAAACAAGGACCTTCATCAGGTATTAACTGAAAGTAATAAGTGATATTCTCATCAATAGAAACAGTAAAAATTAAAATATTAATATAATCAACATTTCTATAGCATTATTGTTAACTAATAATACAATAAGAAAAATGGTAATTACAAAAGCATTACTTTCAATAAATACTTATTATCTTTTTAACTTTACATATCATTTAAAATAGTTAAAAAACAGATCTGGTAAAATCCAGAACCTGTCCTCCAACAGGCACAAAGCCTGAAGCAGGATTAATAGAGAAAAAAATAAAAATCAAACAGCAATAAGAATGATGCATTAAAAAAAAAAAAACTTAGTTGCCTATAGAAAGAATTTTGTCTGTTATATTCAATTTTTGGTCTGTGGTAGGAAAGAGTCATTAAAATTCTGGGGGAAATAGGAACGCGTAACCCCATGTAAGAAATCAAAATCAAAACATCAACATAATATTGAAAAGTAAAAATAAAAAATAATAATGAGAAATTAGGTGAAATATTTATTTAGGATTTACTTTAAAAAAATGCTTTAAGCAATTATGTTAGTGTTTAAACTTGAGTAAAAGTTAAAAAAAAATATAGGTGTCCATTAAACAAAAATTTAAAAGAAAAATAACTAAACAAAGTTAGACCAAAAAAAAATTTAATCAAGTGATGTTTTCTGTCATAATGTAATTTATATCAGACAGGATATGTGTCATACAACCCAAATACATTTTATCACATTACTACATTAGAAATATTGGATTTAATGCTTGATTTATGAAAATTCCAGGAGTAATGCTTAGTCTTTTTTTTTTTTTTTTGTGGTTTTATTTTATTTATTTCTTGCTGTTAATAAACAGACTCCCCTTCACACTGTGGGAAAATGTGTTCTGAAGAGGAAAGCAGTAATTTAAATTTGTATGTTATTTTTAAAACAAGTAAGCTTTTTATTCTTGTCAATAATATATGACCTTGAATTTCCTCTTCCTCTCTTGAATTTCCAGATGTGTATATATATGGATGAATTATCCCTGTATGTGTGGAGTGAATGAATGTGTGGGGTGAATGTATGTATGTGTGTGTGTGTGTGTGTGTGTGTGTGTGTGTGTGTGTGTGTGTGTGTGTGTGTGTGTTATTATTATTATTATTATTATTATTATTATTATTATTATTATTATCATCATCATCATCATCATTTCCATAATGATAATTAAAAATTATTTTTACAACCTAAAGCAATTTTATTATCATCCTTTAATATCAAATTCTGCTTCTATAGGTTGGTGTGCTCACCCTTTTGATATCGATTGCATCTTGAGTTTCAATACGTAGTGGCTGATGGAGGTCTGGTTTGGGTTCTGCAAGACCAAGCCGAGGTCGTTTGTTTGGGTGCTCTATCTCTAGATGGCTCCCCAGTGCAGCTGGCAGAGTATGTGCTGGCATGATGTTCACAGAAACAGGGTCACGTTCATAGTAACGATATTGTTCTATGTTGTGTCTATGATGTGGGAGGGGAAGAGAAAAAAATAAAAGGAATTCAAAACTCTTTTATTATATGATGTTATACGGAACTGAAAAATTAAGCTGGCATTTTATTATGTACCAAACTGTTTTAACACTCTGTAATCTTAAAATAATTTTTTTTAAAGAAATGCAATGGTATTAATGTACAAGAAAAATAAATAAATGAATAAAAAGTAAATAAATACACTGTAAATGTTGTATATGAATTAAAAAAAGAAGTCTGTTATGGACCTCTCTGTTAATACATAATAAAAAAGAAATGAATCGTGTAATAATAAAGATGAAAAGAAGCAAATGATTTTTTGAGAGATCATTAAACTAATTTTTCAATTACAGTTCTTATGAACACAGTAAAGCACAAAGTCTAATCCACTGAATCCTAAAAATTATTAACGAAATTATAATTAAAAAGTCTTTTCTCTCATTTATTTTTGGTTATTAATGGTCAAAAGGGCATTCTTTAAATCCACACACCTTTCTCGATCAAGTATTCCATATTCTCCCGGGGGAAGAAGTGATGGACGCTTGCGATTTAGTTGTTGAGGATGATCTAATTCCCGATACCTATCACGGCCATATTCTCCTTGTCTTTCGGCCTAATGAAAATTTAAAAATAATTTTTAAAAAATAAATAAAATGAATGAACATATGACTCACAAAAAAAGCAATTTAATGTAATGTGAACATATAAAAAAACATTCAAAAAATCAAATATAGCAACATGGCTTTAAAAAGCACAAACCCACAGGCCTTTATGGCACTACATTTCTATATATATATTACATATATATTATACATATATACATATATATTATTTTTCATGATTTAATCTTCATGATTTTTTAAATATATATACATGATTTAATCTTAATGATTTAATTAATGCTTTATATTGTAGATAAATAAAACCATTTACTACAATAATTTAAGATATAGTTACAACAAGTTGGCCATCCTGATATGAATCGTCTTTCAAGTTCATATTAAGATATACAAAGTAATCTTATTATATACAGCTATTTAGTTGTTTACCATCATCATTCTTTATTTTTGGTGTAGGTATCTATAGTGTAGAGAAAAAACTTCTTGTCCATATATTCATTTTTGAACATAGCAGTTGAAAAGGACTTTAATACCAAACAAACCAAACCAACCAATATATTCATTTCCTTGTCTGGATGAAATACTGACTGATGGCCTGGAGGTGGCCGAAATGTACACCCAGACAAGGAAATAAATATATTTGGACAAGAAGTTTTTTTTCCCCTTCAGGTTATTGTTATTATCCACAGTTGGGTCTCTTATTACCAACCAGCAAAATAAATAAATACTTAGTTTTTTTTTTTAGCAATACTTTTGTTATTTATTAAATTGACTATCGATCTTTTTCCATTTTCAAATTCCTGGTGATTACAAGAAATGTTTATTTACAGAATCTAATATAACAACGGATACATTATAACGTTTCAATAATTTCAAGACAGATAAGTTTCAATAAAAACATTAAGGTAAGGGTTTTAATAGGGTTTTTAATCAGATTTGATTATAAAAAAAAAAAAATCAATATTTTGTTTTTGCTTTCATATATATAATTTTTAATTGTTCCATTATGCTAATTTTGTTGTGATCATCTGAAGTTGATGTTTATTATGTTGTCAAATGGATGTCCTGATGTAATAACATGATTCATAAAAGTTGAATTCCCATTACCATATTTGTAAGAATTTAGATGTTCTTTGCACAGAGTTTTGAATTGTCTGAATCATGGCTAAATAAAAATTATTACAGATTTTGCATTTTAATTTGTAAATTACACTCTTTTCATATTTGGTCTTGTTATCTTCACTGTATCTGAATGTTATTGTAGGTAATATAGGTTCTATAAGCTAGGTTCAAATTTTTATTTTCAAATATTTTTGTTTAATTTGTGAATTAAGTGCCTGAGTATTTAAATGTGGCTGAAGTTTTGGGTGCATTGTCATCTTTGATGGGAATTTGATTATTCTTTGTTAATTTTCTCTTAATTATCACCTATTGTTGTATTAAATCCATTTGCTTGGGCTAAGTCTTTATTTCTAACTCTTCTTTTCTTTGTTCATCATGTAAAGGGTAATTCAGAGCACATTTAACATAATATTGAAAGGCTGCTTCTATTTTGAGAATTCGGATGACTGGAGGAATTATGGATGATGTTAGAAGTTGAAGCATTGGTTAGCTAAACAACATGGTATTTTGTAGAGTAATAATGTAATGTAGAGTATATAATGTAAATATGAGATGAGTATCCATTTTATTGAATAAATTTAGATTATTTATTATTACTGTTTACTTTGTTGTTGCAAATAACAAGTAAGTCGTCAATGCATACATTAAAAATATGCAGAAATAACCATTTTTAATATTACGCTCATGTGGGTATCTTCCATAATACCATACATTTTTTTGTTACCACGTTTGTTTAAATTATTGAATTGTATTTTAATAATTATCCATTATTAGTATTTTAGATTGTATAAACATAAATTCTTATAATAATCATCACTTCTGACTTTGAAAAGTGGCAACAGATTGCCAAAATAATAATCAGTCAATTGACTAAATAAAAACACGTATTGCTATAAGTACGAAAAATTTATGTATATGATTTATCTCTGCACAAACTCTTATTCTAACAATCTAATTTCACATATGGATGTATCAATTTCTAAAACTCCCTACTTTTGATTCATTACTATTTAACTTGGTTTACATGGCTTGGTTACAAATTTCATAAAGATATTCACAATATAAAGCCAAAATAGGATTCAAATCCAGAATTTTAAAGGATCATCATCACAACTGGATACAAAGCAAGAAATTCATCCAAGAAAGATTTTAAATGCTCAAGGATAATGGCTGATTACTTCACCTCTCATGGTAAAAATGAATCTAATTGTTTTGCCTTTAGCAATTCAAGGAGTAATTCAGAAGACAAATGCCTCTCCCCCCTCCTTTGCCCTAACAAAAAGTGCATTAACACTGTAAATGTTTTAAATTTACTATTTACTGTTAAGAAGAATATTCCTTAGATTCGAATTCGCACTAAATGAAAGAAATATTTTTTACGCATATTTTTTAAGGGAGGGGGTCCTAATTTTGCATCAAAATTTGTTTTCATTATTGTCATTTGCATTTCCTAAATTCATTAATATTTTCTAATTTGAAAATTTTAATTAGTATCAAGTTTAGACAGCCAAGCATTTATGGAACAGGCATTGAAAATCTGTTCAGATTTAAATCCCAATCGTATGATAGCAAAATTCCTGATAAGGTTTAACTTTTCAGTAACGACAATGTATGGTTTATTTATAGATGGATTTAACTTCAAAAAATTCTTCCTTTAATAGAAGTAGTTACAACAATGGTATGGACAACATAAGTCTTTAAATTATGTTCACGTAACTGCGAAAAATCGTTAATTTATTTAGGATAGAATCACGTTAACCAAACCTCGTTTATCCAAGGCTCCAGGTTAACTGAACCAATCTTAAAAAAAAAAAAAAAAAAGATAAAAGACTTTTGTAGCAAAAAATTAATTTAATATCTTTTGTTATTTTACTAGTGTAATTACATATTTATGTAATGCTTTGTAATGTACATATTAAGTGAACACTGCCTTAATGCAGCTAGTTTTTGTTAATTTTGTAACCATCAATACCAGATCTCCGTATTAGCAGAGTTTTTTCGTATCCAAGGTAGTCTCAGTCCCAATTAACTCGAATAAGTGTTAATCTACTATATTTATTTCTACCATAACATTTTAATTCAAGTCTCGAAATACCATTTGAATCAAATTTGCATTAAATTATGTAACACACAGATACTATTTAAATCAACTGTAAAGTACCTGGAAATTTCATAAAATTTGCATTATGGTTACTAGTCAAAGATTTTATCCATATATCTATATATAGTGATCAAAGATCATTGAAACAAAATCGGATGACATCTAGAAATACATAACAAAATGAAAATTTGCTTTGTAGATACATTTTATTTTTCGTTTAAATTATAACATACATACACACACTCTGTACAGTGATAATCTAGCATAACAAATCATAAATTATGTACATATATCATGGCATAATTAACATTAGTAATCACATGGAGCTTTGCTCAAAAGGAACAAATACAGTTTCAACATCTCAAGTGCTTTTTATTACAAATTTTGTACTTATGCTTCTATAACGGTCCTTAAAATGTCAAAATATATTCAACAATAAAGTATTTGTATTTTTAATAAACGTAGTCATGCTAGTTATTATATAGACCAAAAAATTTTAACTAACTTCATGGCGGAGATGAATAATTTAATAATAGCATTTTCTTGTTATAGATGTCTTGGGGAGTTGAAAAACTACCAAAAATGCGTTTTCCAGTTGCATTTGCCTTGTCGAGTGATATGCAGTATTATGATGAAAATCTAACGAAAACGCAATTCCGAGTTGAAATCGCCATGTCGACTAATATCAGCTATAATGGCATTATTGTAATTTTACAATCAAACATATGCACTTAAAATCATGTACAATTAACTAAACGTATTTGCTAAAAGATATTATCTCCATTAAATATTAGCAACATATTACAATCAGGAATACATTAATGGAGTCTTGTATTTGATTACAGCTGTACAATAAAATGCAAGGTTAAAATTCAACTTGCAATATTTTAAATGTTTAATTTGCATATTATCTTAAATATAGAGAATGAAAAATATATGCAAAACAACTTTCCTATCCACTTATCATTATAAAATTGAATTTGTTAGAACATTCTCATTCAATTCTTTGAAATTTTCATGTTAAGGAGAATGAGACAAAATAATGCAGATTCTTCTAAATGAAATTGTTAGCCACCATTATCTTTCCCATCAGTTCTACAACATAAAAGTAGCCATTTTCCATACTCTCTCCCTGACAAGCAGCAACCAGAGCATGACCTTGGCAAGTTCACATCTGGTTGACTGCATGAGCAGTTTTCAGTTGGGAATGAATTTATTTGAAGCAGTGCTATCTCCCCTTGCCCCTCTAAAACTATTCTTAGAAACACCTCAAGTTTGAATAAATAAAAACTTATAAAAAAAAATTTGAACACGATATAAATAAACCCTTTCCATCAAATAAGTTATTACTTCTCAAAAAATAAACATCAAATGGCTATTTGACTGTTTATAGAGTTTATAATTATTAATACAAACTCTAGTTCAAAATTATATCCAGAACACACAAAACAAAGCAGCAGAATAAAAAAATCCAACAAAAAATATAAATAAATAAAAATGTTATCTGGTCATCATCTTCTAACACGTTTAACTTCACTCATGAGAACTTGGCCAACTATTTCATTAAATGTGTCCGTGTGTGTTTACGGGTTTTGATCAGAGATATTAACAAACTGTAGAAAAACTTTAAAGCCATTTAAAAAATAAAAGATAAAGAAATTATCTTTGATTATTATTAAAGTGCCAAATATTAGAAAATTCATCATCAATAAATTGATTACAAGAAAAGTAATATTAATGATTTTATTTTTTTCATGTATACAGATTAAATCGCTTCCTTTTGTACAGCTGCATTTAAAACAATTAAAAAAAATTTCAACACCCCTTTCAATCCCCAAATTGATATTTCAATTTTATTCCACGTAATTTAAACAATTGAATGATCATGTAACATTCAATTAATCTAATGCACTCCCAAATGCACTTCACATTCCAAATTAATTAGGGTGGGTCTAAAAGAAAATATAAATCCTTAAATTTTAAAAATTGAACTGTTTCTTATCGCAAACAATTTAAAATGCTCTTGATGATAAATTATTTATCGATGTCCACCAATATACTAAATTTATTTCATATTTTAGAATGTTATTATGGTTAAATGTAACCAATTTCTGGTTTATTGCATAAAGGGAAAGCTGGGTTTCTTAAGAACAATACCAAGATAACGCATAACCGATACAAAACTGATATACATGTCGTAGGGTTTCGCAGTCACAAAATCTAATTTATTTCTCTATACAAAAGTAAAAAAATCATAAGAAAGTAGTCCTATAAAGAGAGCTTTAAAAATTTTGCTTTTTTTTTTTTTTTTTTTTTTTTTTATTACAATTATTCTTAGGTATTCAGTCAATTAAATTGGAGAAATGAAATATAAAAAGCTCACTGTAAACAGATAAGTATTTAAAAGTCACTGTTATATACTGATTTCTCTATAAAAGGTTTCATCTTTTTTAATGGTTTAAGAAACAGATGCAGAAACAAAAAGAGCAAAAAAATATATACAATAGTATGGAAAGCTTAAAACACAATCGGATCTAATCCATTCTACTATGTGATGCTTTTCTTCCATAAAATGAATTTTCATTTTCACCATCTGGATTGAATTGATTCCAACCAAGAATCACATGGTTTAGACGCATTTGATTAGAGCTCTGTTAAGGGCATCGTAGCAACCATTTAGCTAACAGGGGAGAAGGTATAGAGAGAAGACAAGCTGCAATTGGAAATGCTCTTTTGCATTTTTCCCCCCTTCTTATTTTCTGGCATGTTTTCCCTTCCTGTCTGTCCTTTGCTCCCCCCCTCCCCCTCCCTCAACACACCATTCCCTCCTCCTCCTCCTCCTTCTTTTCTGCCTGCAGCACACAGGCTGGCAGATCCAAACTCTAAAGCTGCAATGACGCAAGTGAAATTGGGGGAATCCTCCAGCAAGCTGAGCCCATTCTAAGAAATAGGGTAGATCATTGGAGTATACTATTATCAACATTTTCATAAAAACAAACACACAGACTTCTCTATAATCTTTCCTGCTGGATACACTGTAAATACGTTATCTTATCGTGATTTATAAATGAAGTATTAAACCGTATTTTTATATAATTTTAATTATTAAAATGGTCATTTTTTTTTACGTTTTCAGGGCATGCATTAATGATTTATAAAGAGATTAATTTTTAATCCCTACCCCCCACCCACCCACACATTCCTTTATTTACATATTTCTTACATGGATACCTATTTAAAAAGTAATTTCTTATTGCAAGTTGAATATAAGAAAATTAAAGTATTTCAATACTTTCCTCTTCAAATAACAGTTTTTTTGTTTTTTTACATACACCAATAAGTGATAACATCAATACAGGAGTTTTTTAAAAACTACAAAATTTTTGATGTTATTGGAATTTAATTTCCTAATTATCATAAGAGTGGAGAACAAAAGCTTTAGTATTGAATAATAAAAAGTATTTTCTCCAGTCCTTAATTAATATTATCAAAGGAAATGTACATGCACATCAAAGCTGCCCCCTCCCCACTTTCCATAACATTGATAATTTCTAAGGACAATAAAAAAAATTCATTTCATTAGATTATATAGATTCAGTATCTAAAAGCATTCTATTAGTAGTTATCTTAAGTAATAAGACCGAAACCTCCCTGTTCATAATTATGATTTCTACAAATCTCAATAGGATGTGTGTGGAATACTTTCAATTTAAAATATTTAAGAAAAATTATCATATATAAATATTACTACATATAAGCAATCTGGATTGACCATTATATATACATGACAGACATTGTACTGATAAATGAAGATCACTATTTAATAAAAGGATTGATAAGTCCAACGTAACATTTAAGATTTGCTCAAACAATTTTCAATGGTAGTTAAAGAATCTGTCTGTCTGACCTCCAAACATGAAACATTGGCCACAAATGAAAGAGGGGGGAGGGGGGAGAAATAGGTCTTTTGGCAAAGTTTCAAGTTTTTCACTGCTCCTTTTTTTTTTTCTCCTCTCCATTTTTTTTCTGCCCTGTTTTTTTCCTCCCCTTTAGCAATTACTTTCTCTGACATAAACAAATTCATTCTTATCCCAAGTTTCTGAGAATAATGTCATTGAGGAGATAGCATTTTATTTCCTCTTGCCCAAATTTGTAGAGAATTTTTTTTATATAAATCAGGCACAAAACATAACTTTTCTGAACCCATGCCTCACTTTTCAAGATAATCGAAAATTTCAGTTTCTTTTTATTTTGATGTAGTCACTTTTCATCATATTTAAGTTGCCAAATTCCGTATTTCATGTTAACTTTAACGGTTTCTTCAAACATTTCATTAAATCTTCTATCTGTTATTTTATTATGTTTTATAGAATAGTATTATGTGTATTATCAAATATAATGACTTAAATGAGTGATGAAATGATTCTGTGATGGAAAATGACTGGGCAAATGAAATGCGAAGAACAGCTCTGCTGCTCTGGGCTAATATTGCGATATTCACATCTAACCCTTTTTGCACAAAATGATATCAGGTACATAATTTAAAAAAATAAAATTATCTTTCACAATTCTTAGTGCATTCTTATAAGGCCCTATAAAATGAACAAAGACCAATGATAAAGTAAATGGACTAGTGCAGGGGTTTTCAACTGTGTATAACTAAATAAAAAAGCATTGCTTTTTGTAACTAACAAAACTAATTGCTTGTGTATCACCAGTTCTCAACTGTTGGGCTAAGATAAAGGTTTCAAAGGCTCCTCCTAAAATCCTTTAGACAGAATTTCCCAAAAACAAACAGAATTAATTAAATTTTCACTCAAATTACTTATAAGAACTTACTAGAAATCATTATAACTAAGAAAGACATCACATAAATACATATTTAGAAATATATTACAGTTAATTGAATGAATCTCTTCTCATTGCCTCAGGCAAAAATCTGATGAAAAAATAGGTTTGCTATGCTTTTCTAATAATGATAACTAAATTTAAACAATGGTAAATTTATGAATGACAAGGGTTTACTATTCAATTTTCTTTCTATTAGACAATTACTAGGATAGATAACGAAGATAGGATAAAACCTCATAAGCACTTTGAAGAGACAACCTCCTAGTACAAAAGAATAATGTACCGGCAATTACCAAATTCAAACCCCCATAGTTAAAAATATCAACTTCGAAGTCTACTAGACACATTTGCACAAGTGATTCCAACTGGAGGGGAATAGAAGAAGAAATGCCATGCTCAGATTAAAACTGGCTGAAAAAAGGGGGGGGGGAATTAGCCTTTCTTGAATGGCCATCACATTTATGTTACTATAGGAGGATAGAAACCCCAAAATAAGCCGTATTTTTATACTATTTTTAATATGTTTTTGAAATTGGTAAATAATAGTTAAAATTTACAAAATAGTAAAATAATTTACATACATGTATTTGTTGTTACATATATTGAGAGGGGGAGGACATTTAAAATGTAAACACAGTATTTAGTTAATAATACCATTATTCAAAGAAAGAGGCACATTACTTATCTTGATATAATACTAGTGAAGTTTTAATTTGCATGGACATCTTGCACTTTGCAGGCTCAATGGCCGAGAACGCTAAGGCACAAGTCTTGTCGCTCTCGAGAACAGCAGATTCGAATTCCACTGAGGACACGGATGCCTGTATTTGTCTCCTTACTAATAAGCTTGGAAGACCAAGCAAAGCCTCAATAGGCTGATCCCCTACTAGATTAAATTTCAAATTGATCCGATGGTTATTTAACATCCTCTACATCAAAAAGGCAAAAAAGAAAAGAAGGATCTTGCACTGCACATGATGGAGGTACTGTATATGTCGTTTATCTATTTTCTTCTCTAGTGTTGATATCTTCATCAAATTCTGTGAAACTCAAGCTTTCATCTAAACTTTTATATTGACTACCAATATATTTGATAAAACTTTATAATTGAAAAAATGTAGTCTTTACAATCATTTTCACAAACTTGTAAACAAAATTGTTTGGATCCTTGCTCATATTTACAGTAGAACCTCGATTATCCAGACCCTCTATTACCAGAACTCTACCTTCAACTCAAAAGATAAGGGATTTGGCTTTGATGAATTTTTCAATCCTACCTAAGCAAAATATGTTACATATATTATTTTTTACTGTAAAAATATACTATACACTATTGTGCCTTTAAAATAACATTAGATGCTTAATTAACTTGTTTCCTATTTTTTTTAACCTCGATTATCCGAACCTCCTCTGGTCCCATTTAGTTTGGATAATCAAGGTTCTACTATATCTAAATTTTTAAAATTAATTTTATTTCAATGTATCTGGCAATACTAACTACTGTATCATGCTGTACATGAAGAAAACTATTAATGGTACCATCTGTGCACTGAATTTTTTTATTTCATATCGGCTTCAAAGAAAGTTTTATGCACCAGGCTCTCTCTTGCAACCACTTTTTATAATGCAGAAATTAGCAATACTGATGTTGCTTTTAAATTTTGTTGATTTCAACAATGATAATGAACTAAGATATTTTTTAAAGCTCCATTAATTACCAATGTATAATGTGCTTAATCCTGTTGGGGCCAACTTTCAGGTGTTGGCCAATCTTAGTTTTAAATATTAACACTTTCAGAGTGTTACATATTATAAAAAATAAAACAAAACAAAAAATTATAAACTATGAATTTTGTAGATCAGAATTTTATCAGTAGTCCAGAATTATGTACTGAATTAATTGGCAAACATATAAATAGTGTTCAGTTTATATGTTTAAAAATTTAGAACATCCAATAAGTAAATAGCAGTAAAATCATAAGAAATGAAATAACTTATATATAAATAAAAAATTAAGGCTTGTTTTAGGGATTATGTCCAGTCTTGCACTTTAAGAATGGGAGTTTCTGCTCAATCCCATTAGAAACAAACAAGCCTATTCATCATCATCATCATCATCATCATCATTTACAACCACTGCAGGATCAGGTCTCCTCCAAAATTTCCATGCATAGAGAAAGCATGGATTAATATGAATAGAAAGTTGATCAATAAGCTTCACACTAGCCAAATGCAGATTGGAGGATCTTACTACAGGTTAGAAAAGGCAAACACAAACATCCATGCCACTATGGATTCAAACTGCAACCTGTGTCCTAATGGCCACATCAAGCTTTTCTGTAATGTTATTTTGTTATAATTTCATATTTCAACCTAGCCTTCCTTCTTCTACCCAGGTGACATATGCAAAGTGTGTATATGATGAACACATGCAAACAAACATGCACAAAGTCTCCACAGTTCATCAACAGTCACATCATGAAATCTTACACTAAGAAAAATAAAGCGGTTGTTTGTGCAAGCTTTTTTTTATTAAAGTAGGAAAAGAAAAATTAGATGAAAACACCAATGACAGGTGGTCTCAGGCATTATAAGCCATAATGAGGTTAGTGTATCAGGTTTCGCTATCATTTTTTATTCTGCTGTTGTTTGGGGAAGGGTGGCTAATTGATCTTATACATTATTATCTTTCCCAGAGCATTTGTAAAAATGGGTCTATACCCAGCATACAAATTATAAACATCGCTGATAAATGATAGAATAATATTACTGACCACTCCACATTACTGTGGCAAACAATAAGGACTAGACTATTAACTGCTTACCCCATCCACACACATGCATTGCATTGCATTGCATTTTTGCTTTGATGTATTAAGTATAGGTTAGATAGCATTCCTCAGTGTGTAAACTTGCTTGCTGTTTGTTTGTGCGTGTTTGAAAAGGATTGGTTCGTTTATTTAAAAAAACATAAAAAAATAATTTTTTAAAAAATTAAAAACGCTAAAGATATTATAAATCATAAATCCCAAACTGCTGAAATGGATTTCAGCAAGTTCACAATGGCATAACTGCAAGTTGTGAGCATCTCATGATGCAAGTTTGGGTGTGAATCCTATAGCTGACGGATGTTTCTTTCATTTTTTTTTCCTCCAGAATTATTTTTAATATGTATGGAAGCATATATATAACACATTTGGTAAATATAAATACATCTTTTCCAATTTATTACCATTTATTTTTCTTAAAATAAAAAATTGTGTTTCATGTAATATTTATTTTTTATTTGAGGATCATAGAAGAGAAGCTTATATAATCCATATGAAGTTAGGGAGAGAAGCTATAGTATAAGGCTCATTTAATAAATAACGGAAAAATAGTATTAAAAAATCTAAAATAATGCCGTGATACTTATTAAGCTATTCATAGCTGGGGCTGGCATGCCTGCCTCCACATGGGATGCTAGGGAACAGCTGCACAAGATGGCGACACCCTTACCAGAGTGCTTCAAGCTGGAGCAACAAAGTGTCGGCAGATTTTTTTTGAATGAAGTTATGCTTTTGCTCCATGACAATGCGAGACCACACAATGCCAATGTCACCTTGTCTACCAACTGTCAATGCAAAATAGCTAGCATGCCTTTTATCTTCAAAGGATTTCTGGATATGAATATGAACCTACGAGCAAGAAACAATGAAGGGCTCGAATAGAAAGTTCTAAATATTACACATCGAACATCTGGATCTTTTTGACTTGCCATCTCTCTCGATATGGTTTGCCTGTGTACATTTTCTGTAATTCTTCCGATGGTTATGCTTACATTTAGACATTCTATAATTTTTGCAAAATTTCTTTAAGTTTACTAAGTAAGTTTTTAATGGCTCCATCACTGGCAGATTCCATTAGAACAGTACTTACAACTAAAGATATATACAATTTATTACAAATTGCAAATCAAGATCAAATGCATAAGATTGCAAATTTCATCACCACTCAAATGTCATTTTATGGCAACAAATTTTCATTATCATGACTTCTAAAGATGCTAAGCATTAGTAGAAGTACAAAGAGCTAACATCCAAACAGGCACTTTGTTCTGTAAAAATCACCATTAATCCAGTATCATGAAAATTCAAAGACATTTTGGAGATATTTAAAAGGAGAAAAGTCAAAATTTCTCAAGAAATACCATAAGTATTCTACTATAATGCGATCTCTTGTATAATGCGATCCCATTTTCAGAGGCCAAAAAACCAGTAAAAATTTTTCCCTCTTGAATAATGCGATCCCCATTTTTTGATTCGTCGCTAATTTAGGAGAAATAAAATATGCAAGAATGTACAGAAAAAACTATTTTTACAATTTGAAAAATGAATAACCTGGATGTATATAACTAAAAAAATTTCAAAATCTGATTCATTATCGCCTGATTCTTCAAAAAATTCCTTAATTTTGTACAGATGGCGGTTTATTATAAAAGTTTATAATTAAATAATAAAAGGTTATTTAATTTTTAAGAAGACAAAAATGATACAGTTATGATAGATTACGTGTACTTTTATTGTATGTTCATTTTTTGAAATTATTAAAGTACATATTATGTATTCATGCATTAAGTACTCTAATAAATATTCATTTGAACTTTAGAAAAGGTTTTTGGACAATTTCAGGTGATAGAACATAGTGGCTGTTAAAAATTTTACTGATCGAAAATTTATTTCATTTTCACCTTTATTGTTACAAATTTATTTAAAGTCATGCCTATATTGTTCAATTATTATCAATAAATGGCAGCAAAAGAAATTATTATTATAATAATGTAAATAAAACTGTAGATTTGTATAAAAAACAAACACACAAACCCACAAACATCCTTCTTTATATATATAGAAAGATGTCTTGTCAATTCAATAATAATTAACATTCATTTTTTAGGTAATTTCTTTAAGACAATGAATGCAATTACACAACTACAATGGCAACGTAATGTTTGAATACAAACCCTTAAAATTTTTAATGGCCAAGAAGATATCATGTATGTCGTTAATGAAAAACTTCAATCTGTTATAGTAAACAGCACAGCACAAAATTTGGAAACTCAAAATTCACTTGCCAATATTCTTGTTTTAACTGCTTGTATATCAACTGAAAGTAAGTTTTAAAAAGCTTTTAACGATTTAAAAGTTTATTAAATAACAACTTAAAAATTGTTAAAAAATGGCTTTGACTTTAAATAAAATAAAAATTATGCTAGCCAAATCTTCCCATTTCCACAGAAGCGTTATTGTTTCACAACTTTTGAATGGACTGGCCAAATACCAAAGAGGAAGTCCAGCTAAATTTGAATTGTCCGATAATAGATCAATAACAATCTCTAAAAATTAGAAATTATTAGGCACTCTTCTAAACAGTAGTGACAAAAATATATAAATGACATTTCTAGCAAGATTGGTAATGGTGTTAATGTGCTGCATGCATTCCTAAAGATTTCGGTATGAATATAGTGCTACTTCTCTCCTATGTATCCAGAGATCCTTAATCTAACAAGATGCGACAACAAGCAAAATTCCCATAGCAAACTTGATATGGCAAAAATACCCGTGGCACCTTCTGGTAACAAATGCTCAAATGGCAAGAGAGCATTTGCAAGTGTCGTAGCTAACCATGGCCGATTAACAATCTTCTTTTATTAATTAAATAGAAATGAACTCTTTGATTTCTTTCTTAATTTCTTTAATTTTTGATTTAATTTAAATAATTTTCCGTATAAGGGACATGTCGTATTTTAAACATCGAAATATTTAACATTTCTGCCTTGTCGCCTGTTATCGTCTGCTTCCAGTAATCGGAAGACGTTTTGATTACATCAGATATCATCAAGACCTACAGCACCATCTGGCAACACCCTCGCAACTAACCTGCGCAGAAGAAAGCTGCACGAACCATTTCGCATATACAGATGTCGCATCTCGTTACATTAAGGATCTCTGTATGTATCCTACAACCCTCAAAGGAAGCATCATCTACCATATCAGATTACCTCCACGAGCAATAAGAGTGCATGATGTTTTGTGTCATGGTTAATTACTACTGAATATTTGGAAGAAAATTTCGCCATATCATGAATTACGGTAGCAACAAATTTAAAGACATCCAACCATACTTTCATATGACTGGCATTTTAAGTTTACTGAAATTTTAAAAGGTTGGTGGATGTGCTTTAAGGATATCCAATCAAAATGGATATATACCGCAATTTATTAAAATACTGGCACGTGAATTATGAGTGCCCAAACCTTTGTACCAATTTATATGTTTTTTGGATTAAAAGAAAATATTATTAAATGTTCTTATGTTTATTTACATTTGTTTTAGTCTAATTCCACATATTGCAATTACAGAGTAATTCCAGAAGGAGCAAGAAATTCAAAAGACTTTTTCATTGAACTTATGTTGTGTACTGTGATATCAACTTGGCCTTACTGTACTATGATATCACAGTACACAACTTGGCCTTAAAGTTCATATAAGAAAATTAAGTGATTTCATTCATTTAATACGCGATTCTGCATTTATTATTTTCCTGCATCCATCATCTTTTTCAATTGTCCCCACAAAAATGATGAATCGAGGTTCGACTGTATTGTCACTAAGTGAAAATGTTTGTTCATACGCAAATGCTTATTTTCTTATACCTTATGTTCTTTAAGATGACTGCTTTATTAAATTAAAAAAATAAAAATAAAAAAAAAAAATTCATGTACATTTCGAAACGGATGAAGCTAAATCAAAAACCATGATTTATCAGAGTCAGTATACAGTGGTACCTTGGTTAAAGATCTGGAACAGATTACTGTCATTATCTAATGCGCAATTTCCCATAAGATATAACTGGAAATATATTAGTTCTTCCCCAACAATCATAATACTTGATAAATTATAATACTATTTACCAGACAGCTATTTACGGTCTTTATGAATAAACACAAAATATAAAGGCTTAAATACTCATTTTCACCAAAACCCAGCATTAGCCAGACAACTCTCTGTGAACAAAAGGAACTGTGCATAACATTCTTCACATATTGGGAAAAGTCAAAACATAGGATAAATGGATCCCCTATGCTTTGTCAGTAGTGAATAATTTGCAATACCTAGCCACTTGCCCTTCCTTGCTCTAGCATCTTCATTTATAATCACATAAAATAAAACAGTACACTACAAGGAAAGATACAATAGTCAAAAAACAAACAGTTGGTTCGATGGATTAAATATATATGAACTTCACTGCTATGCTGCATGGCTGTTCTCTATTCAACAATGCATGGCTGAGTGCAAGATCGGATAGTAGTTTGCTGTCATGCAGGACCAAAAACATCTCCATTTCAATTGATGCAAAGGAACACGTTAGCCAAATTAAGCATAATCAGGCGTCGTTAACCAAGACATTTTTTTCTTACAGCCACTCGTCGTTAACTAAGTACATCATTAACCAAGGTACAACTGTATTTTAAACATAAATTTTTTCAGTTTGTTAGTTTCGTTTGCAATACTGACAAGGAACAGTCCTGAAGTGCCAATCTCAGATTTTCACCAAATTTGGTATATAAGTAGTAGACAATGAGTTGTACCTACAACCAAAGTTTAGCTGCTGACCTTAGCCCAGAAGGGAGTTATAGCCCTTCAAAAATTCTCAAATATAAGTAGTACACTCATTGTTTACTACTTATATAGCAAATTTGATGGAAATCGTAGATTGGCACTTCGAGACTGTTCCTTGTGAATGAACATCAGCAATTAAAAATTCTACTTTAAAACTCATTTTTAGGAGATATTTTACAACTGAATTAAATAAATCAATAATATATAAATACAGAGAGTAGTTTGCTCTTTGATATGAAAAATTACACTAATTAAATAAGAGAATGCAATCTGTTACTTTTAAAACAATGCTATTTGTGCTCATTATGGTGAAGAGGAGTTTGTGAACGAGAAAGAAGAGATAAAAATTTACTAATTTAGTACTTTCAATGATTTAGATTTGTTTACACCTAGTATAATTTGTTTTTGTAAGGTTAACTCAAACTTTAGTTTTGTTATCAGTAGAATACGATCTCCTTTATTTGATCTCACTATAAATTAAATAAACTAACACAACACAAACTGAAAGTGGAATAGGCAATTATGCCGATACTTCATAAATAAATTTAATCATCAATCTTTCCAATATCTTCTATAAACTTGCGCTATTATGGTAGACTTATTTCAAAGATATTAACAAGAAAAGCAAAAGGAAAAATTTTATGACCTGGATTTGAACCAGGAACCAGAAATATCCAGCTTGTTGTCTCTACCAACTGGGCCATCACAGATACAATACAGCAAGGAAGTGTCCACACAGAAAACTTTGTATAGTAGAAAATGCACATAGGCCCTGCTTCGGATCCAGGTTGCAAAATTTTTCTTCCATTTTTTATCTTAATATGTTAGAGCATTAACCCAGTTTTATTTATCATTTTCATAGTTATATTTCATGCAATTTCCAAGGTTTATTCTATATCAACTGGTTTTACAAACTTAATTTAAAAAAAAAAAAAAAGAGAGAAAGAGAGTTGTATTTCAGTTTTGTGTTATTAGGCAATGATAGCTTCAAACTGAAACGACCATTTTTTTAATTAACATCTAGCACTGTTATTTCAAATTAATATTAGCTTGTGCTTTCAAGGTGATATGATAAGGAAATCAAGTATTATAATTAATGAAGTATTTTGTATGCTCTAAATAAAATACTTGCTAAATATATAAACAAATAAAATCTCAACTGCTAATTTTCTTTAAATGCCCCCTCCATAAGGCATTCAGTTATTAAACTATCTTTCTTACATTAAGCAGCACAAACAAAAACAATTTAAGCCAAATTGGCTAAATTTTATAATTCACTTTCAATAAGTTAAACAAACACTAAATATACTTTGCATTCTATTCTTTTCCCTTCTGTCTTTTCCAATTAAATATGATCTAATATTAATAGATTAAGTGGAAAATCTAGATGATCTAATATTCTAGTTTTTAATATTTTACTGTGTACTTTAGAAGTTCAATTTTCTTTTGATCATGCAGGATATTAAAGATGATTAAAAACTTAATTAAATTAATTAAAATACTCTAAGTTCATTTAGATAAGAATATATGTTTGGACTTTCTGAATTATATTCTATCTCCACAGATGATTTGATTAATAGCTATTTTATAGCCACTATAATTTAGTCTATAATTTATTATATTTTTATCAGTCTGGTCCCTTATTCATTCCACCCACCTGGCAAAATTTCTGCAGAACACATCAATAGAACACTGGTGATAACTGTTTTTTACAAACATGTGAAATAATTTTCCAAGAAAGTACCAGCATATTTTATGTATTATTTTTCCTTTTCATTTTCCCATATACATATTTATTTTGCTTTAAATGGCCACCAACTAAGCATTTTAATAAGATTTTCTAATAAGGGATCATCAAGAATTGAGTATTAAAATATCAATCTAAAACTCAGCAATAAAGTAATAAGTATTGCAATAATTTAAGTAATATCCAATAATAAACTGAAAGCAAACAAATACTAAAAAATAAGTATATTTTAAATACTAAATACATATTAATAAAATGAGGTAACTATAATTATAGAAAGTATATAATTTTTTTGGAGTAATTAACCAGAGCAATCTAAATTTAAATTAAAAATTATTATTTCATCTCCCACTCCCTCTCATAAAAACCTAAAACATTTACACTTTTCATTCCCTAGTTCCCACTTATCAACCCAAAAATATTCATGCAAAACATATAAAAAATGGTTATTTAAATAGAAATTTTTTATGATTGCTTACTTGATAGATATTGGTATATAGTGTAGTCCCTCCATAAGGTGATGAGGCAGTATGAGCTGAGGGAGGGTATCTTGTTGGGTCTTGAGGGTAAGGATAACCTCGAGTGCCTGTTAATGGAGGGCTTATGGGGGTGGGTTGTCTTTTGAAGGGAGAACTCCCATCATGAGGGGCCCTGGAAGAATAAAACAAATACATCAATTTTTTTTTTTAAATTCAAATTATCAGTTTTATCTGTTTTTTATACAAAAGATTTCATTAAACATTAGTATGGCTAATTAAAGGAAGACATTTTAAGTTATATATAATAAAACAGTCCCTGGTATGAACTTTAATACCATCTATAAAATTACCAAATTTTCATTATTGGAGTTTCTAATTTTAAGTTTTAATTATGTACTTATGAACAATATTCTTGTAATCATGCAACTACCTTTAATTAATATAAACTAATCGTAATTCTCTTTAAAAAACAATAGCAAGTGCAAAATTCTTGATTTAATCAATTAAATAAAATTTTGGCTGAAAGTTTAAAGAGCATATATCATTTTATTTCAAATGAATGACAAGTGAAATGATAAGCAACATCAGCTTAGATTCATTCTTCCAAAAGTCAAATCTTTTATAATCAGCTAAACATCTTTATTTAATTTTCCTTCTTCATTACACTTATAAACAATCAAACAAAAAGCTTTGTATGCAGAAGAAATACATGTCCCTTAAATGCTAAATTATATAGTTGAGCTTAAGAAAACAAAAAAACAGGATCACCAAAGGACAAATTAAACACAAAAAACACCTTGATGGGGATGGCTATCATAACTTAATGCTTATAATTCACTGAAAGCATACAAAAGAAGAATATGTTGTAGTTAAGTATAACCGCTTTACACATATTATGGGTCTTGTCATGCTGGACAATACTCTATTGAAATTGAAATGAAGACAAAGATGCATAAGAGTTTCAGTGAAAGTAGGTGCAAAATTGCAATCAATTTGGCATTCTTGCTATCATTTTGGCAAGAATATGCATAAACTATTCATTTAATAATTTTCTAACATTAATGTATTAATTTTTTAAGGTTCAATAACAATTTTTCCTTACTTTAAATTTAAGTCACAATAAATCCTTTATTAAGATATTACAATGTACAGTGCTCCTTCTATATAAGGGGACTCTACTTACCGTAACACCAAATTTATATACCATAACAAGAATGGGTCTGCAGTTTTTATTTTCCGGAAAAAAACTTTGTTATATGGACTTGCCATTCTAAATTTGGCATTATGTGGAGTGCCTTTATATAGAGGGAGCACTGTATATCAAAACTATAAGGAATGTCAAAAAAATATATATCTTTATGTGAAATTATCATCATTTTCATTTTTAAAAAAATAAAATCCAGTCAGACATATTTTTAGTAAGAGTGTAATCATTATATATTATTGCTATCCACATTTTCTTTGTAGCTACAGTAAATTATTCAAATTTTCTTGATACTGACTTGGTAAGTTTCATTGCTTTATGACTGTTAAACATTTTATATGAATTTCTTGGTAAATTCGTCAGTCACTGTTTTGCTGTTCATAAAAATTTTTGCTACAATTTCATTGCTTTGTATAGATTGTATACTTTATTTCTACTTTTTATTGTAGAGTTGTACATATAAGTCATTTTGTTTTCTCTGAAGTGGAGAATCCTTGATATACATGTACTACTGTCAACTGGTATAGTTTAAACATTCAGAAAAAATTCTGTCTCATAAAATTCATTTAGGATTCCTAACTCCAACTGAAGGTATTTGCATTCAAATTTATGTAATGTCAGCATAATGCTATGAAACCAACTTATTTTAAACATTTTTTTTTTTCCCCCGTAATAGAGTAAAAACAAATGTAAGTAAACTAAATTTTTTACTGTCACTTCAAACAAAATTTTATTTAAAATTAAATACCATTAGGTATTTCTAAATTATAGCAGAATTTATTTAATTTTCAATTTAATCCATCATGTGATCACATATGTAATTTGTTGTTTTTAATGACAAGATGATGAACTTCCAATTTTACATCAGTCAATTTTCTTAATAATTGATGCAAAATTTCCGACAAAAAAAGAAAAAAATCATGGTATTAAATCTCATGTACATAATTCTAATTCAATTTCTGATGTTAAAGGAGCCTAATTACTGGCATTTCCAATTAGTTACATGCCTTCAAATTCACGAACTGTCAAATAATTGATGTTATTAGATGTTGCAAACGCCACACTGCAGAAAAAATAAATGACAAAATGGCTTCCAAAAGAATGGCCATTACCAATCTCTTTCTAAAGATGAGATTTTATTTATATGCTGGGGAAAAAACCCTACTGATTTAATTCAAACAAGATAAATTAAAACTAGAATTAGTTATTGCCTCAAACTTTAGTTTGATTTGTCATAAATAAAATTAGATTTATCAAAATTTCTTCAAAATATATAAAATTATTTCTTGCATTGTAAATAAGAAAATGCAAATGAAATATCAAGAGTTAATCCATGTAGTTAGAAATTACACATATATGAATACATGAACTAAATCATAGATGGATTTTAATTATTATCTTCACACATATAGGATGAATTAATAACATCAATTAATTAGAAAAGGTTTGCATATAAGACTATAATTTATAATTTCATCCAACAACCCAACACATTTCTCAAGCTATCCACGCTTTCCAATTATCTATTCATTCCTTCTTGATCACCAAAGGCATTCTAAAAATCAATCTCTTTAATAATGATCAATCATTGTCTTAAATTATAGTAATATTTATTTCTTTAATATGCAGTACTAATTTAAAGCATATTGCTACCCCATTTCAATCAGCAGCATATATATATATATATATGTAATAATTTCATCAGCATTCTTAATTTTGTGACAACCATAATAATTTCAAGTATTTGATAGGAGTTCTATTTGTGCTGACTACTATTTTCAAAAATTCCCCCATCAATAAATTAATCACCAGGGATACAGAATTAGATGCTATACTGTCCCCTTACTGTAATTTAGAAAACACAATGAATGAGAAACCCTTTCACCATATTTATCTGTGCATGATATATAATGATAATAAAAATTTATAATCTTCCTCAAACATGTTTATATCCTCTCTTGCATTCTCTACCATATTTGTGAAAATGACTACCATATTTCAGATTTACTCAAGAAAACTTTTCCCATAGCAAAACTCATATTAGTAACCTACAAACAAACCGGTATCAATTTGAGCATTTTCTTCTGTTGTGATAAATAACAGCTCTTTCATGTTGCACAATATTATGATTAATTCAACTAAACCTGTCAGGAATTTTCAATATTGGTATCAGTAATATATAAGAATATCCACAGGGATTTTAATATTTTTATAATTATTTGTGATTGCTGTGCCAGTAAATAAAATACCACCAAATCTTTTATAAAAAAACACAACAAAATAAAAATGCCTCTCCCCCTTCTGCATCAAAAAGCAACACAAACAGAATATTAAGAGATATTAAAATCAAATGAAGTAATAAATGAACACAGGAAAGAAAGCTAAAGGTTAGGTCATAAACTAAGAAAATATATACTTTTTTTTTTTTATTAAAAACTAACAAAATATTGCTTCAAAGAAAGAAATAATCCTTTCATATCATTTCATTACATGCCTATAAATTTCTTAATAAAAGAATTAAAAAAAGGAAACATTAAAAGCTAAGAATAAGAAAGATTTGTACTTAAGACTTATAGTCAAATTTTGAAAGTTGACAGAGAACTGGCCTTTCATTTCTTTCTTAATGTCAAGAAAATTTACTAACATAATCGAAAATACAGATAATATAAAGATTAGTACACACTGCCTAATTCGGATGAAAAAAATCATTATAAATTCAAGATGTTTGCGGATAAGCAATTTGTTTTTCTGTGATAAAATAACTATAGAGTACTTTTTATTTATTCCTTAAACAAAAGGATACCACGTTATTATTCAGCAAATAATTCCCAAAATTATAATAAAATTCTAATACTGCTTTATTATGATATCACGAAATGAAAAAGAAAATAATAACGCAAGAAAAAGCTATCAATTCTTCACAACAGAGTTTTATAAATCTGACTGCACCAAGACATCCTTAAATCATTTTTCTGCTTTTAAACTAGTTTTTAAGGAACACTCTGGACAATTCAATGCTAATGAGATAAGGATGGAATAAGAAAGAGGCTGCATTTTTCCTCACTCCAAAGACCTCACACTCCCAAGTTTGATGGGAGCATTTTTCACATAATTTTCTCCAGGCAAGTTCAGCAGAAAACGAGTTCAGGAAAAGCAGGTCTTCCTTTGTAATCATAGCAATGACCAAACCATTGAAAGAAAGAAAAAAAAAAAATTGCAACAACCTTTATTAAATCCTCTGTCTCCAACAGGAAGGCACCAATGCAATGATTAAAATACTGGATTTTTTAGTAATCAAGTTAAAATTATTTTGATATTTTATATTCATTATTTTTTATATGACGGAAATAATAAAAAGAAATGGTAAATAAAATTAAAAATAAAATGAAAGGCTTTGAAAAATTAGTTAATAGTAGATAATCTTCATTAAATGATTAATGGATAGTGTTAACTTTAAAAAATAAATATAAAATTATGTATAGAATGAAACATCCATAGCAGTTAAGAAACAGAAATTAAAAGATCTCTAAAAGGATAGGAGTAATTATCCTCCCTGCCTATCTTTCATGCATTACAGTTAATATGCAATGTTATTTTTAGAATTTTCATATACTTCTGAATCAAGAAATTAGACATTGGGTTTAATGTTGCTATTTTTTTTTTTTATTTAGTTTATACAAGCCTCCGTTTTATGTATAAATGAATAATAAAAAAAAGATCAACTTGATATTAAGGCATCTATTATGGATAACCATTAGGCAAGTGACCCTTTTCACCTTGCCAGAAGCCATTTTTTTTTCTGTAACAGACTTTATTATCTAAGATTTTCTAGAATGATAGAAAGGAGCAAAAATAAATAAAGCTCATATTTTGCAAGAAGATTCAAATAACATGGGAAGAATATACAGTAAGATCACAATCACAAACCATTATAATTTTTAAATTTTGCTTTTATAATTTCTGATATTTTATCATGATGATAGAGTACAGCGATATATTTGATAAAGTTTACTTTTAAGCAAGAACAGGTCTTTACTGACTAAATCTTTAATCCTGTTAAATTAAGATGCCACTGATTCCATGTTATTTGTAAAAATCCATTATTTTTGTTGCTTTACATTAAATTTGTTCCAAAGACCTAAATAGGTATGCCTAATCAACTAGAATAAAATATAAACAAATGTATCTCTTAAATAAACTATTTCAAACATTAATAAAAGGAAATTTATCAAGAACAGAACAAAAAAAAACCCATATCTTTTGTAATATAAGCAATTACTAAGTATTTGAAGATCAGAAGTGTTTCATCTTTAAATAGTATTGGTTGATAAAATGCTTAGCTAGTTTTAACAACTGACTAGCCATTAAAATAAACATTTTATAAAACTTGAATAAAATCTCAAGATATTCAGACAGATCATATGGTATTTAGTCATCCCGCTTAGCAATAAATTTCTTTGGGAAAAGATTAATGATCATGGAAATTAAATTCTGCATGTTAGTTAATAAATATCATATACCTGAAGTTACAGTTGAAGCCAACTAACCTAAGGAATTCCTTAGAACCCAATTACTCAGTTCCAGAAGGTAATAATATACTCTGTGTCTGCACAATTATTAAAAAAATTGTTCTTTGCATATAGAATTGACATGATTGGTTGAGCTCATTTTTCAAATGTGATTCATTAGCAAAGAAAATGCGTGGAAACTCATTTCGTTTTCAAATGTATATTATGAAGAATTACATAACAGGAGTTTGTAAGTTGGCGATAACTATAATACCAAAATTTTACCAAGATGTGATTGGGCAACTATCCAGGGTTATTCTGATATTAAGACATACTTATACAGTAGTATCTTCCATTCACTAGAATATCAGCTATATAACTATTATTCT
Organism: Rhysida immarginata; assembly: GCA_023313115.1. Classification (NCBI taxonomy): domain Eukaryota; kingdom Metazoa; phylum Arthropoda; class Chilopoda; order Scolopendromorpha; family Scolopendridae; genus Rhysida; species Rhysida immarginata. The sequence continues at coordinate 6,090,809 of JAHWFO010068719.1, read as the reverse complement.
CAAAATATTCTCATAAATACAATTAGAATGATTAATAGCATCTAATAATAATAATAATAATAATAATAATAATAATAATAATAATAATAATTTTTAATATTACTTGTTACATCTCGAGAAAATATCCAATTCATAAAGAAAAAGACAGAACCGAAATGTCCTCCAACAGGCACAAGCCCTCCAAAAAAGTAAAATTCGAATTCTAGCATAAAGTAAGAGCTTTGTGTTCAACCATTAACACCATGTTTTTGTTATGACTACCTTCCAATGGGTGAATCTACAAATATACCATGGTGCCTATTACGAATGCATACCAAGAGATTCTCCATCTACTGATATAAGTGTTTCTATGTCACTCATGGTTATTGTTCTATCACTTCCAAAACCTCAGAATTATGAATCACTTTATGGATAATCATTTATTATTCTTAAGGTATATTTACGTTTGCCAAGCAAGAGATAACAGAACATGACTGATATGTAATCAGTAACCAAGAAACTGTGGACAGTATACCTGTAGTTCAGGGCAGGTTAACCTTGGTATAATGGAACAAGTACAGTTGCCAGATCATTGTTATCAATGCACAGGGGTCATTCAGGAAGAGTTTGGAAAGGGGGGTGGGCACAAGCATGAGGAAAAACTTACTCCCTGTAGAATTATCTGGGTATTGTTCACGCAATCTTACGAAAACATTTAAAACTAATTTCTTCATTCAACTAAAGGCTTTGTCTTTTCTCTTTCATTTGAGTTTGATAATAAAATGTATAATAACAAATGTGGCTTACAATATTTAAAGGTAAATTCTGTATCCACAAGTAACTTCATTTAAAATTAAAAGGACAGTTAGTAATAATCACTTAGCACACGCAAAAAATGTCCAAAACAAACTTTATATTCATAAAAGTAATGGAACTCTCACAAGACCATTTTCATTCAAAACAAAGGAAATTTTGTCATTTTGTAGGAAAGTGGCATTATTCATAAAACAGATGGAGAAAGCGCTTAAGAAATCGTGAATTGCAATGCAGCACAAATCGTGATGCCTAACACCAACAAGTGTTAGGAATATTGTGTCTAATTTTCAAGATCACCTTGATATTAACAATACTACTAAATGATATTGATTTGGAAAATTTACTGGAAGTGTTTAATTGTACTAGCTACCATTAAAGCCTAGAATTTTGAATGCCGAGACACCAACTCCTATCTTAACATGCGGCTCTGGTTCTGCATCAAAGTGGTATATTTAATTATATATGTCAATTATAGAGAAATTGATTATAGGCTTTAATGCATCAAATTCTAAATTACTTGTTGCTTGGGAAATATGTATGCACATCAGCAAAAACTCTGATTATCTAAAGTGCTATGTTAAAGGCCAGATCAAGCAAGTTGTCAAAACAGTATGAACGTCATCATTTCAGCATTTATTCAAAGAAAATGGAACACCAATGTGTTAGAGGTAAAGACTGAATTTTCGCTTTTCCGGGGCATTTTTCCTCAATAAAATATGTTAATTTAAAATTTGTAAACGAGAAGTGTTAACTTGCCCAAGAATATGCAAAAAAATTAAATCCGTTTTTACCATTGACTTGCATGCAAATTTATAGGATGTAGTAAGTTCTCAAGGTATATCTGTTCAAAACCCAGAGTTTAAAAAAAACATTTCTGCAATGATCCTAGGATCCTAGGTAAATGTTTGGAGTAGATACAAAGATTTCAACTATTCCATTTATAATATCCCTAATTCTGAATCTAGACACCTTTATTTTATATTAATAGGAAATCAATAAAGCTATTATTATTATTATTTATATTATTATCAAAGTGCTATAAAGTAGTGTATATAGTGATAGGATGTTAAAGAAATTAATCACTCCAATATTACTCCACGCCATGTTAAAACAAGATATTTATTTCCAAATATTGCATAAATCAACAACTAACATTATACAAATGAACAGGTAACACTGCTCATATTTCTATGGATAGGCAACTGTTGACATGTGTATTTCACTGTACAAATTTCTCCTTAATAGAACTAACTATCTATTAATTTAATTTAACAATAAACCTGAGTCATTTAATAGGAATTTTCCTGCAAAGCATTTCACCTTTTCTATATGGTACATGTATTTTAAAAAGAATGGGTGAGCTGTTCAATATTGGCAATGAGCTGCTAAGTACAGTCATAGCAAGTATTATGTAACCTGCCAAATTTAGCAATTTACGTAACAATCGTTATTGCTTTTTCCAAATTCTATGTGAATGCAGTGATATTTTTATTTTATCAAGAATCGCTTTCAATAAACTGCTACTTTTTTTCTTTTTTTTCCTCTGTCGATAATAGTCTGCCTTTGTAACCTTTACCTCCATTGTCACATTTAATATACCCACTTGCTTCGGATGACTTGTCATTGTCTGGTCTGTCTACCCTCATCTTCTGAATGCGTTGAAAATGAAGATAATACGCATAAAGTTTCCTTAAAGATAGCAGAATAGCTCAGAAATATTTTCTCTCTTTTATCTAATATCAAAGCTAAAACTAATATGTTTATTAGTGAAGAAAAAATCTGTTAGTGTGGCAAATGTTTCAGAACCTATCAAAAAGCTAGTGCAAGTGCATAATCAGACCATCATAGTCCTTACATCACCATGCTCTAAAACAATTTGCAATTTAATAGAAAATTTGGCTACCCTAAAATCACACAATTTAATGCATGGCCAATAAAATAGCTGTGCATTTATGTTATTTCATTTCTTTTGTGATTAATTTTTTCCTTGAATGAAATATAATTGAAATAGGAAATTTAAAGATGACTGCTACAAAAAAACATTAAATGCATGATATTCAGATACTGAACGAAAGACCCAGACTACTCACTTCTTGTACATGCTTTAATCACCCAATTTATTAATGGCAATTTTTAAATTTAAGATGAATATATGTAGTTATTCTTTGATAAGGATGTTGTATAATGCTAAACTCTGAAGTTTATATACATTGTTCTTACAAATATGGTAAGTCTAAGAATAAAATAATTTTTAAGAACTTGTGAAAAATGTTCATCCACATTTCAATGTTGATTGAAAATTCAATGAGCAAGAAGTAACAAATAAGAGAAATACTGAAACCAGGTTCAACGAACAGTATTATGCCCATGCCAAATTTGGACAACTGGAGAAATCCAGTTGTAATGAAATATTCATTGGAAACCAGCCACAGCAATTCCAAAATTGAAGTCAAATAACTGAAATGCATCAACAATGAAGAACTTACTGAACCCTTTTTGAAATATTGGAAATAAAGAAAACGGAACTGATGGATCTACTAAGTGCAAACAGCAGCCTGCTATGAGAATCTTGACTTTTTGACCTCATCATTAAAACTCTGTATGTTTAAAATGTTCATTGTTTAATTCTTATCATCCATTGTTAACTTTGTAATTTAAAATTAAAAATTTTGCATTGTTTTCATCAGTTGTGTAATTTTATTTATGACATTAAATCAGTTTCTTTTTAAGTATCAAATTTTATGGCTCTTCATTCCCTCTTATTTCAGTGAGGGAAATACATGTTTTTCATTAAATTTACATTTCTTGTGGACAAGAAGTTTCTTACATTGTTAATTTATGGCGTTTAGTTAGTCTCTGTATCTTACATTAACCATACAGTTATGAAATCCAAGTAATGTAAGCAGTATGCATTTGCAATCTCATATTACCACAAAATTAAATACCCCAATGATGTCCTTACCAAAGGAGTTATCATGAACTATGTATAACAATCTTTTAATATGGTAATATCTTGTAACAAAATAAAAAAGAAAGGAAGGAAGGAAGGAAGGAAGAAAAAGGCAATCAAATAAGAACAATATTGTGCATTTTCATAAATTTCACATGAATTGAACTACCCTATACCTTATGACAAGAATCAATTCTACAGGATAAGTCCTCCACATTTACGACTATCCTTAAACCCTCCCTATCATCTGCAGATACAATCAGTAGAAGGAATGCTATTTTTTTGTGTGTATACATTTCAGACCATAGAACCCTGTTTTTCAAAAGAGAAAAAAATTTAGGAGAGAGTAAAATAAGAGTATTTTAACAAAAGTTAGCATAATACAGCAACCAACAATTGCAGCTAACAATTATGGGAGTAATACAATATGGTTTCAAAATAGCGGGTTTCACAAATAGCAATAATTTTCATATAATGTGTTCTCATTGATGGTTTGTTGCAAAATGAAAATATATGTTGCTACATCGTCAATCCCATTCAACAATCCAGAAACATTTTCTAAGGGTGATGGGAATAGACACAAGCTGCTTATTTTCAGTTGCCTTGTTGAAAACCAAACGTGTACATGTATTAAATCGACTTTATTTTATTGTAAAAAAATAAATAAATAATAATAATAATGATAGATTAATTATGATGGATACCTAGCAAAGTAACAAGAAGAGAAGAAACCAACAGAAGAAATTTTATTTTATTTCTTCAATTTCAGAAAAAATTTAAGATCAGAAACACCTGAAAAATGGAGAAAAATCAATTATTGCAAAGACCTGAATTAATTAATTTTTTTTACTTTGCTAATTTATAGATCATGTTTAATATTTTCTGAATTAAATATGCAAATAATTTTTTGTCGATTTGATAAAATTCGGACAGCAATTTATTTAAATGATTTCTTTATAGAACGTAATGTCACTTTTGTATGAAATCGAGTCTCTAATAACAGAATTTTTATAACACTGATCCTACATCATACAAGGGTTATTAACTCAATGCTCCTTTTATACCATACAACCAGAAAATGCATGCATCATATGAATTCTCCTGCCTGCAGGTGCCAGCTTTTCCCAGTGGCAATTTTAAAATCTTTTTCTTGAGATAAAACACGTACGCACCAAATATGATAGCAATCTGCTCAACAGAGGTACTTAATTTGAAACATATGAAGTTTGTTCCATTTGCACCAACTTGAGATTGGAATATAAGACCATTATTGTAACAATCTTACTCTGAATACATCCCTTTTTGAAGAGGCCTGCTTATAAACATTTCAAAATATAATTAGAAATCTTGGGTCTTTAAATTTAAGCAAAGCTCAAACCCCTTTTTTTTAAAAATAAAATCGAGTCGATTTCAAAATGAGCTTCTTGAGTGGACTGAAGAATAAACAACTGATATTTTATTTCATTTGTTTCTGTATGCTTACAAAGCTTACAACAAGAAAATATTATTGTCTTTCCTCCAAAGCTTCTTGGAGGAAGAAAATATTAGCAATCATGGTAGGAAACGCACGAAGAAATTCTAAATGATGTCAGCTGAAGAAGGAATGAGGGAGAGGCAGAGTATTGATCCTGGGTGCACAAGCCAGCAGTTGTGAAAGTGTTGTTCATAGCAATATGCACACACAGTTGCTTTAATGAGTGGGGGAATGATTGTTTGGCTGTAGGCTTAAATCTGAAGAAATGTGTAATGACTTCAAGGTGATAGCAGTCCCTAGATTATGGACTGATTGCACTATTAAGTTTGTAACCATCTCAAATTTTGTTGGATGTAACTGGAGTTTTCAGAAACCTATACACAATATACCTTTTAACATGTCTAGATAATTGGAAAAATCTGGTTTCTCTCCCTCATCGGAAAAGAATGAAATACTTGATGTTTTTGGTTTCTGCAGTAAAAGATGTCAACTGTAAAATTCAGCAAATGTTTATTCATTGAATAGCACAATTCCTTGTGGAATTTATTGCACTGCATATGTTTAATGATTTCACAGGTTGCCACGTTATGTTCAATTCAGAAATATACAACTTCTTTCCACAAGCTATAAACTTCTTTAAGTTCTTCAGAGGCTGTAAGAGAACATTCTCTGTAGCATTTTAGTATGCTTCTCTCATTTCTAAAAATACTGCAAATCATTTCTTGACAAACTACAAGTCAGGTTTATCTTTTTGCCTATGCTTCTAAATCATCTTTGATCGTGATAATATATTTTTCCTGTGTAAACAACACTTAATGTATTACAGACAAGTAGTTATTCCATCTTCTTTATATTTCTGCTGAATGTAAGCATCACCAATAAGATTATTTACAGTCGAACCCCGTTATCACGAACCTCAGGGGGACCAAAAAATTTGTCCATATTATCCGTGATTCATATTATCAGATAATGAAAAAAAAACCCGATGGTGCAATGTCACGAATCAAGCCTCAGACCAGATTGATAAAAATTACGGTCATTTGTTTATTTCAGATAAATACTGATTTATTGAAGTTTGTTTACATGAATGAATATACTTGTTTGTAATAGCATTATTCACAGAACTATACAAATTGAAAAAAATCTGGTACAATATCATTGTCCTACACGATATATGACTTCATTTCATCTAACATAGACAACATATTGTCACCTTACTTCTAAAACCTCGTAAGTCTGGATTTTTCTGAAAATGAGGTTATACTTCATTATGGAAGCCTTCTTCGATGTAATAAAGCCTCGTAAGTCTAGAGTTTACATGAATTATATAAGACGAAAAGAAAAAAAACTTCTGTATGGCTGTAATATGCAATATCAAAGAAGTAAAAATTTGATGCTCTCCTGAAAAATTTGTTAAATTAGACTTACGAGGTTTTAGAAGTAAGGTGACTATATTTGTTAGATGGCATAGATCTTTCTGATGAATGCTTGGAAATGGCCATGTTTATTTAAATTGAAAACCAATCAAAATTTCTAGATGTCAAATCCATGTCTACTTATTCATTTTCAGTGAAAAAACCAATCAGAATTCACGAGTATGGAAGAACACGTTCATTTAGACTAAGAACCTATCAGAATTATTTTAAAAATAAAGAGGTTTTTTTTTTGTGTGTGAATTTCTTCATTTTATTCTTATTACCTGAAATTCCATTAAACAACTAATTTTATATAAACATTGAAGTCACAGGGTCGAGATTGAAGCAATAAAAATGTAGTAAGCAATAATTCGTATTAACTGGATCTGTAATAACGAGGTTCGAAAGTATACATTGATGCACATTCGAAAATCACCATCTTTGTAACTTTAGAAATTTCATAAAAACTGATCAAGATCTGAACACCTTCACTAGCATTCCCACACATAATCTGTTGAAAGAGATTGCTTGTTGTGTTGACAGTATTCATGAAAACAAATCCAGACTACTAACGCAAAATCCAAAATTATTTTGGTTATGGGGGTTGTAAAATCTTCTGTCATTTATGGTCTTATCTTCATTAAATTTTTAATTAATTAATCTTCATATTAAGTATCTTATTAATGTAGGTATTATTTTTTCAAAATAAAATCTTTATTCCAAAACTTTAATTTCCTTTAATGATAAGTTCAATAAAAATATCTATTCTTTGAAAGAATAAAAAAAATAAAAATAAAAAAAATGAAGAAATCGCTCCTTGATATAAGCCTTGGGGTTCAGAATTTCATAAACACAGTTCTGGCCCAATAACGAATTCATTTCATCATTACATGTAAATTCCAGAAAATAAACTCTGTCCATTGCCATTTATTCTCTATGTACATCTCAAAATTAAAACATTCATAAAATTAAGCTATTAAACAGTTTTCATGTGCTTCCCTCCCAAACCTAAAGCTGTTATAGCATGATAAAAACAAACTACATTGAAGAGACTAGGTTGTTCATGTATAAAAAAAAAAAAAAAAAATGCTTTTAAATTTTAAACATATTAATAATTGTTGAAAGAAAATGTTAATTTCCAATGTTATATTTTTGGCATGAATTTAATGCAGTTTAAATAAAATTAATAATGCCCATTATAAAAGCTAAGCTAAAAAGAAGTCCAAATAACAAATAGAATTCAATTCTTGATTTATATTTTAACTGCTGCCAAAAACAAATATCACCAATAAAATATATGCTAATAACATTTAAGTAAAACTCATTAAAGAAAAGCAAATGGAAATTCTTTTTTTTTTTTTTAATTTTTCAATTTAATGGAGAGCTTTCAAAGAATCATAAACTGTTATCATTAATAGAACTAAAGTAGATCTTTACTAAGACATTGGATTATCTCTAAACAAGGATTGCTTCACGAAGAACCGATTGCGTAATAGAATGAAAACATTTTTAAAATGATACTTTTGTCGACCAATAGCAGTCGAGGAGAAGAACGCTCATCACTGCCATCTCTTAAGGCACTCTCTCCTATTGGCTATCCTCGTGCTGACAAGACTAATGGGAGGAGTTAAACCAGACTAAAGGAATACTCTCGCACATGGCTCCACCTACTGGGAACCTTCGAAAAGTCCATTGCTCCAACAGGGAGGGAAGAGAAAAGTGTAAAACCTGCATACAGAAGATAAATCCTTCCATCAGGGAAGCTGAATGGAGAGAAAAGAGAGAGAGAGAGAGAGAGAGAGAGAGAGAGAGCCAACGACCTCACAAAGCCTGGTTGGTAAGGGGACTGCATGCCTTGGAAGAGTTCCAAACACAAGGCACAATTCAAAATGTTGCCTCTATGAGGAAACACGACTGAAATAAAAAATGTAAAAACAATAAACACTGCATTATCCACTTTTTGCTCAATGAGTTAGGAATCAATTTATAGAACAATAATCCCTTACAAATTAATTGATATAAAATTTCCAGCAAAGATTTAAGGTTCTGCTAAATTAAAATCTAAAAAGTTAAAATCAGAAATTTAAAGTTTACTTTACATAATTATTACATTTAAAAATCAGCCAAATTCAATGAAAGAAATAGTTTCAAGAATATTGCTATTTCAAACTCTTTTCCCTGATCAAGAAATAACATTTACATGACAATGTTATTTATTTATCGTGATGCCTTTTAACTTAATTAAAAAGAAAATAAACAAATTCCTTCCCAAATTTTAAAAAGACAAATAAGAAATTTTTTAAGATTTTTATTTTGCATATACATGTACTTTTGTGTCTTATTCCAATTTGAAAGAAAAAAAACCTAGTGACCGAGAGCACTGAGGCAAGACCTTCTAGTTTTGGAATCTCAGGTTCGAATCCGTTGAGTCACAGGTTTAAATATTGCTGTGAGAACTGATGTTTGTAAAAAAGAAAATACTAAAGGTCTAATACAGCATTCAAAAGACGAACTACCCAAATTAAAAACAACACTTTAATCCTGAAATCATAAATAATGTTACACTAATTTTAATTTCATAAAACAGTGCACTCATCAAGTTATCTTGAATGATGGTCCTAAAATATAGAACATGTGGGATATTTACCGACAACCATTCTTTGTAAATCAAATGAAATCTCTCCAAAACAAATTAAAATTTTAACGAAACGCCAAAGAAAAGAGGATGAAATCGCAGACTCAAATTTATCACTTATAATAACTGTAATCATTATTATAATAGGCAACCTCAACTGGTTTGCTTTGCTAGAATTTTATTGCATATAATACTAGATTTATATGCACCCTTTCACTTTACTATGTCAAATATCAGAGAAAAACAAATATCAATGCTCAAAGTAATATTTTTAACCTGCAACTCTATGGACGGAGTTTGTATATGCTGTAATTTATTGATTTTAACTGCCAGGATGTTTTTCCGCAGAAAATAGAAATAACATTCCCTACTCTATTTTAAGGATCAACAGCCATTATGTGAAATTACTTCTTAAAATTCCTATTTGCATGTTTGTACTTAATGTTTTCCTATCAGTTAATAGGCAGACAGAATTAATAATGGGTAACAAAATTTTTATTTAAGAGTTTGATTTGATTAAGTCAGTTATACAGGGTGTGCCAAAAGAAGCAGGACGGTCGAATATTTCGCGAAATTTACATCGGATCGAAAAACTGAAAAACACATGTTAGATATTTTTAAAAATCTATCGAATGACACCAAACACAACCACCCACCCCCACCCCTGGGGGTGGAGCGGGGGGGGGGGGGCAACTTTGAAATCTTAAATGGAAACCCCCATTTTTTATTACAGATTCAGATTCTACGTGTAAAACTGTATTCAGTACCATAAAAATTTCCAGCCCCACCCACCCCCCGGGGGTATAATTAAGAGGAAATCAATTTTTTCAATGAAAATATTTAAAACAATTAAAATAATTAACATACTCAATACAGTATTTTAATGCAATATTGTAACATTGTTTAATTCTTGATGGATGGTTTTTGTTACCATGGAAAATAAGATTTGTAAAAAAAAAAATCTAACAATGATAGTACGTATTTTCATTTTACAAAA
>JAHWFO010068719.1:6002719-6080143 GCA_023313115.1 Rhysida immarginata | reverse complement strand
TGGGCCATTCTTTATCGATGGTAATCTTACTGCTCAAAGGTATGAAAACATGCTTCAAAATGAAATAATTCCAGCAATAAGGGAGATTGCTGGCGATAACTTGGAGCACGTTTGGTTGCACCACATTTTCCTGATCTTTGGATTGGACGAAGAGGTCCGATCAAATGGCCTGCCAGATCACCAGATTTAACTCCACTTGATTTTTTCTTGTGGGGTTATTTAAAAAATCGGGTTTATGAAACGAAACCTCAAAATTTAGATGAATTGCATCAGAGAATAATTGATGTAGCTGCCCAAATACCTGCAGAATACTTAAACAATTCCATCGAATCTGTTTACCATCGATTAGCTTACTGCCAGGAAGTAAACGGTGCACAATTTGAGCATTTACTACAATATAGTTATTGGCGCCAATCGTGAGAGGCAAGGGGACTCACCTGAAACAAGCACCCCGATAAGTGAGAGGCAAGGGGACTCACTAAAAACAAGCACCCGAAGGGAACAAAAAAACACTACGTCCACATCGGTGTTCCTGGGTTATGCTAAACATAGTTTTTTACTAAAGTCAGATATAAAATCAACGAAAGACGTTAACCTCATATTAGCTGTAAAAATACTTTCACTTGCGAGAAAGAATTGTTTTTGCAATTAGAGCGCCATCAATCGGTCGACTGTCATACTGTATCATTAGATAGCCTTTTCAAAAAAACTAATTTTGTGTTCTGAAGCGTATGTCCCGAGAAATTTGACCGTTTGCAGACTTCTGATCTGTATTTGTTTTTCTGTGATTACAGTGCCATCTATCGCGAATCCAAAAAAATTTTCAGCTAACACTTGTTCACTTTTTCACGTAGAATCCGAATCTGCAATAAAAATTGGGGGTGTCCATTTAAGATTTCAAAGTTGCCCCCCACTCCACCCCCGGGGGTGGGGGGTCGTGTTTGGTGTCATTCGATAGATTTTTGAAAAATATTGAACACGTGTTTTTCAGTTTTTCGATCCGATGTAAATTTCGCGAAATATTCAACCGTCCTGCTTCTTTTGGCACACCCTGTATATATAAAAAAAAAAAAAAAAAAACCCAACAGCAACCCTGAAGCAAGGTAACATTTTTTTTTTCCAGGATAAACAAAAGACCCATGCCCATAGAGAAACCAATCCTACCAATGTAGACTAAGAGAAGTGTGAAGCTTAACTTAATTTTAAAGTTTTAGCGTAATGTTACTTTATACAATTACACATAATAAAATTAAGAACTCATTCACAGGAAAATCTTATTTAAAATGGAAAACTAAACAGTCTTTATTTAAATTCATTTTCATCTATATATCCCTATCTTTTCTATTCCTTTTGCTTTTTTGGGTCCAAAATGTTAAATGAACATTGGATCTACTTATAATTTAGCCTAGCAGGTTTTGCTTGGTCTTCCAAGCCTATTAGTAAAGGGACAAACACAATATCCGAGATTAAACCCTGCGAATAGCTGAGCTCATTTTTGACAAGCCCTGCGCTTTAAAGCTCTGCCACCAAGCCGGCTCATTTTCATCTATGTAATATTTTCAAAAATGCAATTGTTGTATTATAAGCAGATAATAATGAAAATGTATGTATCATTAATTTGAACAGCTGAGGTTGGTGTATAATTAAAACCCTCACTCGACCATCTAATGATTATTCTTTAAATAATGAATATATTCATCAGCCTATAAAAAATTCTAAAGAAAGCCACAATTTAAACAAATGTCAAGGTAATTTCTCAGCCAAACACTAGTTCTTTCACTGAATGTCTATAAGCCAAATTGGCCATATTTTGGATTAACCTCTGGACTTGGTTTTGGACTTGATTGAGTTTGGTCTTTAATAAATAATAATAATCCCTTTAAATATTTACAATTTTTTGCTTAAATCTTAGCATTGTGTATGTTCCAAAAAAATTGTTAAATTTAATTTTTTTTTTTTGGTTATTCTTCCACAGATTGAGTAAATCAGAAAGGAATGGTTTCAAATTTTGGACTTACACCTACCTGCAAGCACGCACATGCGCACACAAAATAAAATAAAATAAAATAAAATAAAATAAAATAAAATAAAATAAAATAAAATAAATTAAGTGGATGTTATCAAAAACAGAGTTCTGAAAATTCCGGTTAGAATTAATAAAAGAAAACTAACATAAAATTATCAAATTTAATTGGCTATCCACATCCTATTTTAAAAAAGACCTGTTGTATTTTAAAATTACAGCATTTCCTGAGTAATTAGCTTTCATTAGAAACAAAGATCTAAATATTATGACTTACTTTCAGTATAATAAATTCTTAAACACACTTGAATTAGCTCATTATCTTGAGCAAGCTTTAGGCTAAATAATGTGTATCTACATTTAAGGTAGAATTCACCATTCAGAACACAATATAACTATTCATCACAAAGAAAACTGAACATTAAAATTTCAAGTAATGTTACTTCTGTGAAACTCGTTATAGAACAACTATTATTTTAATATGTTATATATTCAACTGTAAATATTCATAGCTATATCATGGATATATGCAACAGAAAGCAGTATTTAAAAAATAACAGATCCTATCTGAAATCTAAAAATATTCTGAAACTACTTTTTCACAAAGGTATCATTTTTCTAGAATTGTAAGTGAACGAGAAATGACTCTCTTCAATAGCTCTTTAAAGAGGATGGGCTCCTAAAGCAAGGGTGCTCCCGAGGTAAAAATAGGCTCTAATCGATAGAAGAAAACCCAAAACATTTTAACAGCGCTGCCCATTTCTTTTCCATTAACTTGGAAGTGTTTTTTTTTTAAAAAAATCATTAAATGATTTGATATAAAGCTTAATCAATTTTAAAAATTTAATAACAATATTATGCCAAAATAATAAATTTCTTTTTTCTCCATATTAAGCTTTATCTTTAGAAGCTGACCTAAATAAATAAGAGGTTTCTTAAATTATTGATAACAATGCACAGAATATCTTTTAAAAGTACATTATCATAATAGTGTCTTTTTACTTCTGCTTGCAATAATTAATAAAAACTAAATAGCTTATTCCAAATTTCTTATTACTGGCTCATTACAAATCCTGGTTATAAGAAATTATCATTTATTACAATTTCACATAAAGAAGAAAGAGTGTAAAGGCCACAAAAGTTCTGGTTCAGTTCATTTTTATTTTTGATACCCTTCTAAATTAGACTGAAGTAAGCAATTTGAGAGAGGCAGTGCTCAAGCTTCTTTATTCAAATGTTAAAAGATCTGGAGTAGTAGTCATGATAAAGCACTTTTTAAGTATTTTTAACTTAATGGCTTAATGATCTTGATTTGGCAATTTCCTGAATGTACAAATTCTGATTAATGTATAAATGATTCCAATTTTTAGTATAAATATTGGTTTATACTTTTTAAAATGGATTAGTCTTTAAAATGCCATTAACTTAATAATTCAATCGTGCAAATAATATGTTATAAATAAACATATTGTGTTATTGTATATACAGTTCTCTCTCCATGTTTATGAATTTTCAATCATTAAATAAACAATAATATTTGGCCATTGCCAAAAAAACACAAGATGATATGCATAAACTCAAAAATGTAAATAAAAAGCAGACTTTAAAATAAAAAATAAGTCTTACAGAGTTATAAATCTATCCACTAAATATAGAAATCTAAGTTAGTAATTATAAATTTAATTTACTTTCATATGCAAAAATTTATTATAAAAAGTAAAATTTTTGTCATTTTTTGTGCCTTTAAGGTTGAAATTTGATTATCAATAAAAACAAATTTCGTTTCTGAAATCTCTGTATTTCATCTGTTTGTCTGTTTCCACTAGGTTAGATTAGATTAGATTAAGTTAGGTTATTTGTGTGATTTGTAATTAGATTTTTTTGACTTAAAAGTATATTTTAAAGAGTTTGGTAAAAAATGCTAAAGCAATTAACAAGAAAATATTATGTAAAAAATTCACAATAAGCAAATTCTTTTAATATTTCTTAAATTATCAATATACTATATTTGCAGATTATTGTTATTCTTAAAACATACCTGTATGTGTTTAGCCTAATCATTTGCAATACATTCAATATTATTAAGATTTTTTTTTTGTGGGGGGGGGGGGGAATATTATTCACAAATTTATAGCATTCATGAGGGAATTTGTGAAACAATTATTAATTGTACCTCTCCCTTTAGCTATTGAGTGAAGCACCCCATTATATACCAATTAGTGCAGGTTACAGACTTTTTGATTAAGCATTAGTTTACAAGTTCAGAAAAATGAAAATGGACGAGTTTTTTTTACAGGGGATGCATATACTTCTTTATTCACAAAGTTTTCCAATGGAATACAAAAAAATAAAGGAAAGAAATTAATACATTTTTTACATGGTCTGATTTTAAAATCCAAATTAGGATTTAAAAATAAAGTTTTCAAAGGAAATATTTCCTGGAGAAGTCATTTAAAGTGAAAAAAAATTAAAGGCAATAAAATCGTTAAGACAATGTCAAACCTCAACTTACAGGTCTAAATTCATTTTTGCCTCTTAAAGCAGGGCTATTGCTATTAGAGCAAGTCAGTAAAATATTCACGTTTAAATTGTAATATACGTGATACGCTTAAATTTCTTATTTCAGAGATAATAAGTTGATTAAATTTCATTAAATGTGGATTAATTTCTGCTTTATATCCTAATACTTTATACCCTATAATTAACAACCCTGATATATACATGTAAATCAAAAAAGATTCCAAGTGGGAGATTCCTCAATTTATGATATCATAGTCTCAGGTTTTATATATTTGCAATTCTTTCCTTTCCAATAATTCCAGCTAAAAATGATCTCTATTAAAGCCTTAAAATTATTTTACTTAGCAGCTTTAACAGCAGTTCTATTTTTAAAATATATTAATTTTTTTTCTGCTCTTCATTCTCAGATAAAAAGAAATTAAACTCCTCCTTTATGTCATACAAAACCTATTTCTCAACCAAAAATAAAATCAGTTCAATTTAGCTGTTTGACTGTTGATAATATCTATATGTGCATCAATAACATGGCCATTTTGTGCAACGTTAAAGAAGATCCTTTACTTACAAGTATTTATACAATTACAATTTTCAGAAATCGGCAATTCTCAATCAATTTGCTTACTTGCCCTGGTTTCATTTGTTTTATAAATACTTTCATGAAGCTTTGGTTTGCAATAAACTGGGCAATCCGTCAAAGGGTTTTAATATGCCACTGAAGCTAACAAGACTTAATAAAAGTTAGCCAAATTAAAAGCAGAGAACTCAAAATTCCTATAACTTTATCATTGCAAATGAGAATTAAACAAGAACAAGGAATCCAATTTAAATGTTTTCTTTATGTTTAATTAACTTAAGGCATTTAACTAAAATTGCATAAACAATAAATCTGCCTACAAAAGTTATATTTTCTAAACTTTGCTGTTAGTAGTATCTAAAACAAATACTTTTATATATAGCAAAAGCTAATGCCTGTACATATTATGACAGGACAGGAGTCTATTTACAATTTCAAAATCCATACCCATTTTTGTGAAAATATCTAGATTTTTGTGAAAATTTTTAACAATATAAAATTTTTAACAATATAAAACACTGGGATTAATTTAAAAAGAACTTTTTTATATTTGAATTGACATTATTTACATTGATAAACGCCCATTTTTGAAGGTAATAGGTTGATAAACATGAGTTAAAATTTTGTGAAGATACCGTTTCCACTTAAAATAATTTTGTGAAGGTACCCTTAAACGGTACCAAATTGGCCTTAGATAGATCGCTGCAAGATGCACAAAGAAATCATAAGGTGAAATTGTACACACATATATCTTAAATACTCAAAATATATCTAATAATAACCTTAAGTATATACAACTAAACTTGAATTTGTAATCATAGGAAAATTATACATTTAATATTACTAAAATAATCCATTATATTTCAAAGATACACGCACACAACAAACGCGCACAAACCAGTAATAAATAGGCCTACCAGACCTGCAGAAAACTATAGAATAGATACATTAGCATGAAAATAATTACAATAATAAAAGAAGGAAAAAATAACTACCATTATGTAGCAGGATTTTGAATGAAAAATTTTTTCATTAAAATTATAGGAAAATTGTACTGCGTGTAGATGTACTTTGTTAAGTCTCTTTTGAAATGGTTTGGAACTATGGAAGGAATGAGCAATAAACAGAAGACTAAATGATTATATGCTTGAGGTGGATGGGATATTTCGGAGAGGAAGGCTAAGGAAAGGTAGGATCAGTAGAATAATACTATAGATGGTATAGTTTTCAAAGTCAGCAGAAAAGGCAAACCTGCATAAGAATAGAATGATAGTGGATGACAAAGATTATATCTACAGAAAGAGATATGCTGTGTATTTGTTTAGGCCATTTAAATCCAACTTACTATGTGCTGCTGCCCTCCCAGGAGGATTAAGGTGTGCTGCTCTGTTGTTGTTGTTGTTGTTACTTTAAGAAACGTGATGAACAAGCTTTTTTTTTTTTAATTTTTGTAAAGAAAACATTATCTGTAAATACTAATTTTCTTATCAGTTTTCATAAGGAATATACTATGGAACACAGTCGAGATTCAGATTATCTAGTGCACTTATGAACAGTCTTGATCTGCATCAAAAAACTAAATATATACATAGTCATACAACTCTTAGGCTATGTCTAAAACAACTGCATAAATCAAGTGATACATTCACAATTGATCATGCTTGGCATTGAATTAGTAAACCATAATGTAGTATTGTTTTAAACAGTAAACTTGAATGATAAAAAGATTCAAGGACATATAAAAATTGCTATTTTATCACATGATTAGAGCAGTGCGATCAGTATATGTAAGGCTTTTTAGAAACGACCTTACCGTCGAAATTATTAATATTCACTTTTTTTGTGTAGGTTTTCCTATTTAACAAATAAAATCACCCCATTTCATTTTTAAATAAATGTCAAAAATTTCCTGCACAAAAATAAAGTTGAGTAATTTTTACAATAAAATCTAGTAAAAACTATGAGAAGAATAGATATTAGAATTAATATTGGTTTTTAAACATACACACATTTTATAGAAGTCATTTTTTGCAAATGAAGTGAACTTAAAAGAGGAAGAACATTTAATAAATGCAATGAACAATGAAATGATAAAGAGCATTGTACAAATGTTTAATCTCTGTGCACCTAATTTTAAAAGTACATTTCAACATTAAGTTCATCAACAATACACTAAAATATTATAATGAAAATTCATTATTTATATAATAAAATATAAAGACCGGAATATTGTTTCGATTTTTCATCATTTTCGAGGATCAAATGGAGTTTCAAATTTTTAGAGATGTTAGTTATATTCAATAATGATTATTAACAGTCACAAGTGCCACACGTTAATTTGTAAATTTCACTATTGTCAGAGATATTACAGTAATTGGTAGTTTAAAAGTACAAAATAAATTTTAATAGCATTGTTGATTCTGTATGTAATAGAAAAATTTTAATTAAAAAAAAAAAAAAAAAAAGGTAATTTTCAACTATATTTTCTACTAACATTTATATGTATGCTTAAACTTATGATTATATAGTATCAATGAAAAATTAAAATAAAAAAAGGCTTCATATAATCAATAGAAAAGAAGCTATACCTTCAACTCATTAATTTTATAAAAGTATCTAATTTTTCTGGCTATTCAAATCGTCCATGCCATTTCCATCTTATAAGTTCAAATTTTCTAAAATAATATTGAAAATATTTTTTTCATCCCTTTTAATGGAAACATGCAATTCAACGGAAAACAAAATATTTATTCTTTTAGGGTTGAAGCACTTTCATTCGAAAGGAGCTCAAAAGAAGAAGTTCAAATTCTATGTTAAGACAAATATTCCGTTTGACAAAAAAATACAAGTAAGACTTCATTAAAATTTCCATCCACGTTAGGCAGCATCATTTGAAAAAGATCACTTCAGAAATATAAGATTGTGGAAACTTTTTGAAATAGTTCCCCATGTCATGATAATTGATATGTACTTGTTTTCTCCTGTATCTATATCTACATTATCTCAGGGTTTTTTTGTTTATTTTTCCATTAAGTTTTTTACAGTATTAATGAGCATATTATATTCACCATTTTCACAGGGTCGTTTACTATTTTTTTAATAAATAAAATACATTCTAACTTGATTAGATAAATGAATTGAACTCCATGAAATCATGTTGATAATCACCTTTGATGAGAATAATTTTTAATGGACAATGAGAGGAATTCCTCAAGGTGCATTATTTTTTATAAGTCCACTGTTTACTATTTATATAAATGATGTATTTAATTTAAAATTAATAGGAAACATTGTATTTATATAGATGACAGCTTATATCTTATTATAAGCTATATTGCTGGGGAAATATAAAAGTTCATTCCATGTATACGAGTTTTGGTTTCAATCAGATTTTAAAAAACTGAAAGAATGGACTCAATCGAAAGATTTGACCTTTATTAATACAGCTAAAAACAAAATTTATAAATATTAAATGGAAACCAATTAATTCTGATCCATGTCTCTCCATTTTGGGCATTCCATGGTCTAATGACTTAAAATTTAATCAGATTGCAAAAGATATTACTATTAAATTTAGACGTTATCTTTTCATCTTTATGGCATTTACTTTCTAATAAAGGTAAGACCAGCATTTTCCATGCATATGTTATTTCCACTTTAAGTTTTTATGATTTTTTGTGTTAAATTTGTCTACTAGTTCTTGCAATAAGTTAAGGATTTTGTATAATTCCCTTTTTAGAATATTGTTTAAAGTTGGATTATTTGAGCGTTTGTTTCCTTGGTTTCATAAGTAAGGTATTTTACTTTTCAGCAATGGTGTTTTTATACTGGTGTTAACACGATTGCCAATTCTGTTAAAATTTTAACTAATGGTGGGGATATCTGCAGTCATAAGCAGTGCACGTTTTACATCCCTAAGGAATATAATATGTCAGTTTATTTTCTGTGGAATTTTAGTGGAAAATGGAATCAATTATTGTACCCAAAGACTTACGAGTGTTAGCTCTGCAATGTAATAATAGATATTGATATTCTTGTTCTCATTTAAAGTATAAATTGAAATAGTATGCATTATCAAAATTTTAAGTATTTTGTATTGATAGTTTTTGTCATTTTGCATACTGCTTTTATTTTTTGATGTAATAACTGGTAGAGGTCAAGAATAAATAAATAAAAATCACTTTTAATATAATGCTCCCCTCCCCAAACATTTTCTTTCAAGGAACTCTCACATACCAAAATTCACGCATGTTCAAATCCATTAAATAAAAAGGGTGTTGGTATTTGCAAGTAACATGCGGAGTCCTCCCATATAAGAGGGTCATATTGAAAGTCTTGAGCAGCATTTTTTACCAATCAAATTTATTGTATAGAGGAAACAATTACCAATATATCATCTGAATCAGCCGAGTTTACTCAATTTGGCATCAGTAGCATCTATTTTGTGACCATATGCATTAGATACAAAATGGCTGACAACTAAGTATTGTTTTTGTCAATGTGCTCTCATTGAATTCCTTGTTAAAGAGGAAATCCCTGCTGCTGAGATTCACCAAAAACTTTAGCATATGGAATGCTAGCAGTGTTAGAGATGGGTAAAACATTTCAAAGATGGACACAAGAGCATCCAATATTGCCTCCATTGAACAACAGGTAAAGGATTGACACCATCATAGCAAAGACGGGTGTGTCAGTGTCGGAAATCACAGCAAAACTTGGAATAGGACAGAGTCTTGGGTCAGATGGAGTTTTTCTGCATGGAAATTTTCAAGTTTGTAAAAAGATGGGGAAATGCGTGCAGAGAAATGAAAATTGTGTTGAAAAGTGAAGAAAATTTTATAGATTAAGGTGATATACTTTTCTTTTCTGCATCAATAACTTATGATTTGTAAAAAACTGTTGCACAGGACTTTCAGTATGACCCTTGTATATAGTTTAAATCAGCTTAAAATAGGTCTGATAACATTTGAATTGCAACATTAAGAAATAATAATTATTTATAACAATGATAGTTTGCTTAAATTAAACAACTGTGGATAATTACAACATTATTATGTTAATATAAAACTCGGGGTTCGCGCTAACTCGTAATTTACGCATCAAATGGGCATTTTTTCTAAAAATTGACTCGTGATTTTTTGACCAGCGAGTCAAAATTGACTTGTTAAATACTGAATATCATCGGCCCATATCCTTCTCACCATATTTTAACCTCACTTCATTTTGTCACAAGTGGTCTTGTTTAAATTTCTAATTAACTATAGCAGTAACTATAGTGTTTGTGGATGCATAAATGAAAGCTACTAATTTTGTCACATATGAAAGTTAAAACTTTCGCAGATTTCAGGCTTGGGAGTCAAATTGACTCGTAGATATTTTGTCCTAGCGCGAACCCTGAAACTTTTTCCCATTTGCAAATTATGATGAATTCTCGATTCACTTGGTTGTTAAGTAAACTGCCATTTACTTTTCTCATGGCTTATAAATTCGATGTATAAAAATCAGATCAGAGGTACTCTGAATTTATTATTGATAAATCTGATCAGTATCTTTATATCATTAAATTTTATCTGCTGCCTCTGATGCAGTCAAAAAATATAGACGGAAACCAACAGACGTGTTAAAAAAATTGTTAACCCAACCATAAACAGCAATATTTACTAATTTTGAAAAAAGCAGGAGTTACAAGGCATTATGTAAATCGTATGCAAAAGAGATGTCAGACTAATTTTCAGAAACTCCCGAGATAGATACAATGAAAATAAAGGCTCACACAAGAATGAGACTGTAAACAAGTCATCATTGATCATTTATTCCATCATAAACACCAGTTCAGAAAAATTGATGAAATTATGGATGTAATAAAATTTACTTAGTAGTTTAAGAAAATTGGATTTATCTCAAGTACAATCATCCTTCTGAGGCCTTATTAACTTGGAAAATTCCAAAAAAGGCGAGGTTCAAAATGGTGAATGCTGCACTTCTGCTTTTCAAAAAAATTCATAAGATTATTCCCTTCTAGACTGTGATTCAGCGGATACTGAATATAACTTGACATTATCATTTTACGTGTATACAAAGTGTAATGAAAATAAGGGTTAGGTGTATGTAGTCAGTTTCTACAACTAAAAATAAGAAAAAAAGTTTATATAAATATATGCCTAAAATAATTCCTTACAGAATTTTAGCCATATAACATTATACGTTTGCATGGCCTGCTAGATCTCCTGATCTTAACCCTATGAATATTTTTTTTGTATGGGAACATCTGAAATCTATTTTTTATTCCAACAGTGTTCATGATATTGAAGATCTTCAACAGAAGGTGGAAGACGGATGCCAGCAAATTAGGGACACACCAGGAATTTTTCAGCGTATGAGGCAGTACTGAAGCCAACTAGCTCAGCAGTGTATTGCTGCTCGAAGAGGGGTCATTTTGAACATTTGTTATGATTGCAATGCACTGATTCCTCATCTTTTCATTGTTACTCACTTAACCTGACTGAAAATAAGTTACTGTTGATCTAGCGAACTAAGTAAATATTTAGATACCTATAACTCGATAAGAAATCACTTCAGGGCATATCTTTATACAGTAGAACCTCAATCTATCATTCCTGGATATATCGTTTTCCTGGAACTGTTGTTTTTTTGTTGGTCCCTGTGCAACTACTATTAAACTATGCTAGCAAAACTCGCATCCATTGTTCCTCAATCTGATGATTTCCCACATATATCATTAAGAAATTTGGTCCCAAGAACATTTTCCCGGATTGATCATGTTTTAAGAAGTTTGCAAAGCGGTTGAAAAAATAAAAAAAAAACACGAAAAGATTGCATGTGATTGAAAATTCATTGCTACACCTCTTTACTTGAAAATATCCTTACAAGTGAGTGTATGAAAAAAATTTTGTGTGGTAAAGCTGGCACATGCAAATGAAGGAAAAAGAAAGAATCACGTGATGCATTTGCGATCGGATTTCACAGTTCAGGAAGTAGAAAAAAAGAGAAATTTGAAAAAACATTTTCATTAAATTGGGTACCTTGTGTACGTTAACCTCAACTAGGGCTTACTGTAATGTATAACCCAATTACCGCATTTTTTCGAATATAGGCCGCAGCTCTAAACCCAAAAAGAATCGAAATTTTCGGGAGTGCGGCGAAAAGTGTGTGCGGCCTGGAAAAATTTTTATTTTCTGAAAAAATCATTTTCGGTAATTTTGGATAGAGCAAAAAAAAAAAGATCGAACTACTTCGTTTTAGCGTTCCACAGTTATCTTAAATAGTAATTTAGATATCAGTTGCATTATTTATATAACCTTCTAAATTATTTTCATATATTTAATGAAACTTTTATAAATTTATTAATCAAATGTGAAAATAATTATAATAATTTCATTTTAATGAGCGAGTATAACCTTTATTTCATCAGCAGCGGCCATGGTTCTATCAACGAAATGCCGACCAATAGCGCGATATAGCATTCTATGACATCACAACATCTTGGAGTAGAGTGGGCTAGAAGGCATCTCCGACTATCGCCGACAATAATTTCAACACGTGAATTTCATAATAATTTATGAATGAAAATGTATGTGACTGGTTAATTATTGTTCTGCAGGGTTAGAATATTAATTTCACTGTTAAAAAACGATTGAACAAAGGCTGGACAATTTAAAGTCATGAACTCAAATCGACCGTGTTTTTATCGGATAATTTTTGCCGATCTACGATCGATTTACCTTTTCAAAAAAGTATAAAATATAATAGAAGTTTCTATGGTGTCTAAATTACTATTTAAGATACTGTGGGACGCTAAAACGAAGTAATTCAATCTTTTTGTAGACCCTAGATGTTTGCGGCCTAAAGTGAATTGCGGCCTTTAAAGGGTTATTTTTTCGTTCCACCGTCAAATTTGCGGCTGCGGCCTAAAGTGAATGCGGCCAATATTCAAAAGAATACGGTAAGTGTTTTCATTCATTTAATACATGATCCTGCAGCTATATCTTTCTTCATATCCATCATTTTTATTTTTCAGTTGTCCCCACAAAAATGATGAATCAAAATCCGACTGTATAAACTCCTTTCTTAACTTGTTTAACAATGAAATTGGTAGAGACTTTACAATACAATAACGGGAGAACAGAGTTTCCGACTAGTTTCGCCATTTACTGTTGGCTTTATTTGTTTAACAACTACCAATTAGCAAAAAATAACATTCAATATAAGCTGTTGATCATTATAAACATTGCTTCCTAATAATTTTTTATTCCATTATTTGTTAAGTTTAAAATTTTTATTTGAATGCTCTTTTCATTTAAACTTCACTTTACTAAACTCTTATTCCTTCATTTTTTTTCCAAACTTGAATGTCAGATGAAATTCTTTCCCTTACGTTTCTTTTTTTCCAAATGACAGTAGAGTCCAAACTGCCTTTTATACTTCAATACAGAACAGTATTAGGTAGATTTTAGTAATCGTGATGAGATTAATATACTTCATTATACTACATTAATTTCTTGGTACCGAAATGGAAAGGATGTTCACTTGGCCATATTGAGCAAAAGAATAACTTATTAATCATGGCATGGTTTCCGTAGGCTCAATCAGAGTTGTTGGCCTTCCCTGACCCCCATTACTCTATCAGAGTTTACGTTAACACTAAATTTAGCGTAAATTACGCTAATACTTATTAGTTGGGACGCCATTTTGAAATTATTTAGCGTCCAGGAGGACGCTAAAATTCATTTGGGCGGATTTCTTTACTGGTCAGAGCTAAATTGTAAAAGTCCCTATGATTGGTGCGTTTATTTAAAGCTAATTGGCTAGGATATAACATGTGATCTTCGACGTCATATTCGTTTGCCTTATCGTCATGAAGCAGTGAAAGCACGTCAAACTGCCTACCGCTACTTACAGCATGGCGTGTAATAAGAGGCCTAGAGTTTTGACAGATTTTTTTTCAAAAGAAAAATAATCAAGGAAAAATTTCATCAGAATCATCTTCGATTGACTAATAATAATTCAACTGCCAGTGAAATAATAGAAAGAACTGTTATAAATGAATGTGATTCTGATTCCACGGAGCATTCCCAAGAGGGAACGACTACGGGTGAAAATCCAAGTAAGAAGTAACGACGATTTCAGACTGACTGGTTAAAAAAAATATTCATGGTTGAAATTTTAAAAAGATACATCGTCAATGAAGTGTACAGTTTGCATAACTTCTGGGATTATAACTAGCCAAAAAAAAAATCACTTTGCCACGTGCAAAGGTTCTGTTAATTTCCAACATTAAACGGTGGCAAGACATACAATAACTATTATTTACTGTATTCCAGGTATTTATGTCTCGTCCTTTTCTCTTATAAATATCCATTATCTGTAAACAACAAATTTCCAAAGTATAGCAATAAAATCATTTTGTGATCATGCTCTTCATTTTGTTAATTTTTTTTTCAAAGGGGACGCTAAATAAATACGAGGGGACTCAATTTAAAAGCATGGGATCCCGTTGACTCAATAATGTTTTTTCCTAAAACAAACCCTGCTCTATGCATTTGTTTTGCCTAATTTACCAAAATTTACAGATACATCAACTGTGTGTACATGTAATTCACAATTAATAAAATAATTAACAATTCAAACTCAAAACTAAAAAATACATATACATGTATACAAAAAACTCGTTTCCCTCTCCTCTGTCATGTTTTAGCTCCTCTCGCACATCAATAGTTAAAAGGGGTGCAAAGGGATAGTGTGTCCAGAAAACAGAGGGCATTACTTGCTTTAAAACAGATTTCAGTAGCCAAATTAAAATACATTGCTAAGTACAATACTACAGCTGTGCTAAGCTGTCTGTGAAAATTCAGCTTGCCATTGTCCTGAGAACAGTGGAAGCACTACAAAGTGCTGAAAATGGCAACCCAGTTTTCAGTTTCATTCAAAACAACAACACCTATCCTCTATAAGCTAGTTGATGGCCGATTGACAATTTTCGATGTTTTTATATGAGGTGGAGCAACCATAAACACTTTAATTCCTTCGACTTTATGCCATTAGAAAAAAAAAACAAAAGATAACTCCACAAAACAGTTTAGAACACAGTAATGAACACAGCCAGTAGAGACCGATTCACATCAAAAGTGAATTTTTTTCACCACCAGCACTTTGTTGAAATTAAAAACTCTGCACAGAACCTATACACCGATTTTATCAAGATACCAGCTTCATTATCAGGGTTCATGCTTACTTGCAATTTACGCATTAATTGGACATTTTTGCAAAAACTTAACTCGTGATTTTTTGACCAGCGAGTCAAAATTGACTCGTTAAATTTTGAATATCATCAGCCATATTCTTCTCATCACATTTTAACCTCACTTCATTTTGTCGCATGTTATCTTGTTTAAATTTGTAATCAACTATAGAGGTTGTTGATGCATATAAAAATATGAAAGTTAAAAAGAATCTAAAATTTGTTTCCCTTTTAAAAAAGTTTTGAGCATGAGGAGTCAACTGACTTGTAGATTTTTGGTCCTAAAGCAAACCCTGATTATGCTATTTTCATAGAAATCTGGCATTCTGGAGTGAAAAAAAATAACCAAAGGCATTTTTGATGGCTTCTTTATTGTTAAACCTTTTCCCTGCAACATAAAGGTCCAAAAGCGTAAAAAAGTGGTAGTCGATTGGCGAGAGGTCTGGAGAATATACTGGACGAGGAAAAGTCTCATATTGCAAGTTGTTTAATTTTTGAACTGTTGTTCTCAACATTTGTAGTTCTTCCGCTGTCTTGAAGCAGGAAAAACTATCTCTGTTGACCAATCTAGGCCACTTAACTCTTAATTTTTAATGCACTGCATCTTCACTATCTTGCCGCCAATCACTCGTGAATGCAATCCTGAGATACTTTAACTTCTCCACATGTCTCAATAGGGCTCCCCTAACATGGAGAGACACTGAGCAGACAGTCTTGAAAGGAACAGAACCTCAGTCTTAGCCACACTTATTCGTGTATTTGGAAGAAACAAAATTCAATTCATTAAACAGCCTAAAACAGTGAACATCAGCATCTTGGTTTAAGTGCTTCTCTTTATATTTTTTCTTGCCTTTTTTTTGTGAGATTGAAGTAGCGTAGGCATTTATTTATGTATTTCTGGATAGCACGAGATGTTGTGAGACTGTACAAGCATTTACAAGACTTGTGGCTTCACCACCTGTATACAAGTTATGAAACTATTTTTCAAAAAAAGATTTCCCTATTTTCCTTATAAAAACTATTTTTCCAAAAATGCCTTCAAAAAATTTGGGTCATATTAGATCAGGTCTTCTTATATTCGGGTAAATATGGTAGCCTGTGCCTTGAAAACCGAAAGTCTACGAAATATAGATGAAGAAAAACCAGGCTACTGACATATATTAAGATGATGTATGTTTATAATTTAGTTTCTGCTTTGAATTTTTTTTATTCCCTTGTATTGTTGATGGCTTAGTTTTTCAACAAGCATTAAGGTGTAAAGCACTATGTTATCTCTGTTTATTTTATTTTATTAGTACTGATAATCCAATACGTCCATCCAGGGCCTGTATGGCTAGAAGCCGATGAGTTGGGTCCCTGGATGAACCTGGATTAACGACTGGTCACAGCAGCCGGGGGGGGGGGGGGTGAAGATCGTGAATCACGGATGGTCACCCATCTAGTGACTAGCCGTGCCTGATGTTGCTTAACTTCACAGAAGTTTGTGCTTCAGTGAAAGCCCACCAGGCCACGGCCTCCCGCTGGATCAAATTTAAAACTGCTACTGGATCACATCTGAAATTCCTTAGAATATTGACAGACACTTTTATCAGAAGTAGAGTTTATCTGCATCTGCTTACAAACAATATAGGTAATTCTCACGTTTGCACCTAAATTGGTTCCTAGCCTTGCTCATAAAACATGAAATCATAAAACAGGAACTAACAAGGGAACCATCTGAACTTGTATCTCAGTTTCACACCAAATTGAAATTCGTATGTTACTCACCAAAAGCTACTATTGATGCTTGTAAAATACAAAACTGAGTTATTCGAAATAAACTGCGAAAACAAAAAAAATTGAGCACACATCATACAAAGACTGCGTTGTTAGTAACTTGTAATGCTAAGTGCACTCAAATTTTTTCGTTTTCGTGGTTTATTTTGAATACCAGTATCGAGATTTCTTATTTTGCAAGCATCAATAGCAGCTTTAGGTGAGTAACATAATTCAATTTGGTGTGAAACAGATACAGATTCAGATGGTCCCCTTACAAGTTCTAACATTTTAACAGAAATAACTTAACAAACAATGGTTATATTCCCAAGAACGGATTTCTCAGATACACAATCAGCATTAATATTAATTAAGAAAAGTGTTAAAAGGTTAATTAAAATTAGCCTATAACAAACTTACAGTGCATGCATAAAAAAACAAGCCTACTGAATTGCAAAACATTGCAGTAAAAGTATGAAAGCATAATAGTTGAACTCGTAAAGGTTTACAGCATAATCTGTCATTTAAAATGGCAATGTTCATTAAACCTTGATTATAATTGGATGAACATTTGAGCCAATCCCAACATATGGTTTTCAGTAAAGTTTGATAAAATGTGATTATAACTGTGAAATGCTTAAACAAAATAAATGCCGATTGGCTACCAAATTTGTAAATTGTTTAATCACATTAAACAATACCCTACCAAAAGCCAAGCCCTAATTGGCTCAGATTTGACTAGCATTTCTGATAGAAAACTAGAAAATTTTTCCTTATTTTATATCTTCAGAGGGGAAATGCTTGTAAAGCTAGGGAAGTGTAAAATAAGAAATGCTTACAATTTTATATTTGTAACCTGGGAAACTAAAAAATGAACTTACAGATATATTTTCAATAACCCCACTAATAAATATGACATTATTAATTTCTTTGTTTACACGCTTCGTTTAACACTTGTACAACGTATAGAAAACATCTTACTACAAACCCTAAATAATGTAAAACTAATTTGATTATCTTTACTCTTAGGTAAGAATTCCTGTATGTCCGATAATTAATGAAATTTTGCTTACAAGAAAAATGCGACCTTATTATTATCAGTCACTAAAAATTTTTTATAGATATATGCCATTTAATAATGGGGATATTCTCTGAGAAATATATTTTTAGGCAATTCTATCATGGGGAGAACATTAGAGTTATTTGTACAAGACTCAAACCTAAACCAGATGGACCCGAGAACAACAAAGTTCTGCCGACCATTGAATCAGCTGCATACCTGGCGATTCATAAGGCCTTCAAACCCGTATTTCTTATTATATCCCTTGAACAAAGATATCAATACAAACTTGGAGCCGTGTATACATTACTCATACAATTACCGATTAATTTGTTGAAAATGAACTTTAAGGGAGATGATTGTGTTGATGCTCGTTTATTATTGGAAAAAATTACTATTAAGACTGGTAATGATAAACAAAATTTTATTGTCCGCATAGAAAATGTTGAAATTGAGGTTGATTCTGTACCAAGCACAACTGTATTTGATGACATATTTGCAGCAACAGGTTCCACCAGGTCAGCGGACATGGATGTACTGATATTGTGTATGGTGTCCTTTAAGGCACTTATGGTATTTAGATCGTTTTTGTAAACGAAGTCTTTGAGATCAGACCAGAGAAAGAAATTCTAGTAGTGTCGATCAGGTGATTGAGGTAGCCATAGTTCATGTGATTTTTTCGTTTCCCTGAATTTCTGAAAGGTGTATTGTTGAGTTATTTGAGTAATGCTTGGGACCAGAAGGCTCCCAGATTCATGGTCTTCAGGGATAACACAACGCAATTTTGTACATGTAATTAAATCGTTTCTGATGGCAGTTATTTTAAATTTCTTTTAAAATAAAAGTTTTCACCATTATACAATTAATGTAATTATTATAATGTAAGTTGTTTGATGAATTCAGCGATTATCAGACCATTTCAGGAAGCTAAAATTATTGATGGAGATCAGCCAAGTGAGTTTCATTACAGAGTTAACATACTCTGGTTCCACCTTCAGAATTTAACTTTCCAGGTACCGATGGCAAGCAATTTAATACTTTATTTCAAGTTACTAAGATTGCACTTATTCCACATTCAAATGCGAAAGAAAGATTATGTAGTATTGTTAGGAAAAACAAAACTACGTCAAGGTCCAGCCTTGACATTGATGGAACACTATCTAGCATTCTTGCAGTTAAATTTACTTATCCAGAAAGTAGAGTATCAGGCTACAGATGGAAACCTTCAAAAGAAGTGCTAGAAAAGGCAAAAAAAGACAAAAAAAACTACAAGGCAGTACAATCAGCTCCACAAGGACACAAATAGGGAAACTTCAAATACAATAATGATAAAATTAAATATATTATCGATACATATATTCTACCCCCTAAATTTACTATCACTGGTTTTCCTCCAGAAATACTGGTAGTTAATAGTTGGCAGGTCTGGGTGTGCCTTTTGGTTATAGGCTTGCCAACCCTCCCATATTGCCTGGGAGTCTCCCAGAATCAGACACATTCTAATAACAGTAAACTACATATTCTCAAACAAAATAAGGCCAAATTTCTAAGTCTCCTGGAATATGTTTGAGCGCTTGTCTTTTTTTTTTTTTTTTTTTTTCCCCCTTCCCTATAGGTTTACAATTATTTTTGTCAACGTTAGATGGGTGAATGAGTGATATCGAGAATTAATTATGTTAACGAATGTTATTTTTTTCTTAATATAATTTTTCTTTCGTGGTCACTGATCACATGGCCATATTGCTTCCTGTTTCACCAAGCATAAGTTATTTGCAGATTTCATTTTCATATTTGTAATTTATAGAGGAGTATTATTTTTTTTTTTCCAATTTATTTTGTGCAGCCCTTTTTTTTAACATTCAAAGATAAAAAAGTAGTACATATTTCTATACAATTATTTATTGTAAAATTAATTTGCTACGGGGTGTTCCAAATTGATGTATACACTCTTTGAAACGTTCTAACTCTGCAACGAAATGAGATATAAGGTTTGTTGTATTTTATTTCTCAAACTTCCTTAAGCCCGTACATGTTCAAAATGTCCACCTTCTGCCACAGTACACTCCCAACACTGACGTTGAATGGAGCCAATATATTGACTGGGTTGTAGCTAATGGAATCTTGACCTCGCAAAATTCAATGAATACTAGATTTGGCGATACCAATTTCACGAAAGCATTGTCCCACTGACTTCTTTGGCGATCGTGCAAAAACCTCCATGATATCAACACCCTTGTTATCAGTGCAATTTCTCTTTCTTCCGCACCAACCTTTCAACACATCTTTCATCGTTCTTTCGGCTTCAAACTTGTCTCGGAGTTTTGTTATTGTTACCCTTGTTAGCGATAGTGTACCAAATTCAACCCTGCAACATCGTTGAACCTCAACAACATTCTCCACTTTCCAATAACACTTCCGTATCCACTTAACATTCATCGAATGAAAGTTTCACCACCATTTTGGTTTATAAACAAATGAACCGTCTGGATCATACACAACAAACCTTATACTTCTATCTCATTTCATTGCCGAGCTATAACGTTTCAAAGAGTTTATACATCAACTTGGGACACCATAAACACAAATTAATGTATAAATAAATGCACAGGAAGATTTTTAAAAGTGAAATCAGTCAACATGATTAAATTCATACTACATATATTTTATAAAACTTGGATTTATTTTGAAACTACACGATCACAGTTTGTTTGTTTTTTTATTAACTGTTCAGCCCACCAGATTGTGATAGGTTTTATAGATAGGAGTTAAAAAGAAGGTGAGGCAATTTATGGTTTGCATGTAATTTTTAATAAGTATATAAAAAAGTTAATCCTTTAAAAGTAAAGTGCAAAAAGCAAAAAATTGAGTAAAGCCACGTTCGAGTTCGAGATTGAAATGCACGGGTTTGTTATCAAAATCACAGATAATGTTATCAATCAGATAACATGGTCTCAAACACTATATAAATTGATGTCAAAATAATCTGCTTATTAAAATCAATATTCCGGTTAGTTTTATCAAAAATCTTCAGTTTTCATGCCAATCCGCTGAGATTAGTTTTCATTTGGTGCCATGCTGTATGACGTTAACATATGACTTTAAATAAATTGACAAAGTTAACAAGTGTTTACACAGCTGTATCAATTATAAATTGAATTACATATATACGAGGGCCATACAGAAAATCATGAGCAACAGGATTGTACAAATCAAAATTTACTGATAAAGAAACAGCAAGCATCTTAACTATAAACTTTTCTTCACATTTCAAGATAACCTCCATTACTCTGCACACATTTTTCCCATCGCTTTGCAATCTTGAAAATTCTCTTGCAGTAGAACTCATTTCCGCTGGCCAAACACACCATGTCCTATTCCAAGTTTTGCTGCAATTTCAGACACATCCATCTTCATTAATGATAGCATCAAAACTTTTATTGTTGCATTCAGTGGAAGTAGTTCAAAGGCAATTATTACGAGGTAGATCTTTGAAATGTTTCACCCATCTCCTAACATTGTTAGTGCCCATACACAGTCTGCCTATGTATGTGGAAGTCTCTAATGATTTTGAGCAATGGGGATTTCCTCTTTAACAAGGAATTCAATGGCAGCATGTTGACGAAACAAAACACCTTTGCCAGGCATTTTGTATTTACTGCGTGATCACGTGATAGATGCTATTGACGCCACAATACTCAACACCAAGGCCTACGTATTCTCCAAGGCTTCGACTCGACATTCAGTGTAAAGATGTTAGATTAAGATGATATAATTGTTTTCTATATATTAAAAAATTCCGATTTGTAAAAAATTATTGTTCGAGACTTTCAGGATGATTCTCGCATATTAGTGTATACATCAGATTGTGCTACCTGTCCGAAAATAGTGGCATACATTTCAACATCATTTAGGTATTGTAAATGTATATCATACTTTCGGACAGATAAATTCCATTAGTTATAAATTTTTTTGTACGTTTTATATCCCTTGCTTATTGTTATCAGCCGGTTATTGTTATCAAAATGGGCTGGTCCCAATGTGATTCTAATAAGCTGCATGTTTTGTATTACTTGGCTGAACACAATCTGTTCATACCAATAATGCAACTATCTTAGTTAGTGCATGGATGTATTCCTTTTAATAAAAGATTAATACACATAAGGTATTTCAATACCTTAAAAAATGTTAAAGAGTGTATACATCAACTTGGAAC
This sequence comes from Rhysida immarginata, assembly GCA_023313115.1. Lineage (NCBI taxonomy): Eukaryota > Metazoa > Arthropoda > Chilopoda > Scolopendromorpha > Scolopendridae > Rhysida > Rhysida immarginata. The sequence goes on along the minus strand of JAHWFO010068719.1, from coordinate 6,057,740 downwards.
ACCATAAACACAAATTAATGTATAAATAAATGCACAGGAAGGTTATTAAAAAATTAATAATGGCAGGTTATTAAAAAATGTTAATGGTTATGGCAGGTAGTTCTCTAGCCTTTTGTCGGAACTTAGCTCCAAATAACTTTAAGCTACAGATGGCTCAAAAACAAAAAATTAATTTTATTTTGTGAAGTCTTTAAATTTAGCAATATTATAATATAAACACTGTAGTTATATTAAGATAAATTAAGATATTTATAATTATATAATTATAAATTAAGATATTTATAATTAAGATAAATAAATGATATTGTAAATAACTGCAAAAATTCTCATCCTTTTATTTGCCATTTTCAATTTATACTTTTGTAGTCAAAGACTTTTATCTTTTTATATTATTAAGTATTTCTCAACATAATTTTCTTATTATCTTTAATCTCAGTATTAATGACCTTTATTTACTATCTCATGATTCATGTTTGATCATTGCTTCTTGTCCCCCCCCCCCCCTCCTTATTTCAACTATTTCAATTGAGCCATAGGCTTGCAACAAGATAACAGCAATCCATTCAGGTCCATTTAGATCCATCCACTAATTCTTGGATATTAGTAAATATGATGGCAAAGTGGAGAGATTAATAAAAAAGATAAAAATTATAATTAGCAGACAAATTTTTAGGTTTATATTAGCAATTGGAAACTAATCAACTTGGTTTGGAGCAATTCAAATCAATCAGATTCAGAAGATTAAAACACAAAAATTAAATTAAATTAAAAAAAATAATAATAAATCCACTAGAAATTTTCTTTGTTCCTTTGACAATTCATTCATTTTAAAGAATTTGACTAAGTCTAAGAAGATACTTTCAGAGTCTCTATTTATAATACAGATATCAAAAGCATGTTAGGGTATCTGAAATGTGGAGATTTTTATTTATGTGCTCATATTTTATTACAAGTGGCCTTTTGTTATTATAATTATTGATACAATGCATACAACTGGCAGTTATCAATTTATTATCACAGATGTGAGGCTACACAAATGGCAATCTGAAAATGTTTAGTAGCATAAACCAAGGTGTTTGACAATAACCCAGAGCATGGGTAAAAAGCATCATTTCAAAGACTTTCAACAAAAGATATTTGCTTGGACGAATGATGAAGCATAATTAAAACTGTTGCATATTAATGTGTGAATAGAAAGTACTACAAGAGATGAATAGCTGAGACTGCATGCATGTTCCATTATGATTAAGTAACAAATATCTTCAGTAACCACAGACTTTTAATGAAACAAGATTTGCTTCAACAGAAATATCAACTAATGTTATTTAAGTTACAACAAGTGCGTACATCAATAGCACATAACCTGTTCATGAACTGGTGAATTTGCACCCAAAAAGAAAAATATGTGGTGCCTTACAGAGAGCAGAGTGCTGGGCCATGCCAAAATAAGCTAGGGACAGTACTATCGTCTGCTTGTAAGTTCTATAGGTATTTATAAAAATAAACGTTATTAAGCATTTTTATTTTATTCAAAACATTTATGATCAGTTTCATTAAAGAATTGAACACTAACGATATCTTTGCAAGAAGAGGAAAATTTTAGTTGAATGTAGTATTTTGGAATGTGCATGTTGCCATGCTCAATTGAGTTTGAATGCAAATTCCTACATCTGCCCTTACAGAATTTTCAACACAAGTTCTGGAATAAAAGTTTGAAGCTTTTAGGACGGCTTTGGGTGAAATAGATCAGGAAATCGCATATTCAATTAGTTGTAAGGTTCATTAAACAAGCCTTAGGTTATATCGAATCCACACCTAATGTTCTAAATAGGTAAATAAATTAAAAAAAAAAAAAAAAAAAAGAGAGAGAGAGAGAGATCCAACGACTGATCCTAACTTACAAGTTGATTTACATCACTAAACATGATTCTACAATGTCTCCTATATAAATTTTTCATCATATTTAAATAATAATTTAAGATAATAATGGCACATTAGAGCATTTATATTCATCCAAGTGTTCTGTACAAAATTCTATCAATGGACTTTTGTCAAAAGTGTAAAATCGACATGAATGGCTAGATCCAGAATGACAAAGTCACGTAAACATTTCAAAAATTCTCATAGACAACACACGAGTCTGCTTTTACACCATATATACAATTACATACATTTTCTCTACAATATATACTCATTTACATGGCTGGGTGGCAACCGTATTGCTTCAGCCAATAATATCTTTCTATATACCATTGATGCAGGGCATTGTTACTGCAAAACGATTATTGCCTGAGAATCTGCTTGCTGTACAGCTGTGAAAAAGAGTATAGTCAGCTTATATGACAACAAATAAGCATATTTATACATTTATATATAGCCCATCAGAAAACAGGATATCATTTGGTGAAAATAAAATGCAACCGACCTGCTTGATAGAGATTAAGAAGCAATTCAAATATGTCAAGAATTGTAAACCAGAGAATTCAGGAATTGCCCAGCATATTCTTGAGTAAGGATATGATATAAACCCGAAAAATACAGTTGAACCTCGTTATCTCGAATCCCACAGGGAAAGAATAAAAAATTGAGATAAAGAAGTTCCGAGATATGGCAGATTACTTTACATAAAGACATTAAGGTTGATAAAGGAGAAATAATAATTTAAAAAAAGGGGTTCTTATTATTAATAATTAGAGAATACAATAAATAATACAGTATAATATACTGTATAAGAAATACAGTATAATATACTGTATAAGAAAGAATATAGAAAGTAGCTCATTATTTAATTTTTGAATGTTTGTTGTTACCATGCAATAAACATAAAAACCCACAGTGGTCTTATAGGGATAAAACTAAAGGCAATCAGAGATAAAATGCCTTGTTAATGTTTCTAAAAGACTTACGAGGGCATATTGAAAAGTAATGTCTCCATGGCTGTCACTTTATTTTTTAGCCGATTTTCAAAATTATTTTTGTATCTGATACTTACATTTGTCCTCTATGTAATGCACTATTCACTTTTCGACATAGTTCCCATCCCTTTCCACGCATTGCGCCAACGCGTGACTAGTCAGGTGAACTCGGCGGAGAGGAATTCCGGTGTTGTTGTCGACACCAGGACCAAACGGCAGGTTTCACCTCGTCGTCAGAACGCAACTCATGGCCCTTAAGGTGCTCTTTCCTCTTTGGGAAGTGGTGAAAGTCGCAAGGTACAAAGTCTCATTTTTTAAACTGCAGTTTTTCATCTTTGAACTGTAGGCGCTGCAACCCCCTCTGATGTGTTGCGATCGTGTGCAGACGGGCGTTATTGTACTGCAGAAGAGGATCCTTCGGAGGCACACAAAACCAAAATTTGACATTGCAAGGTTTTTCGAGAAAAATGTTTCGAAATAACAAGGGAAAATTACATGGAATTTATAGTGAAAATGTAGGGAAATAAGAACTTTTCAAGATATCGAGGTTTTCAAATACTGAGGTTCAACTGTACTTCTTTCTTTGAACTTTTTAGAATCTCTGGAAATAGCTCTTAGACCAACCAATCAGCTAATGAATTTAGATCGACGTCTCACGGACCTCAATGATTGGTCAGATCTTGTCAACATCAAACATATTAAAATAGTCCATTTGGTACTATTTAAGGGTACCTTCACAAAATTATTTTAAATGGAAACGTTACCTTCACAAAATTTAACGGTGTTTACCAACGTATTACTTTCAGAAACGAGCATTTACCAACATAAATAATGTCAATTCAAATAAATAAAATGAGTTTTTATTTTATTAAACTCCATTTTAATAGTTACAGTGTCAAGTGTATGTGGATAGAGGAGAGGGTTTAAAAATTTTCACAAAAATGGGTATGCATATTGAAATTGTAGATAGACCCATGAATATTCTTGCAATATTGAAAGATAATTATCTGTACCTTGTAGTCAATTAAGTGTATTTATGGTGAATAAAAATTTTGTGGAAAAAGAACTGGTTGTTGCGTAATGAGGTTCAATATCCACAATACTCATGGTAGTTTACTTTCTGTTCTAAATTTCAAAAATTGGTTATTATAATCTATAACTCACTGCCCAAAATATTTTATTTAGCATAAAATATTTTTATTTACAAGACTAAAATAGTTAAAACACCTATATCATTATTGTAATTCATTCTCGGTTGTGTCAAGTTCTTAAAATAATACTAGCATAGAATTCTTTATATCATTTAAAACATTGGGCTGATATTACCCAAATTAAATACTTTCCAAAAGCTGGCCTACAGTATACTGTTACCCAAACTGGCCTACAGTACTACAATTTCTTTAGAAAGCTATTGTTACAAAGAGGGAAATCAAAAAATTGTTGCAGGAGTGATAACCTTAAAATTAAAGGAAGAGATGGGGCAAAATATAGACAAACCTAGATGCAATTAAAATAAACATTCAACGGATATTGAATGGAAAGAGTATATATTTCCCATGCATTTTTAATTTTATTTTTCAAATCCATGTTTTTACATCTACAAAATCATTTCGTTCATTTCATTATCTTTGACTTCATCACAGATTAGATTCTTATGACTTTACTGCATTAATTTAAATTCTCTCTTATACAAGATAAGCTAAAGTATATGATATAAAATGAATAGTAAGAGACAGCAAATGTTTAAGTATTAAAAGCAAATTAATAAACCTTTGCATTTCAATAATATTAAAAAAAAAAAAAAAAAACCCAACAAAAAACAGGAAATGATTCCAGTCAAATTAAGGATTGAAAGAAAAAAGTATCTGCACACAAACAAATGAAAATCATGAAGGTCCTTTTTCTGAACTGACCTCTCCCGAGCATGCAAAACTTTAACAACTATCTCAGATTATTAAAACGTAATTTTAAGTGAAGTTTATCACTGAATTTATAACATATACAAATTTTTGTTCAAGGAAAAGAGAAAAAAAATTACGTAAATGTAAAAAAAAAATTCATCTACAATACTTTAATGCCTTTTCTTTCATTTTTTTTTATGAGGGCTACAAAGTATAAAAATTAAAATAAAATTTGAATTTCAAAGATAACAATTTGGAATGCATAACAGGGATATTGCTCAATGTAAATTTTAAAATGAGAAAAAGAAAAGGCCCCCCCCCCCCCCAATCCAGTTTGAAACAAAATGCTCTTCATTTACATTTATTTAGAGCTTATTAACCTTTCATAATACAGAAAAGGTGATGAGATTTCAGTATTTATATCATATTTCTTAGTACAAATTATATGAATTAATCATGTAACTTAAAAACGGACAAGAAAGCGACTTACCTCATTCCAGCTAACATAGAAGGATAATGAATTTGTAATACTGTATCCATTTTCACAGGTATTGTAAAAATGCATTAAAGAAGCACAAGTGAAAACAACTGAATTATCAGTTGAATTAATTTATGTCACATTAAGTCATATGAGGCGACGTCCTCATGTTTGGGCTGTCATTGATAAGAACAAAGAAAGACACCAAAAAAAAAAAAAAAAAAAAAAAAAAAAAAAAAGAAATGAAACGAATTTCAACTTAGATTTGAATTTTTCAAAGGTGAAGCTTTCAATAAAGGGGCGAAAGGGATACAATTAAACAGAAAGTTTCTCCAAACACAAATGCCATAAACCTTTAAAGGAGAATTTTTTGGAAAGCAAGCAATATAGCTGTCCTTGGTTACTGGAAGAATAATAGATAAATCCAACTGGAAAGCAGGAAGGAATACATTCACAGAAATCTTCATTTTTGCTTGCAATGAAGTTTTGAAGCAGCAGGTAGAGGCGACTGCTTGCCTGGCACACAATTTCCCCACCTGGTCAGAAGAATTTCAAGGTTCTGAGGAAAGGCTGAACAATTCTCTCTCATAGGGGTTGTAATCAAATGAATAATAAAATATTACTCCGTGTAAAATTAAACTTCAAAAAATGCTGCCTTCTTACACTGAAACAAAAACACATCGCTGCTGTAATCAAACATCGTACTAGTCCTCTGAATAATTTCAGGAGTAAATTAACATAATAATTGGATGAGAAAATTGTATGTTGTTGCACCATGTGCAAGATTTGGCTCCGCTGCAGTCATGCTGCTGTAGTTGCATGCAGCGTCCTTGAAATAAGTATAGGATAGCAGGAGAGAGACACATAGACAGCGAGGAGGTTCACTCCATGAGCAGTTCAGCTTTTTCTTGTTGAAGGCTTCATCCTTTTTACTGTTGTATAATGGCTGCCAGGTTGGCTGGTAGGCTGACGGGCTCTGGTCGGCTCGTCTGATGACTTATGCCTTGGCCTGGCAATGTGTCAATGAACCTCCATGGCTTTCTCGAAGCACTTCAAACGTATAGGCACAGCCACATTCGCTCACAGAGCTAGTGGTTGTAAACAGGTTGAGAATAATCCACTATCGGTTAAGGGGGGCAGAGCCAGTTCAACTAGATCCAGACATTACTACTAGGCCAGCGAGGGGAGAAAGGTAGACAGGATCCAAGGAGGAGGAGAGAGGGAAAAAAAAATGTAGTTGTTACCTCTGGCTGTTGTTAGTGAATTCAGGCCAATAATAGATGCACTAACCTCAAACTTCATGAAGAAAGTTAATATTATTCATGGCTTTTGAAAACTTCATTACAAAACACCTTTCTTTATTACAACGTAATATTAATGTAAACATTGACATGTAGTTTTTAAAGAAAATTAATAAATATATCAAATCTATTAACAACACCTATTGTAAAAAAAAAAAAAAAAGGAAAATATGTGTAGCATTATACATATATTTCTCTCAGACATAAAAAAAAATTTTTCAATCAAAAATTTCATTTTTCAAGTTTTTTTTTTTAAATTACTGCATATTAATAGCAGTATGCTTCTATCACTGATATATATATGTGTAATTTATGCTAGTTTAAACTCCTTAAACATGACCTTATTTTCTGTGCCCCCTCCCCCCCTTTCCCTGTCATCTAAAGCAGTTGTTTATATTGGTCATAATCATTTAAAGAATGATTATAGGTCAAATGATTTACCTCAAGGCACACCATCTCAAATCTGGTGGAGATAATAGTTTATATAAAATTGGCTTAGAAGGCATCTTTGAAAAGTTTTTGCAACAAGCCTTGCCATTATTATAGAAAAGGAAAACAAGAATTCATATCTAGGGAAAAGAAATGATGTTTTCTGTTGGAACATATCATTTGATTTATAAGAAAACTAAACTTTCTTGACAGCAGTACATAACAGATTTCAAACAAGCTTGATTTAATGAAAAATTTGGACAGGAAAGAAAGAATTTTTCGGAACGATTAAAGCTTAAAAAAAAATGCTTCTTTATTTATTATAAATTTAAATGTGATATTTAAAATAACATTAACATCTTATCTATAACAAGTTCAAGCTAAAAATATTGATTGGAATGAGGTGAAACTTTTGAGTACATTTCGGCTTTTAAGCTATAATTCTACAGCAGCAATTTAATTCAACTTTACTAATCTAATATGAAAACAACAAAACCACCATAAAAATAATCTTCAACTGCCTAAATGGTTTCATTATCAGCAAATTAATCTCACAATGGAAAGGATCAATAGTAAAAAGTTGTAGATGTATTTCCGAATCCTTTGAACCCTCAGTAATGATAAATGCCATTTTAGAGTTCTGAAAGTACATGCAACACGCACAATGGCGGCATAGTAATTTAAGGGATATAATAGTCATTTCTGTTAAGAGATCTTCCTGCATTTATAAACAATAGCAAAGCTTTAATACAGCCCTGTTTTTGTTTCATGGCTTTAACGAACAAAATATTTCTATTTCCATGCATCTCTTAATTCAAAAATGCAACACGAGCTGACTCGTTTTATAGGGTGCCATGAATTCCTCCAATTTCATTAAATGGATTTCAGTAACATTCATTTATTCCAATGAATCAATGACAAATTCTATCAAATAAATGATTTTGTTTTAGTATACAATTGACGGCTATAGCATTGCTTCTAACCTGAAAAAGCAAACAAACAAAACATTAAAAAATAGGGGCATAAAGCAACCATCACTTATTATACAGGCTCATAAAATGTGTTAGATCAAGAATACAGACCACTGCACATTTGAAGGTGATCTTCAGTATTATATTACCAATTTTTGTTACTGAAGTAGCAAAACTCGAGAAAATTATTTTATAAATACGTCATTGCTTATTACATTCTGAAATCCATCATTGCTTATTACATTCCTTCAGTTCCAAAGTCTAAAACAGAAATATGCCACTCACGTCCTCTTTTGCCATAAAAACAAAAAAGTCAATAACCAGAGATAGAAGATGAGATAGGAAAATTGGTGGAACAAGAACATTCCTGAATATGAAACCATGAAAAAATCAAAGGTCTTACAGTTATTGCATGTATAATCTCCTCAACATGAATGAAATGAAAACACGAATATGGAGAAAAACATTTTAAAACTCCTATTACAATGAATAAATTACTATGCTGTTTAGTTCGAGTAAAAAAAAAAAAAATTTAAAAAGAAAAAACTCTTTAGAAATATTTAAATAATCAGCTTATAATACAGTTTATTCCTATCAAACACTAAAAAACCAAACTAAAACAATATAATCCAAAGTCGTTCGTATAAGGAAGGGAAAGGAGGGGGATATCCTTTATATCTTAATACAGCATGAATTCGCTTGACTTTCCCCTTCAATTATAATGAAAAACCAAAAAACATAATCGATGAATAAGTACATTTTGATTGATACCATCCCTATACTATACTACAAAATTGGATAAAAACTACAGTAATTAGATTAGTTGTTATAAACGAAATTATGGAAAACTTTAATAGAACAGATCAAATACAAAGAAATAATAATTTATAAATTACAGAGACAACAGATTCAGTATAGTTATGTGAGTGCCATGAAAAATTGTACAGGTATGAAACTAAGAGAGCAAAAGGTCAAGGTTCTTCAGCAGGATGTGACATCAAAAGTTACAGGTTTTAATTTCTTCCTGTACTCCTCAGCTCATTAAATGGAATATTCCAACAAAGCAGGTTGCAGGTTGTTTTTTTCCCCTCTTCTCTGGTCTCCAGAATTTTTTTCAATCTAGTGAAATTTCTCTATCCTCCCTATTCTGATTTATTCTTTCATCTCGCCCCCTCCTTACTCCTCAGTAACCAGTTTGCTTTTAATATCTATCAGCACTTTAATGCTTAAACCGATAGCCTTGAGCACTGTTGGCATCTAATTTATTCTAAAATGAACCGATATACAGCTTTGCCTATTGCAAAAAAAAAAAAAAAGAAAAAAAAAAAAAAAAAAAGAAAAAAAAAAAAAAAAAGAAGCTTTAAGGAAAATATACAATGATAAAAATAGAATTATTTGTTTAATTTTAATTTGTTATAATATGTAGTTTTTCTAATCACAGGTTCCCTGTATATTCCCAGGCAGATGTGATAACAAACATATCAACTTCTGTGTTATAAATTAACAAACAATAATTAATCATTTACTGGAAATTAAAAAAAACAAAAAAAAAAAAAAAAAACACATTAAATACCAATAAATTAAAAAAAATAAAAAAAAACTGCATTTCTCTGTCACTTCCTTAAATCATGCCAGCTGAGACTAAATTTATTTTTTGAAGTGAAAAATCAGATCGAATCCAATCAATAAATTACAAAATAATAATAATAATAATAATAATAATAATAATAATAATAATAATAAAAATAATAATAATAAAAATAATAAATATGCAATATCATGCTATTAAATTAAATTTTAGTAAATCAAACATGGTTTAGTTCAGCACTGCATTACCTGTTTTAATTTCATAGGAAAAATTCAACAGGAAAGAAAATATTTCACGATGTCAAGCAAATCATCTTACATATGGAAATATACTAATGAGAAACATGAAAGAGTTTCAGAAAAGAAAACTATGAAAAAATTAAATGAAGAACTTATCTTTAAGGACACACTCACAGATAACAAACCAAATCAAATTAGAGGGTAATTTCATAAAGGAAAAAATTACTCAAAGAAGTCAATTTAGTAAGCTATTCAAAATTTAAAAATGGAATGTTGTATCATAAACCTGTGCCTTTGGTTTGGAATAAGTAAATATAGTGTATTACATCTTTCTTTTAATTTATAATATCTTTCTTCCATGCTACAAGGAGAATAAACAAAATGCTACCTAAAATAGCAGGCAAGCAAAGTGAAGAGAGGTATATGGCATTTCTACTACTGTATATCTCAAAAAAAAAGGAGGGGGGGATGGTGTTATATTTGGAATCAGTGGGTCAAACATACCTAGTAAATAGATCTAACAGATGAGGTACCAAAATGTGTGTTCACCAATATTACCAACACCACCTATAAAGAAAGCCTGTGCACTGAAAATTCATATATTGATACATCATCATAAAAATGCATTGTTATTCGTATTTCTACCAATAATAATAAGCCCTAAATTATGACTTCTTTTGACCTTAATTGTTAAAATTTATAGAATTGTTTTAAACACCAAAATTTGCCCAATTCTATCCACAACACCCAAATCAATTTCATTTCCCATTCTTTAATAATAATAAGACATACATTTTCATATATACTTTTTTGAAAGACTTAGGGCCAGTTCATTATTTACTTTCTCAAGCGAGTCTTCTCAACTGAGCATTTAGCAACAATGGACTTACATTGTTGAGATGAGGAATGCTTGGTTACAACAATGTCACTATATTGTTGCTGAATAGTCAGTTGAGAAATCTTAGCTGAGAAAGTAGATAATGAACTGGCCCTTAGACATGCAATTTTAATAGGAAAAATGCAAAATCTTTCACATTGAAAATGGGATTCTCAAGAATGGAGGCTTTACATTGGAAGAGGAAAATCACATTGCAGCTATGGAAGACAATGAATTTTACAAACATCTAGGATTTAAACAAGCCAGGCTTATGGAGCACAAACACTAAGAACACATTCACTAAAAAATATCTTCATAAGGGGGGGGAGGGGAGATTATAGTTAATTAAATTCCAAAAAAATTTAATCAGGGCCATGAAATAATTACACCAGACCAAGACTATCCTACTTCTTTATAATCAAATAGTGAACATACACAGATCTTAAAGGACTTGAAAGGAAAAGGGAAAAACTGCTTACAAAGTATAGAAAACGCCACACATACAAAGTTGCTATAGAAAGGCAGCTCCTGTCTCATTCGGAAGGAGGCAGAAGACTTATCATATAATTATTTTACTAAAGCCACAAGATCACTAAAGCCACTCTGAGAATTCTTTTATTCTAATAGCACATGTCACCACTACACAATGCAATAATATACACACATTTCACACAAATTTTATGTACTAAACTTCAATGAATCATGACTCAGAAGGAACTCCACAGTGGAAATTATGTGCGCCTCAGCCAGACACACATTGACAGAAAAGCGTCAAGCCATTGATTCAGTAGCGAGTATCTTTGGAGGAACTGATTACCTTACAAAACCAGATTATTAACACAAAAAGTTACAGTAGACCATTATCACATGATTACCTTACAAAAATTGGAGAAAATGAAGGAACCATGATTACCTTACAAAACCAGATTATTAGCACAAAAAGCCCTGGACTCGACCGACAGGACTTGCAAAAATGTCACATCAGAGGAAATCATCCACCACATAATAACCAATTGCAAAATTCATACACAGACAAGACTATTTACAAGGACATAACTGGGGCCAATCAACATTTAGCCAAAATACACAAGCTTAGGGATGTAAACACTCCATACTATAAATTCATTCCCGAGACTGTCTTAGAGAACACAACATATAAATATTATTTTAAGAAAGCTAATTCATATTTAAATAATCTTATTAAGCAATTACCCTGTCGTATTTGAATCATTTGTTGTCGTGCAATCTTTTTCGACAATATTAAAGTCTATCAGACTCTAATGCAATCGATTTTAATTTTGTTTGCAGTTTTGATATTTAGGTAATAATTTTTACATTAACGTTTCATCAAATGTATAAATAATCTATCAGGTAACCAAAAATGTTCATGCCGTTTTTGAAAACAAGAAAATTCAATGGGGTGACGTGATCACACTGGTCTTGATGAAGTCATGTGCTTACATTTCCTGTAAACCTCATTCGGTGTAGAATTGCTCAGTGCAATGGACATGTCGAAGTTCTGCAGGAAGTACAATTTTTAAGTGATCATGTCAGTGTCAAAGGAAGTTTTACAGCAGTGTTCACAAAAACTCATTTTTACACCAGATATAGACATGTTATGAGAAATGGGCTGTATACGATAACTGGGAGAGAAACAGCATTGGTAATCCAACATTCATCAACAGAAGGTGATGCTGTGTGTTTGGTATTGTTCACTATGAATTTTGGAAAGTGGGAAAAAAAAAACCCATCACAGCCTAAGTTTACTCATCTCATTTACGTGTTTCAGCCGTACTGCATCAGAAACAGCCATCACAGAAAAGAGTTCTCCTTCTTCAAGATAATGCCAGGTCTCCATACTGTTAAATTCACAAATGAGGTGATCAACATCCTTAGCTGGAAGTTCTCCCTCATCCACCGCAATCCTCTGACATCTCCCCATCAGGCTTGCTATGGATTACAAACTCCGGGATCAGCCGTTCCGAAACCAAGAAGATGTCAGGTGGGTCGCAAAGTTTTTTGTCTCTAGAGAAAAGAACTTTTACAAAAAAAAAAGCATTGATAAGCTTGTAACTCGTTGGGAAAATGTAATTAAAGCTGAGGGTGATTATTCTGATGAATAAAATGTACAATAATTTACTGGGTCTCATTATTTATGAATGATGATAACGACACAAAATATTTTGATTACCGGATAGAAACATAATAAACATGAATTCTTCCACAATAACCACAGACTTATCCAAGGTATGAATTGTACCTTGTCTTTATATCTTGCCTTTGGGAGTTCCTAAAAAAGGTTCTCATCTGTCTCTCCATAAGGACAACTTCCTCCAAACAAATATTGGTAAAAACAACATTGCTTATGAATTTGTGCTAACGATGACAGCTTAATTTTTAATGGTGGATGTAGAAGAAAAGAAGGAAGCAACGCAAGAACTTGGGTGGTAAGACTGTGAAAAAAGCTCATGTTTTGGCGAGGCTATCCTTTGTCAAAAAACTTAATTTTTAGGAATATATTTTGGTTTGCGCTGATTAATCTCATTTTTGAGCTTTTGCCTGTAAGGGATAATTAATCACTTGTGTTACATGTAATCAGTGTTGCATCTAGGCTGGAATAGAAGGGCGCGGCATCCTGCCATTTTTCAATGTGCCCTGCTCTTTTTCAACGTGCCCTGCCCTTTCTGAGCGTACCCTGCTCTTTTACATTGGATTTATTTAACTAACCATTATAATGTGTGCTTATGTCTCCACTAGCCCTACTTTCTGACCAAATGTGCCCTAATTATTGTTCATTTCCCTGCCCTGCCATTTTGCTAGATGGATTTTTTCATTTATGTATTAGGCTAGTGATGCATCCCCTTCAAAAGGGCCTAAATGATTTCTAGAAGATGTGCTCATGTCACGTGATTATCCCGATTTTAGTTCAGCGACGTCATTACAAATTGTAGAAAACAGTTCGAAACCTGGTGTTCTCCGAAGTGCTGGACTGCTTTTTCGTCATTTTTTTCATAACCTGGCAAGCCTTATTCTAGGCAAGTTTTTACTATCGTTTATTTGCACATTCCATGAGATTGAAATTATTATAAATCGGAGACGGAAGTATGTGCTCAACACGAGTTAGTGACATTCAGTTGAATCAGCATTAAAAAAAATCATGTGTAGTGTCCTTCAGATATATGCAGTTGAGCCATCGAGGTGGTAGCCTCTCTAGGCCCTCCTGGAACCACTTTTCAGAATGTTGCACCCAGTTTGGACATCTGCTTGCAGATCTACAAAGTCTGTCAAATGATGTTCTCACAAGGTGGTGTTTCAAGGCCTTAAACGTGATAAAGGCTCCATGCCATAAACGCAATAAAGTCCACTCAATGCATCTATATTTCTCATTCCGTTTACCTTAATAGTAGCAAATACACAATATTTCAGTTGAAAACATTGTGTTTAATTCCTCCAGTAAAGCATGGTAGTATTAAAATTAATTCAATGTCAAAAGCAGTATTGCTCCAATGGACATTAGGAAATGAACAATGCACATTCAAGGCATTCTTGTTTTAAATGAAAATCCTGACTTAAAAGCATTAGACTTCTCTTTTTTTTTTTTTAAACTTGTATTACGATGGTGTAAGAGGAATGAAAAGGATGCTTGTGCTCCCTGGTATGATCTTAGGCCACAGAATTTTCCCTCTCGTTTTTCTTTACTAAAATTACGTTATTGAAAATGTGAGCCTTCATATTGCCCTTTTTAAAGTGGATGGATACTTACAGAAACTGTAATCTTAACATATTTCGCCTTTTATTTCCAGCTTCGTCAGGGTCGCAGAAAAAAAAAAAGTTTTTTGCAGCCATTACATATGAGGTGCATCCAAATTCTAAGATCTCCCATTTTATTTTGAAAAAAGTACTGACCCTGAAAAGTTGACATCATCATCACTTCTCAACATACGGTAATTACCAGAACTGTACGGACACTACAAATGCTTTTGATGGATCCATTTTATCAACTGGAAAACTGTTGATACAAAAACGGAACAATGTTCCTGCTCAGCAAGCGACCCTCTTTCAGAAGTGGACAATTTTCCAGTGGACAAAATAGACCCCTATGAAGTATTTGTTGCAATCATCCAATAATGGCATTAGCATTTGAATAATATATACAGCTAGAGGGTGAGTATGGTGAGAAGTGATAGCATCATTTTAGATCAATACTTTTTCAAAATAAATTAGGAGACCTTAGAACTTGAATGTAACTTGTATCATCATCATCATCACATCATAGAACTTCTGCTCTACAACTTCCCTGATCTACCGGTTGCTATTGAGAGTACTCACAATTCATAGCAGCTGAGATTGCTAATGGATATCCAATGGACGCTATACACCTGTGGTTCGACCAGCATGACAGTGGAAAACGCATGCTGGATGACAATGTTTCCCACGATATCATCTAACACATAAACAAGTTTTTTCCGGGAATTGGCACAATATTAAAACAGGGTGAAATAACAAAGGCAATTTACCAGAAAAAATAATAAAGGGAAAAATGTGGATAATAGTATTAAGAATAAAGAACTTGATACAGCTGTTTACACATGGAAAATCCGATGATACCGATTTTCCCATCATCAGATTTTTACAGTATCATCGGATTTTCCCATTTTACCCTGGATCTGCTGAATGATGAGAGTTCGCCCTCGAAAAGCGCTTCCAGGTCGTATTTTTCCAAATTTATTTCTGTTGTGGTCAAAGAGTGTTTTTATTTCTTTATTCTTAATCTAACACATATTCCATCATTATTTCAGTCCATGTTGAAATGGGATTCATCCAAAAACATTATGTATTGTCGCAAAAGTTACACGGCAGATTCTATGTTCATAGTCGGTTATAGTCTGAGGTATCAATGGCTCAGGGTCAAGGAAATCCGCTGAAAGGAATACGTGCAGCAGGCACCATTGCATTGCAGAAGCTGACAAATAGCACAATGGTGAAATACAGCAACAGGTGTGGCAACACTTTCGATGAAGTTGAAAGGTCTCATGCATAAGAAAAATCTGTCATTCCGTAGCCATAGTCACTTTCTTGGTTCTCTCCTTGATTTTCAATGTACCTGGTTCTCTTCAGTCTATTGCTTCCACACTTCCATCACTAGTGTGGCATTATGGCATGCACGAACAGTGATGTAACAAAACGACAATCTACTTTCATCAGGATGATTGTCCACATTCTAACTGTTACTGATTTATATTGCACTTTTTTCACATCGATGAGATATAGGGTCTCCTGGAGAAACAGTTAAGCCTCACAGGCTACAGTATTTTATTTAAGGGTTCAGTGGACACTGCTGGACTTGAACATACAATGCTAATAAGTTGAATGCCATGTTCTGCTTTGCACTTCCTGCAAGTTTAGAGTGCTTACAATCATTCACAACAGTAGCATATATTGTTATTTTTTATATCAATTCAGAAGTTAATTTAAGATCTTACCATACCACTGCATTCAAAATTTTATAAAGCGATCCACTTGTATAGCACTACGATTCTTATATAATGGTGCTTAGTGTAAGCTGTGATGTGAATAAGTTTGACAGTCTAATGATTGAGAAACATCCCCACATGCTAAAAACACTATAAAATTTTCAAAATAATTTTTGCACTCTTTCCAATGAAAGAAAAACTAGGCATAGCAGTTAATTTCCATTTCAGTTTTAGACATTATTGCAAAGTAACAAAACAGGTCACCAAACAGAAATCGCATAACATGCAAGTCAGTAACACTGGGGTTTAAATGACCGTAGTACTCATATTAGTTCGGGCTGGGAAAGCACACTGACATTTGCACACCAGTCATCTGTTTCTACTAGGAGCAATATGCATGTTCATACAACATCAGAAATGGAGACAAAAAGAAGAGAGGCATGGTTTGCATTTTGACTGCCAAGGGAGTTCGAGAACGAGAAATTCTTCGCCATATATCAGCTGTGTACGGCGAACACAGCAAATCATGTTCACATGTGGCATGAGTGATATAAGAGATTCTTAGAGGGACATGCGTCACTACAAGATGAAGCTTGCCCAGGACAAGCCCATCGTCATTACTCCTAATGTTATTGCTTGGATGGATGGTCTTATCCGGGATGGATCACTAGGGAAGAAATTCATCTGTTGAAAAGAATAGGTCATGGCATCATACATATCATCTAAATATCGAAAAATTTGCATGCAGTAGGTTCTACATCATCTAACAGAGAAACAAACTACTCGTAGCCTATGTGATGTCCGTATTTTTGGACAGCTTAGGAGAGCCATTCATGGACATCAGTTTGCCTCAAATGAAGATACGTGTTAGTGGGTAGAGTCGTGGCTTCAGCAGCAGCCTACAGGCTTCTTCAAGGATAACTGCCTTATTTCCCAATTGGATAAATGTATTAACAACAAGTTAATAGCTTGGCATTCTCCTTTTTTAATGTAAAACTCAGTAAAATAAAAACATATAAAACAAAAAATAAAGTCACCAATCTTGAAAAGAGTCTTATGGATAGATGTTTTATAAATTTTTATTTTACTTATTTTTTCATTAAAAAAGGAGATACCAAGATATTAATTTATTATTAAACACTCCTTCTCGGTTAATAGTATTAATGACAAGTTTTGGAGATTATTTTTGAGGTAATCAATTTTAAATGACATGTTTTGGCATCAAGATAGCTTAGTGTGGATAATTATTAGTCTATCTCTGTTATACAGGCAAACCCACAAATTTTAATAAACTCTGTTATAGCACAGTTAATTGAAATCCCCAACAATCGGTTTATTAAAATTGTACAAATTTTCTACAATTATAATGAAATCTGATATAATGAAAATACATATATAAAGAGTCTTGTTATGGGATATTACACAACTTTTGTTTGGATATGGCGAATTTTGTTTTCTCAATTTGGCATTGGGTTAGTTCACTCGGTAGGAACAGAGGATAAGGAATGGTTGTAGAGAAAAATATATATATTAAAAAAAAAAAAAAAAAAAAAAAAAAAAAAAAAACTAAGAAAGCAGCAGTTGTGGGAATACTGCTATTGCCTAGTAACACCCAAATACCACTTGTACATGCATCTTCTATACATGTCTGTGATTTTAAGTGTCAGCAATTTTCAAAATGGAAAAAAGGAGCTATTTAGACTGGAGGCCATAATTAAGATCACAAAGAAAATAGAAGCTGGAGAGGAGAAAAAGGGATGCACTGTTTTTTTCCACGCTATCAATTAATACACCAACAAGTACTATATACCGGTATTTCTGTATGGTACAAATCTTGCAATCAATATTAAACCAATTTCAAGGCCAAGCTAGAGAACTGAAACTTGATACACATTCAGTAGCAATGACAATGCATGTTAAAAGAAAAATTTTTCAAATCGGTTCACTGGAATGCGTTCTAAGGGCACAAATTCATTTCAGTCATTCCTCCACAAGTCTGCAACCTATTGTTCTACAAAATGCTTAATTGTTACACAAAACAATTAGTTTTACCGAGGAATGATTATTGTTGAGGAATGAATATGTCCTTTACTGTTGCACATTTAACCATTGCACATACGATCACGTCTGCAGGCGACGAAAACAACAGGCAATGGCACCTGACCATTGTAGTAGTCTGAGCAACAATTTTGAATCTTTACTACAAGCTACATTATAAAACATAATGAAAATGTGGTTTTGAAAACAATCCTTTTTTTACTTCTTAATATTATTAAAAACATTGGAAAAAACACACAAATGAGTGTTTTTTTCTTTGTTGGATATAAAGAAATACACTTTAAATAAAAATAAATTTGCTATATCAGCCTAACATTTATAAAGAAACATGGTTATAACAAACAAATTTGCAGACTATTTAAAAATTCGTAATAAGTGGGTTAGACTGTATTCATTTATGGGCAAATATGTGGAAATAGCAAGGAATGTCAACAACTCTACTGGAAATAGTTTCCACAACAAAAATGCCATCAAGGGCTACTTTTACAAAAAATTACTATTGTCTTAAGAGAATGCAGTGATGCCGCTAGGCAAAATCTGTGTGGCGCAGCACCATGCTGCCCCTTGATCCCGCCACACAGCCCCTTGGTCCCGCCACGCTGCCCTTGGTCCGGCCACGCTGCCCCTGGGCGCTGCACAAACACAAGAAACTGAATCAAATAAATACCAACAATGTGCGGCCTAAGTTTTCACAGGAGCTTATCATTGTGCAGTATGCCGCTAGGCAAAATCAGCGTGGCACAGCGCCATGCTGCCCCTTGCCCCTCTGCACTGCACGAACGCAAGAAACTGAAACCAATAAATGCCAACAATGTGCGGCTTAAGTATTCATTGGAGCTTATCATTGTGGCGTGAGTGATTTAAATCCTAAACATTTTAATTAAACTGCGACGTACATTCATTTAAAATATTAACTAACTGCATCAGTTTAGTTGGTAGCTGTGACGAGCTGTTTATTGCGTTACTCCTTGTGCTTTTTATCCTGCACGCTGACAAGTAGAGCCTTTTGTATTCGCGTGTCGTGGTTTCCTGTGGTCAAAGTATTCTTCAATAAGCTTTCATGTTTAAATTAGCATTAATAAAATGTTGAGGGATAATACAGAACAACTGTAGATGGTATAAAGTTTAAAAATCTTAATGCAATCATTACTCGCAATTTTATCCTGCAAAAATAGTGCATAAATTGTTGAAAAGTATACTTTAAAAACTGTTGAGGACTGTACCTCGAGATGATGTCTTTTCGTAGCATCACAAAGTAAGGGAGAGATTAGCCTAGAAGAAATTAGAAAGCCTTAACGTGCCCTAATCACATACAGATTCCGAAGTTAGCATTATGCCTTAAAAATATAAATGTAGGTCACTGAAATGCCCATGTACTTTTATTAACTTTAAAGCAAGAATGTAGCTGCATTCAGTGCCCCATTGCCTTCGAGCACGTCATGCTGCCCTTTCTTTCTGTAGCCATCACTGTTGTGGCATGAGTGATTTAAAGCCTAAACGTTTTAATTAAACTACTTGACTAAGTACATTCATTTAAAATATAACTAATATGTATTAGTTTAGTTGGTAGCCGTGACGAGCGGTTTATCGCGTTACTCCTTGTGCTTTTTTTTATTCTCCACGTTGACAAGTCAAGCCTTTTGTATTCATGCGCAGTGGTCGCTTTACTGTAAAAACAAACCGCTTCGTCCGCGAGAAAAGTATTCCTCAATAAGCTTTCACATTTTAATTAGCATTAATAAAATGTTGAGGGATAATACAGATCAACTGTAGATGGTATAAAGTTTAAAAAATCTTAATCATTATTCGCAATTTTATCCTGCAAAAATAGTGCATAAATTGTTGAAAATTGGGTTATTTATACTTTAAAAACTATTGAGGACTGTACCACTATTGAGGACGTCTTTTCGTGGCATCACAAAGTAACGAAGAGATTAGCCTAAAAGAAATTAGGAAACCTAGAAGAAATTAGAGTCCTAACGTGCCCCTAATCGCATACAGATTCCGAAGTTAGCATTTTGCTTTCATGCTATAAAAATATAAATGTAGGTCACTGAAATGCATGTACTTTTTTTAACTTTAAAGTAAGAATTTAGCTGCATTCAATGCCCCTTTTAGACATTCAGTGCCCCATTCCCTTCTAACACGCCATGATGCCCTTTGTTTCTAAAACCATCACTGGAATGGATACTTTATGCCTGTGGTACTTTACAAAGGGCCAGCAAGTGTGAATGATGAAGAAGAGACAACTGATTTAACGAAGGAAATTCCAGAAAAAAACGAGTAAAGATAGTCAAGTCAACAGGCATTTCACATGCAATTATATGGAGAATTCTTGACAAGGCCAAACAATAAACATATCATTGGAAGCCTGTTCGGGATCCTTCACTGACTGGTTTTTGACTACGAGTGACATTTTGTGAAAAATATTTTTACAACACTGTCTTAAACCCAGTGACAGTTTTATCCTTGGTGCATTATTTGCCACTAACACATATTTTACAAGGGATGCCATTATAAATTTTCACAATTGAATGCTGTGGGCAGAATTGAATCCTCATGCAATTACCCAAAGTCAGCATCAACAACAATTCAAGCTGATCAATTTGAGATCATCTGATTGTACCTTTTTTTTTCCTGGAATGAATGCTCAATGTCAAATTACAGTTATATTTCAAAAACATCACATTTTCTAGAAAACATCCCCATTCACAATATGCTCTCAAATGTTCTTGAACTGTATTTTTTATATGTATCACCCAAAATTTTCTTGACACTTTCTTTACTAATCACAGAAGAGCCCCACCCAGCGCCATTAGTTGGCATACATGTTTACCATTAATTCAATGGATTTTTTTTTTGGATTGCATTGTGGAAAATTGTAAAACTGTTCATAATATTTCTGGAATTTTTGAACATGCTGCTTAATGTGACCATTTAGAAACAGTTGCTCTAAGTAACTTAGTTTATCTTACTTTTTTTATTCTCTCAATCCACATTACTTTGTTAGCTTTTTTTTTTTTTTTTACTTTCAACTTGGATATTTAAACCATTAGTCTTGACAGCTTTCATTTCGACTACTGGCAGCAAAGTAAGTTTTTTGTCTGATACGGATTCTCCATTACAAATCAAAATTTAATCAAACCAGCAAGAAATTATGTCACAAAAATTTAAAGCATTTTATCCATTTTCATGTAGCCTCAAACCAAAATGTAGCCCTCAGAGACACCTGTATGTAGATTATTAATTGAATCACTATGTAGATAATTTTTAAATCAAAATTCTTTGAATTCTAAGATGGTAAAGTTTGAAATTACAACTACAATTGTTGTTGGATGCAGCTCAAAAGTTATTCAGAAGATTCTATGGGATCTTCATCTTAAGTTCAAAAAGTATTAAAAAAATATCTTTATGATATCATAGTTGGGGTCAAGTTTTATCTTCCCATGTTGATTGAAATGGAAATGCTTTATGCAAGTTCACACTAAAAGAAAAAGAAAAAAAAGCAACAACAATAATAGAGCCCAACATTATTTTTTGGGGTATTTCTCTCAGTTCTTCTATACTTTTGGCAGCAGAGTACCATTGTACTCAATCCAGTAGGGTATCTTCAGTTACTTTCAACAGCATATCCACTGCATTTATATTAGACCCCTTGGCAGAATTATGCTTTGCCAATAAGATTATAATAATCTGAAACCAATGTGCATAGAAAATCCAATTGCCCTAACACAGCAGTCTGGAAAATCCAATTGCCCAAACTCCACAATTCTCATCATCGTTTGTATACTCATAAAGCAATATGCATGGGCCAAACAATGCCAAAATACATGGTTATTACAAATTATTCATCAGTTTCAAAGATCTGTATTCCAAAAAGTATTAGATATAAAACAATGAGTACTATGTAAAAAAAATACAGATGTATGATGTAAATATATGCTTGCTTGCCACAGATGGTTACATACATCTAGTTCGAAACGTGTTGTACCATTTCCTCATTGAAAATCATCAAAGCATCAAGATTACTACTGAAATCATACTGTGGAGTTGTGTGGCAACTTTAACAGTCAGACAATTATGTCAAGTGAGGTGAATCTTGATGCTACAGAATACCTAGTTTACAAATTGGCTGG
Source organism: Rhysida immarginata (assembly GCA_023313115.1). Lineage (NCBI taxonomy): Eukaryota > Metazoa > Arthropoda > Chilopoda > Scolopendromorpha > Scolopendridae > Rhysida > Rhysida immarginata. The sequence continues at coordinate 6,035,373 of JAHWFO010068719.1, read as the reverse complement.
TTTATTGATCCATGTGGATTACTCTTTCCCCAACACTCTTCATCATTTTGTTAGAAACACTTGGTTATACAATGCTTTTACTTTAACACAGGCAACCTGTGTCCTTGAACTGTCCATACCACTACAGAATTCTCTGGTGGCCTGGTGGTTCTGTTACGTACAGTCTTCGAAATGTACTGTGCATAGTAACAATGAATAAACACATCCCATATCCTGTTATACAAAGCACTTTTTGCTCACAGTCACCAACATTTGTGAATGGACCTATTCCGGCACAAGGAAGCCCACATGCACAAATTTGACATTTAAGATGTTACCACAAACAAGCGGGATCCATAGCTTCAAAACTCGATGAATCATTTGTTATAACCCTGTAAAATTTAACAGACTATAATCTATATAGAATATAAAATGTGCAAACCAATTAAATGTTAAATGGTTTAGTCAATTTAACGTATAAAAGGTATGTTGAAAAAAAAAATAGATTTCCACTGCAATAGAAAAATTATGCAGCTATGAATTGTTCATTTCAACAAGGTTTTACTGTAGTCAGTAATTTTGCTATTCACATGGTATGCCTGGGTCCCACTGGATTGACAATGCAGCAAACCGGCAAAGTGGCACTTTTCTCCTCCTCCCTCCTGCCAACTGGTTCCCACCTAGGCAGCAAACTGACACAAGAAAAACGGCAAGGAAATATAATGGCAGAGTTGCATCGATGTTATGTTATCACAGTAAAACTTATACCTGATGTTTCGTTGTATCAAAGTTCGTTACAAAGAACTTCTACTGTTATTATATTTTGTTGAGAAAGCACGTCTGCATAACAAAACAGAGTACAGGAGTAACACTCTAGTTATATTTTAATTTATTCAAGGTGCTTTTTTTTGTATTTATAAAAAAAATTAATTGAAAACATTTTTAAACTTAACTGTCATGGGCATCAATCAGCTCTATATCCACTTGAGGCTAATGAAATAAAAGTTCATGATCATGTTTCCTTTCTAACCTTGCTAATTGCAACCGGATTAGCCAAATAACATTTAACCAAAAATGGCTATTAAAGGAAATAGCAAATTTTATCTTCACATTTACAAAATAAAATGAATTTTCTTTATTCTGTTTAACTAGCAATTATCCTACATCATTCTCTGGATCACTTGCTCTAATAATCAATCGACCATGATTGGATGAAGCTAAAGTAGCAAAGGGAAAAAAAGTTAAACAGATCTTAACATTTTCGCCTAAAATATTTGCTGGTTGTGGCATTGGACGTGATGCATTTCTAGCTGGCCTTAGCAAACTGTGCATGCGTCAATAGATGCTGCTTTGCCACATTGTGGATATTTGCATTATGCTTCTTGAAATATCCATCAAGATAGAATGGTTGGTGCTAGTGGAAAATGGAGATAAAATTTCTGAGGAATCGTTACTCTTTTTGCTACTGGTTATCATTTTTTTCTTGGATTTTTTACATACACTTTTCTTTGTAATAGTTAGTGCATTATACATAACCTTATCGTCAAGAAAACTTTTGACCCTCCTATGACATGTTTGTACATGTGCTTTGTTTAATTAGATAGTAATGATTTCTACAAAGACTTCTTTTGTAGCATTCAACATCTTATTAATCGATAAACTTGAATGTTTCCCATATTTTTCATTCATTAACCAAGTACTAGAGATGCAGTTTGGTTTTATGGATTTCTTATTCTTTATTGACATTAAATGAGAGATTCATTCGCACAAACTCGCAACCAAAAGATATGACGGAATCGCAAAACAAAACTCGTCATTTCTTTATTTAGGTTCAACACAGATTTCTTGCACTTGGATGTGATAACACACCGATACAGTTGATGGTTGACTATCATTATTAATTACAAAATTATCTAAGACAGTCTAAAATTTGCATAAGAATAAGGAAACAGGTTGGATCTGATCTGCAGCAAACCATTCCAATACTGCACAAGATTCTTGTTAATTAACAAAATACATGTTTTATTATATCTCGCGTCCGGCCAGGTGGCGTAGGCTTTCTAGTCCGCGAGTCCGCCTGGTCGTGGGTTCGAATCCCGCCATGGGCATGGATGTTTGTGTTTGTCTTGAGCTGCGTACAGATATAACTTGTGTAAAAGGCACAAAATGACCTTAGTAGTCGACGCCAAAAATTCTAATAAACCAAACCAACCTATTATATCTCGCACATCATCCTATGCAAATAAATAAATTTGCAACTAAGGAAGCAAATTGCAGGGAATTTACTACACAGAGTTACCCTTTAGTTGTCCCCTTCCCCCTTTATGGATTAAATTTAAAAGAATTTTTCATGCATTAAATTACAGAGTGGCCTACAGCATTATTATAATAGTTGTGAATTGTATACATATCATTAAAAGACTTTTTCCAGTAATGGTTTGCATACAATTCATAACTATTAAATTAAAAATGGTCCTATATTGCTGCAGAGATATGCAAATAGCTAAGTAACAAATGTCTAATGTAACGCAATACAAATGGTTTTAATAAACAGCTGACACTTTATGAAAATAGCTTCATCAATAGAGCCAATGCACAAAAAATTGCATATAAAAACAATAAGCGCAAAATGGGATACATCAGTTCACCTTAAAAACACAAAGGACACCTATGCATAGCAGATACATAAGACAATATGCAGCTTGTTACCGCAGCTGAAATAGAGTATAGAATTCAGGTACGTAACTGTCCTTATATGTTTCTGCTATACATTGGTGTTCGTTGTGTTTTTACGTGAGATTAATGTAGCTCCCATGTTAATGTCACTTTGCCTAGCACTTAAAACGAACACTCTCTGCTGCTAGGATTTTCAGGAAGTAAAACATCAACCCTGCTCTATCAGTTGCCATATTTCTGGTCTCGTCATCCAATTCACACCAGAAAAGGTTTACTTGTGATTGGTATACTGTAACATAACCTCTTATAGTGATGAGCATGGTTAATCAACTGGAATATCGATTAATGTCTGAATTGAGGTCCCTCACTGATTTAAACATCATCTTTGTGTTCATCTGTATTTCATACAGGAATGTTCAAAGGGAAACTGCTCCCCAACCACATGTGCATATGTCCCACAATTGTGTTCCTACCCTCATGCAGTCATCCTGCAATTTGCACAGAAATCCAACTTGTTCTTCATGGAATTGCAATATTCACATGCAGTGCAAATTCTTAAAAATTAACCAAATTATTTCCATGATGTTAAGGTGTTAAAAAGATTTAGTCCATTTAGTTTAGCTTGTTGTTCGTGTTAAGAAAGAGCATATTTGAAGAACCAATGGAGAGAAATAAAACAAAACATCACAAAATCAAATTTACAATTCAAAAGCAGGGGGCAAGAGAGAAGTAGGTATTCTAATTTTTATTATTTACACGAAAATGTTCAGCCATCTAATTTGAAATGATAAAGGTTTATTCAGTATTGTTCACGGCCATTAAAAAAAATAATAAAGTAATAAAATAAAAAAATCAGCACTGGTTAGCAGTTACATTTTTTAAATAATTACATCTGGAAAGAAAAAAAAGAAAAAACAACAGCACCAGTTATATTAAATGCACTGAGATGCTATTATTAGCATAACTGTTTATATTTTAAGGCAACAAGTTAAAGAAGACCAAGTTGGCCAACACCCAAATACTATTGTGAAACTCTGCCTACTCATGAAAAATTCAAACAGCATCTCCTGGTATTAAAATATCTGCCCTTAACATAAGAAATAAATTCACAAAGAAATATGCTTTATGCATTATCTGGGAAGAAAACACAACTTTTATCTTTTTTCAGTCTAAAAAGAAAAAAGTTGTTAATCACTCACTCATTCATTCAAAGACAAAAGGTCTTCACAAAATAATCTAATTTCCTCTTTTATGTGCCAAATGTGATGCAGTGTTCTACCAGAATATTATCTTACATAGTGAACAGCTGAATTAATCTTAACAATATCCTTAATTTAAAGAAGAAGGAAGATTATTTTAGGCAAAAATTAAATTTTAAGAAAAATAAAAATATCAAAATAAAAACAAAACATTTTAACACTACTTTATAGCCTTTAATTTTTAATCTCCAGGCATTTTTGGCTATTAAGTGAAATGTAAACAAAACATAAAACATGCAACCCCTATACTCCTTTACTGGTCAACAAAAGTGGAGAGAGAGAGAGAGAGAATTAAAAAGAATAAAGTCAAAAGCAAGAAAAAAGCAGAGATAACAAAAGTCAGATTTATTGATTATACATGTGTAACAATATACGTGCCTCTTAACTACTGACCAGAAATTATGGGACTGAATTTAACAGGTTCCTTCAATGTTCATCAAAAGTAATGTACAGCAGACAAAGAATGAGACTAAATACAAAGATAGGAGATGATTAACACCCCAATCCTTTTAATAAATATTTCATTTATTTCTTTCCTTTTTACATTTTGCATTAAGAACAATGATTAAACCTTAAATTAATCGTTCACTGGGTTGTGGAAGATGTTCGCCTGTTTTTGTACACTCATACAATGCAGAACTATTCAGTTGAGGTTTTCACACATCACAGGTTATTCCAATATAAATAGCACTGAATTCCGACAAAATCAGAGATTTGAAAGGTACATGCTTCCCTTATTAGGGAGAACAAGCAATGCAGTAATCCCTTTTCTATAATCAGGGTTAGGTTCCAGAATCCCCCGCGATAGGCGAAAATCTGCAAAGTAGGGACCTTATATTTATTATTTACTTACATTTTAAGGCTTATAAACCCTCCCCACACTCTTATAAACACTTCCTATGCTCTTAAACACATTCTACGCTCTTGAACCTATGTAATTTTAACGACATAAAATTCTATATAAGCATTCACCAGTGAGTATATTACAACTTGAATGATGAAAACGCTATTTTACCGCAAAAATAATGAAAATAATAAATATATACGATATATCTATGTACCGGAAAACCCACGATACAAAATTAGGTACATGTATACAATTAAAAAAACAAAAAAAAACAAAAAGCAATACAGTGAGACTGCGAAAAGTAAACTGCGATATGCCGAGGGATTACTGTACAACTAAAATTGTAAATTTAAAATAATGCCCTAGAATGCATCTATGGCCCGCCGCAAATTGAGAAAGTCGCGTCGACTTGTGCGCTAGCGACTTCGTTTAACACATTTTGCTCATGCGCACGATGCGCTTGCATGACGTCAGATCCTGCCTTCCTCTCGACTTCGACCTGGTCGAGAGCAGTAGAAAAATTTCTACTTCGTTCGACTCGGCGGCTCGATCTCGTGGCATTTTCAACAATGCGACGCCCAGCCGAAATACATTTTCCACATAACTTATTTATACATAAATTTATTTATAGATAATGAACACACACGCAATAATATATAATTAAATGCACCGTTAATTAGATTTAAATACACATTTATATAATACAGATATCATATAAATGTAATAGATGTAATAAATACATATTTAAACATATATTCATATAATAAATAAAATAAATAAACAATCTTAATTAATGATATCGAAACTTGCGTTTCAGCAGCTATATCTCACGCATGCGCAATACATACGAACATGCCGACTCGGTCGACTCGACCGATGTTGTATTTGCGTCGGTGCGAGCTCATGCACGATCAACATGTGACAGCGCGGGGTCGCCCTGACGTCATACGCTAGCACACAAGTCAACACGAAATTTGCGGCGGGCCTATGATCTCCAAAAAGGCAAAGCTCAAAAATGGGAATTATATATAGTCTTGTATGTAGACCCTAATACTGTTTTAAATAAAAATCAGTTTTTAATATGATATTAAATACTTTCTAAATTTAAAATACATCGCTAAAGAATAAATATTGCAAATGTTTCACTGGGCAGTATTGTATTTTAACAGATGTTTTTGATAACTGTTCTATTAATAATATATTTTTAGGTGAATAATACTTTGCTTATTATGATGGAATTTATATTACCTTTGGTAAAATACAAAATTATAAAAGTTTCAGCAGCTTGAATACTTCATCATAACTCAAAAAATATACAAATGCTATAGTAGTCACCAATTAATGAAAGACATGAATAAATCTAAATCAGAGGTAAGCCTTTGTTAGCAAGAAAAGAAATGTTAAATTAAAGAAGTTAAAAAAAACCCAACAATTTTCAATCAATATGTTCTTACTCTTGCTTAATGTTCAGGAGAAAAGTAAAAAATAAAATAAAATTAAAAAAAAAAGCAAAAATATTTTTATTCCAAACTAAAGAATTGATCAATTTCAAAAAATGAAATTCTGTTGATAAACAAGAACATAATATTAAATAAATAAGAAGAAAACCAAACAAATTTGAACATCTTAGTTATCACAACTTTGGATAATCTTGGAAGATGATGAACAGGAAATATTACTACACATTGTAGGGAAATACTACTGCACAGTAAACTAGTGAAGTATTCATGTGAAACAGAATGAATAGGGAGAAAAACAAATTGTTCCAACTAAAAACTATGTGAAATACTCCATTAAACAAAATTTACAGGGCCTAGTATGTATAAGTAAAAGTCAAACGCAATAGAATCTAGGCAGCTCTATAAATCGAGTGCAAGCTGAACATCTAAACACTGCACAGATGATCAGATTTTACAAGAATGAAGCAAAAAAATTAAAAATACTCTTACAAGAATACAAAATTATCAATCTTGAGTGGTAATGGAAAGAGACGATTTTAAAATAAAATATCACGATATTAAAAAAAAAAAAAAAATGTCAACAACTGCACAATTATGATACTAAAATATCTCTCAATGGAAATCATACTAGATAGTAGGAAAAAATACATAAAATGTCCATGAAATTTATAAAGAAAGTAACAATCCGTGCAATTACATTTTCCAGCATTGCCAATATTAGTGTCTTGAGAAATTACAGACTAGTATCCTTACAAAAAAAATAAAAGGTAAATGTCGAAAAAACTATATCTAAACAACCGAAGCCTCTAATAATAACTGCCATAATGTCTGCAAAATAACAAAAAATTCAAAGGACTTATAATGTTCAAAAAGAATAGCAAATGGGAAAAATAAAAGTTTATAAAGCCTAAGGTTTTTGGGAAGCTTGCTATAGTTATAACTATGAAAAAATTATTATTAATAATAATAATAATAATAAAATAAAGTGACAACAATTGCTTAAAGTCATAATCTGAAGTGCCCGTAAAGAAACTAGTGTTATTAAAATCTCTTAATGCAATAATAGAGTTAAATCTTAAATTAATTTTTTCTCATTTGTATTATCATCAAAAATTGTAATTATGATGAAGAAATTGTTACAGGAAGACAAAATAAAGTGATTCATCACATTTGCTTCTGACAAATTTCCAGCCAAGGCCATTCTGTAAAGAATAGCCTAGGACTATTTCATTTAATTGACAGGGGGGAAGGGAAGCAGTGCTATTTGCTCAATAGGAACAAACAGGGCTTTTTTAACATGAGAGAGAGCGAGCACACAGGAGAGTGCCAATGCTAAGTCTTCTTAAAATCATGTGGTCCAACCTGTTCGTTCGTTCGTTCGCTCGCTCGCTCGCTCTCTCTCTCTCTCTCTCTCTCACACACACACACACACACACACACACACACACACACACACACACACACACACACACACACACACACACACACACACCTCTTTTGATTTGCAACGATGAGGAACCAGTTTTTGTCATCGCCAAAAGAACCATTATCATATGAGAATTCATTTGGTGGTGGAGGTGGGAATGTAAATGGTTTTCTGTTACAATCTGAGACAAAATCAGGAGTTTTAATTTAACAAAATGATGAAATTTCTAAGCACATGATCATATATTAAAAGAATTTAAAAACTGCCATGTTAACAGATATTTTTTCCCAACCGAAATCTACCTCTCAAAATTTACATGCTTCACTTAATAACAAACTAGAAATGCACATCAAATGGAAGTGAGAATTTGTGAAAAATGTTTTAAAAGATACATGTACATGCAATTACAAAATTAAAATATGCAATGCTTTTATCTTTACAGCAATCAGTCAAACCAAATAGAAAATCAACAGATTAATGAAAAAATATATTTTTAACCAATTTATAAAACCAGCATAAAAATATTGTAGATCTTAAGATAAAAGCGTGCAGTAGTAGTAGTAAGCATAGTGCTCTTTATGAACTCTAAAGCAAGGAGAAGGAGGGTGTGCCAGCTTATGGTGCTGCTCATCTGTCATGGCTGACTGACAGTGAACCAAGGTCTTGAGGAACTCCTCCTCATTCACCTCCCCTCCTCTCTCCTCCCCTCCCCTCCTTTATGCGACCAGGATTTTTTTTTTTCCCATATGGTATCCCTCCCTACATACATACATTCTGTCCCAAACTTGCTTCACTGCTTAGAAGAGGAATATCACTCGAAGGCAAAGCAGAGGGGATGGAAAGAGGAGAGGACTTGCTTCTAGCTATTATTTGTGACACAGTAAAAGCTAAACAGCCAATAATTAAGAAGCCCAGTTTGAGTGGGGTTTTTTTGTTTGTTTTTTTTTTTAATTTGAAATTAAATAAGCTTTATTCTTTCCAATTGAAAATTTTAAATATTACAATTTTAAATGATTTTTTACTATCTTATTTTAAACAGCATATTGTATATATGCGTGTGTATTTAAATTAATATCAGGTGAGCTTAATATGTTGGAATGAAAATTGGCCAACTTTTTAATTGATAATTGATGATAAAAATAAGAACCTTTCGTTTTAACCTATAAAAGGTTGTTTTTTTTGTTGTTTTTTTTTACATTTACAATACCTAATATATTATTTGAACAAATTAACAATTAAACCTCATCCAACCTTCATGAAAACACTTATTCTCATTTATATCATCAATCGAAATAGATTTTAGAATTTTATCCAGTTAAACTTGTGTACAAAGGACTAGTATTTTAAATGCTGGATTTTCAGATCTATGTAAAGTCATTTTCGAATTTTCTTGCCAATTTTTCAAAAGGAATTACATTTTTGAAGTATATAAATAATTTATAGTGAAAACGTATTCTCAACTCGCTAAACAAGTTAGTAATGTAATCAGTCATGAAAGTCTAGAACAATTAATGTTAATTACATTCTTAGCAGCCTTGGATTCCAACAACCTCTCCTCAGTTATGCAGCTAAAATTATTCAAATCCTTTCTAATACTTGCTAAAAAATTTCTAACTTTTCTTAGAAATAAATAAGGTACAAAAAAAAATGTAAACTAATAAAAACAAAAAAAATCTATGTTTCGTTATGACAAAATGATAGAATATTTAAAAGTGAATTTAGAATATTTTGCTACCACTGTTCACCCTTTTATGCTCCCGTCCTGTATTCACTTTAATCGGTGATCAGCTGTTAAAATTTTTTTTACTTTCAAATACCAATTAAATAATAAATAATACAAAGAAAGTATCAGACTTGATGTTTATTAAAACTGGTAAGTGACCCAACTACAAAAAATAAGTGAAAAAACAATGCATGAAAACATATAGCCATGAAGCTGAAAGATATAAAATAATCTAAATGCTGCTTGCAAATGGAGGAAGGGGATTTTGTATGCTAAATCATGCATGAATAGTATTACCAGAATGAACAAGACGAAAAAAACACAAATCTATTCCTGTAAACAAATCCTAATAAACTGAGAAAATCCTAATAAAATGAGAAATATCCTAATAAACAAAATGAATATTGTATTTCATGAAAATAAATTTGAATAAATTTTTATTTAGTATAAATTCACATTTTTTTTTTTTTTTTACCCAAACCAAATCACTTTTTTAAAAACTGTTACATCATTTAATTTAACAGGTGTGTAGATGTATATATGAGGAATGGAAAGAGAGCGAGAGAGATGTATGCAGCATTTTCAAAGACAGCATCAATGTTGATGTAAAGGTTACTACCATTTGGTAAATGTATCACGTAGATACAAACCCACATTTCATCATCTTTAAAGACCTAATAACAAGGAGTATAAAAAATAATGGAAAAAAAGGTTTTTGACAGTTAAACAAACATTTACAGCAACTCCTTCAAGAATGTCACAAATTATTCTTTATTATGTACATTATAGAAAGCACATTTGTTCCTTATTCATTTAACTTTCATTGGGAAAAGGGGAAGGCTATGAGGTTGATATTTCAAATTCTTGTAGAGGTTAAAGGAGATTTTCAAATGGATGCTGACTCATTGATAAGGGTTTCATCAAAGAGGAAGCACTGAGTTCAAGGCCAAACAACTTCTTCCAACACTTCTTACACAAAAAGAGTAAATAAAATAAAAAGCTATACTTCTAAAAGCATTTCCCTCCCCTTTCCAACCACCTCTTGCTTTTTAAACAAAGTGATTTCATATATGTTTTGACATCACTATTGAAATCTTGTGAAAACTGCTATACACCAAGGATTATCACCATCTGTTAATTTAAACTCACTATCAACAAGTTTGTGCAAACTTATTATAAACATATTCCAGAAACAAAAACCATTAATGATGTTAGAATGTTATATTCGTGAAATTAAATGCAATTCAATGACCTCTTAATAAGAAGGGTTTATTTATATCTATCTAGTTTATAAAAAAAAAAGTCAATCAGGATACAAATTAAATCAACTGACGGTAACAGGAAGACTATTACTGTATTAATTCAGAAAAGGCTATTAACAATTTGCTGTAGCATGAATCCATTACATAGATTTATAGAATTAAAGTGGATCAAATACACAATAAATTTGCTTTCAGAAACTGGTGGGAAAAAGTGAAAAATAATTTAATTCTAACTGCAAGGAATATTAGTATCTACAGAATTATGCAGTCAACACAAGAACTGCAATGAATACCGAAGTGATTTACTGTCTGAAACGTACATTTCAAAAAATGATTACATAACATTTACATAAAGCCAGTAAAATTTACTTCTTTTCCTACACCCCACCAAATAAAAAAATTAAGTTATTAATAGAACAGATTGTGGTGGTATAAAATATTTTAAGTAAAACTTTTGGTCTCGTATACATTTTCCTAGGCAAATTTGAAATTAAACTCCTAACTATAGTAATAACGTCTAATAACCGAATCGCTAATGATGATTTACGTAATAAGATAATGTGAAAGAAAATTGATTAGAATGAGAGATTGCATTCACTGAAATACTTAGTCATTGTGGCTGCCATGCTATGAAACGCGAGGGAAAATACACAAGCTGGGTTCCCTGATGCAATGGATATGTTTTAACCCATGATAAGCTCAAGAATAGTTTTGCGTTTTACATTTCACATTTTTTTTGAAGTAATAAACAAAATACTTTAAAAGCTTGTATATTGAAAAGCATAATTCTATTTGAGTATTTAATAACAAAGGTTAATTAATGAAATTAGGCTTAATCTAACGAGAACCCCAAAAAACAAAGGTGTTGATGAACGTATTATTAAACGAATCAAACAAATTTCTTATATGGCAATCCACTATTGTGTTTATCGCACCTAACATTAACACTGAATATTTTTCTTCAGAGAGCTTTATGACTGCATATAATTTGCTTCATGAAATGCTACACTTAACTTTAAATGAAATACGATTCCTGCATATTATTCATCAATTTCAATTGTACTATTGAACTCGACAAGAAAATAAAAATGTAGAGACATGAAATAAACCGAGTGTAACTTCACATTAATTATTATGTTAAAAATAGTAGAAATAAAATATGCCAAACAAAACTACATTTCAGAGTTCTTCAAGACTTAAAAAAAAAAAAAAAAGAAAGAAAGAAAGAAATGAATGTTGAAAACTGGCTCCCACTCACCTGAGTATTTTCACTGTAATTACTTCAGGATCATTTTAAATAAAGAGCTCTAAATAGTAAGCTCTACAATACCCTCTAAAACAAATATACATCCCCTCCCCCTAACAAATTGTATTATAACTATTGGATGATTGCCAAATTTCTTCTTTTTCTCATCCTATTGTGAATAATGAAGATGCCCTAACTGGGAGTAGAGTAGAATAGGACAGAAAAATAAATGCACCAAAAATTCAAAGAAAATAATATGAGGCTCTATACAAAGTGAAAACTTCTAAAAATATAAAAATAATCCTTCAGTTACCCTCTCACAAAGAAGATTTTTATTACCTATCCTTATGCATATGGTTATATATTTCATAAACAATTTCTAAAACAAAGGCATTCAAAAAGAAAAGGGACAAAAATCATCATATTGGTTAGCTCATTTCTTATTCTAATGATGTGAATTAATTTTACGCCAAACATGGACCGTGATGTTAGGTGGTAAATTAAATTTAATTTACAATTTAACCCTTTCACTGAGTAATTAAATTTCATGGTCATTTCTGATATGATGAAATTATCCATTTCTGGCAGCATATGATAAGACTGTGGAGTGAATCTGCTTTCCACAGGTAAAGGTAATGAAAATTTTGGGTGGATTTCCACTTTACAAACCATGTGGGTTAAATAATTACGTGTACTCATTTTGCATTTCAAATAATATTATTAATCTGCAATCCAAGAATATCGAGCTTCAAATCTTAAACATCATTTACAGAAATAATGTTTAGTTGGCTTAGACTTAAACAAATGTTAAGCCTAATTTTGAGATAAGGCCAGAAATTATTAACAATCAACAGAGACTGCCTATCACATTCATTTATTCTATCAAAATTTTAATGTTTAGAAAATAAATCATTATAAAGTATGAACTATGATTTAAATGGGCATTCATTATTAATCCATTTTACAATATAAACTCCTTTTAAGAAAATGTGAAAGAAATAAACTTCAAATTGATAAATTTAAAACAAAAATTTCCCTTATACATGCATTCATTACATTAGACTAATACACACATTTTGAGCAGCTAAGCATTAAGCTACATTAGACTAATACACATATTTGGGACTTCAGAACCTTTTGGTTTGGTTTGGTTTGTTTGGTATTAACGTCCTTTTCAACTGCTATGGTCATTTCAGGACGGCGTTATAGGGGCCGCAAATTTTGCCTCGCAAGGGTTCTTTAACGTGCAGCCGGCAAACGACTACACGGGACCAACGGCTTTACTTCCCTTCCGAAGGAAGTGCGTGATCTCAGGATTTCCCCCTGAAAAATCCTCGTCGTCCTCGGCCAGGATCGAACCCGCGTACTCGGGCATCAGAGGCGATCACGCAAACCACTGAGCCACCCAGGCCGATCAGAACCTTTGATTTCACGGTATCAATTTATAATGTAATTAAAATGATCTTGAAAATTAAAATGTCGTCATTTTTTTTTTTTAAAATGACAAAAGTAACATTTAAAAATTAACTAACCAGAGTGTCTTCATTTGCCTCTTCTGGGTTGAGTATAAAATTCTTGCCTATTGTTTTACAATACATGCAACTCTGAAAAGAAAAAGATTTGCTATTGGACATATCAGAGCATTCAAAGACAAAATTATAGAATTGTTATTATTCTTTTGCTGAACCAAATGGATGTCAGTTTGTTTTCTTCCTTTAGACAACTTATTCGAAAAGTAATTTCTATATAATGCATACATCCAAATAATAAACAATTTATCATATTGTCAGATTAGATTTGCATTAAATATAGTTTTCTCATAAAGTTAAGTTTACCTGAGGCATTAAAACTTGGATATACAACAGAAATTTATTTATTAAAAAACACTAATTATAATAATCAGAATAAGTTCTTTATATATTTTAGGTAAATTTATTTATGTCTTGATAAGGTTGGTGATTTTGTCCATTAGATTTTAATACTTAAAACAATGTATTTCCCCCCCCCCCCCGCACCTAAAAGAGGCAAATTGGCTAAATATAAGAAACCTGCTAAAATCTTAAATTTCATTACGACAATAAAAGTGAAGTATCTTAAAATCATTTGGGGAGAGAGGCATGAGAGTAAACATAAAACTCTAGCAGAATACTAATGTTCATGTAATTTACAATAATGATTTCATAGTGAAAACCCTTTTCAGCAAAAACCTTGAACGGAATTAATGATTTTAATTATTAGCTGTTCTGTAACTTCTCCAAGGGTAAGCCTAATGCAGATCATAATAACAGCCAAACAAAAGAATTAAAGGTAGGGGATAGGATTTTCTCAGGCTTTTGTGCACATCTAAATTAGGTCACACTTAATCTCCGTTATCAGTTTAACATAGAAAATTGGAAAGGGATTTAAGTAAGATTTCTTAAAAGAATTGCAGAGCTCATTATGCAGAATCAATACTGGCCTTTTTGAAAACTACCTCACTTACTCTTATAAGAATGAAAAACATTTATAGTGTAATGTTACTACCGTGTAATAGAATGCAATTATAGTAGAATGTCATATGCCACGTAATGTTCATAATGTTAGTTTATTATACTTTTATAATACATATAATTTTATACAAGAATGTAAGCCTTTGTTTTAAAACGGACTTAATTGGTCTGTTAAAACTTCTTAAATTGTATTATAGTTTTTAAAATTATTTTAAATGCATTTTCATATCCAAAATCCAAATCCATGAAAAAAATCCAAACAGCATACAATAATAGGCTACCTTTTCACTAGATAAATACTCATCAAGGAACAACAATCTAAGGACTCTACACACGGGCATAAAAAGAAAATTAAAGAAAAAATATAAAGGACTAACAGACGAAATGCACCCAATGGCTTTTCTTTAAAAACTGGTTAACAGACCCATCAAAAATATGATCCTTTGAAATGTACAGAACAGAAATGGAAACTATTTTCTCTTCTTTTATGAATAATAAAGAATAAAATTAATGAATAGTAAACAAAGAAATAATTAATATACAAAAAATGGTGAATTTTTCACATATCTGCGATGTTGTTGTTCTCTCGATTATTTATAAGTTTGATGAACAATGGAAATCCAAATTTTTAATTCTCAATCCATTGATAATATTTTGTATAGTTATTTATAGTTTTTTTATATTATCTGAACAATTTCACTTTATGTCCTCTGTTGATAGCAATTGCGATAAAATGAAACTGGCTTATTCAGACATCACAAAGTATTATCAACAGATTTTCGATTTAATATTTGTTTCCATACTCCATCGAACTTCTGTAAAAATCAAGAGAACATCATCACAGAAACATGAAAATTTAACCCAGAACCTAAGTGAAGATTCATCTTCTTCAAAAATTTTATTTTTATATATTAATTATTTATTCTTTATTTGTTTAATATTCATTACTTTTATAAGGAAGGGCTTTTCAATTAATCTTATAAGTAAAATATTTACCAACTATACTTCATTTTTAATAGAGGACATTATTTTATTAAAGAAAAAGCCTTTTTACTGACAAAATACTTGATCAATACTATATTGGATGAAAATCCTTCTCTTGAAAATCAAGGAAATTATAGTCTCAACCTCATGGCAGATAAGGATTTAAAACTTGCAATAGATAGGGAACAGGAAAAAGCTGCTCCAACTGGTTTTGTAGCAGAAAGGCTTGAGAAGTCCCACCCAAATGGGATACAATTATCTTGGGCATGCAGATACTGCTTGGCCTCTCATGAAGGCCACACATGAAACCATCTTCTAAAGGCAAATCCATGGAGCTTACTTTTTCTGCTATATAACAAAGCTATCTGTTTAGTGAAATTGAATGAACAGGCAAAATCATTTTCACTTTGAGAAGAAATGAGGGTTAAAATCCACAACTTTCTCATAATGCGATAAATGCAATCTTTACTGGAATGAAGAGAAAAATAAAACGCAGTAACATCGATCTACTGTTAAAAGGGTTTCATTTCAGAAGAGCAAGAAGACATCCTTAATGTAATAAACAATTTGTAATTCAACACACATCACATAGTATTTTCATTTTGAACTCTACACTTTATTAAACAATCTCAGGAGTATAAGGAAATCGCTTCCAATTCAGAAATAAAAATTCGTTTTTTTAAACCAACTGATTATACATAAATTATATAATCATATTGTTATAAAATAAAAACAGCTGCTAACGAACAACATAAACGATTTCCTTAACCGATGCTCATCTTGCTCCCTCATTTGGTTTCTCTTCACAAATGAACAATTTCAATACTGTAGCCTAAAGATTTATATTCTAAGTTTTATTATTTACAAAAGTTGTGCAAGATTTTAATAGATAGCAATAGCTAAAATACCTATAATCCTTCATTTCAAAACAATTATTTAGCATACTAAAGGTAAATAGCTCAAGAGAAGGAGATTGTATGGATTAGAAGGAAAAAACCTCTCTTGGGCCCAACAGTTCATATGCCTTTGAGGCAAATGATAATAGAATAAATGTATTATATCTCTATTATATTGATCAATATAAATAAAACTGGGTAATAAAATATCAGCTTTCATAACTACAAAATAAAAGGGAAAGTCTACTGAAAAATACAAAAGATAACTCAATAAAATGAAAATAAAACTCATGAAATTCATGAAGTATGTATATTTATGTATACTTAAATGAACACCTTTTTAAACTATTCATCACATCCAAGTTTCCATTTAATTAATTTATAAAAGTGCAATTCTATTCATTCAATTTCAGCTTTCTGTACAGATTCCAATAAATATCCTTAAATTTTTTTTGCAAGTTCAGGTAATATCATTAATATACACTTTCCTCCTCGATATTTTTTCCTATTCTTTCCTAAATCTTATTAAATATTTCCTGTCACTTAAAATGAAAAAAAGTTTATTCACATTCTATTTAACAAGGAATCAAATACTGCAATGCTGCCGATCATTTTTTTGCCAATACCGAACATTCATGGTAACCTCCCATCAAAAATTAGGCATAATAAAATGGCTTGTTTTCTTAAATCTTGAAACATGGGCCTTAGATACCCACAGTCTCACATATTACAATGTGACAATGACTGAAATGGGGTTTTTTTGTCCATTCTACTCTATGTGGATCCACTCTTTGTTAGCTGAATTAAATATGTAACTATTGGTTTCTGCACTGTAGTGAAACAGTATCTTAAGAAAAATATAAAAACATGCAAATGAACATCAGACACAGGTGAAAAGTTTATGGCAACTAATCCTTTTAATGCAAGTGGCATGAACGCAATATGATTTTGGTCTCGCAAATCAAAATGGAAGAAAAGTTGAAGCAATAATCGAAAATCATTTTTGAAACTTAAATTCAACCATATTTACAAAGAACGAAGGCAGGTTTCTACCTTACAAAAACAGTGGATCAAAAATATGTAAAATTCATAACAAAAACTGAATGGTAAGGTTAATTTAATAGATAGGGTTAAAGGTAGCTTCTGGAAAAGATTAAAGACAGATAAAAAGGATTGCTTATTCTCAAAGCCAAACAGAAATGGAATACTGTGCTGTGAATATGAAGACCAAAATGATATAGGTAACTACAAGTCCTGGCTAACAATGGCTATACAGTATCTTTTCATTAATGTAACACAAACATTATTAGTTATGTTACCTGTTCGGATTAAGGAATGTAGTTTATTTTTTCGTTTAAAGTATTTTATATTTGTAGTTGTAAATGGCATGAAAAAAGAAAGCAGATTTGGTTTCTCATATCAATACTTTTGGGATTAGATATTCTAATCAAATCATAAAATATGTATATCTTTTGTTAATTACACAAATAAAAACAAGGATCTGTTGGGTCTCAAAGAGCTGAGTATGAAGTTCACATGGCAAAACTTAAGTGCAATGTTCCAGGGTTAAAGAGAACTACTTACAGGACCTGAAATGTAGATACATTTATCATTTTCCAGTCTTACTAATTTTCATCTTAAAGAAAACAGGTTATTTAAAAAAAAAATCCCCCCTTCTAGTTTTCATTGTTATTTTCATGTTATGCTATGTTTCATCCATAAAAGAATAACAACATCCAATATTTTGACATTAAAGAATAGGTCAAGATGGATCTGTGAAGTTTTTAATCATATGCCTTAACCCAGATGTTAAATTATTGATGAAAAATATAAATATAAGAAAAAGAATAGGTGGCTTGCGTTTTGTCCACCTATTTAATATTCATCTGCATTAAATTTATATTAAATGAATGGCATAATTTAAAAAGAATAACAAAACTGGAATTCACTACACTGTCATTGAAAAAAAAAAAAATGAACATTAATGTACAGTGTTTATAGTGTACAATATAATGAGATAGAATCGTATAAAACAATTATGCCATTGTCAATAAAAACAAATACAATAATCAATAGAAACGGTTTTAAAATTTAAATGGAGCTGTTACTGTAAGCGTTTAAGGAGCAAGGAAATATGCTTCAATAGCTGGAGTGATTACAAGTTACTGACCCAAGTGCTTCTTGAATGCATATTTTTTCTACTGGAACTGGGCAATAAAATTGAGAAATGTTACAATTATCTACAACAGTCAAAACGTATTCAAATTACACACGCAACTGAATCATAAAATAATTAGATTTTTGGGTTTTCAGTGTTTTAATCACATCAGTTATATTATTGTACAATTTAGTATTACAAAGGGGATATCTAATGTTAAGAGAGCCTGAAAATAACCTAATAATAAAGGATGTGAATCATATGCATTTGTACTTACTTTTACGCAAACATTCAATTTCTACTCCTAAACATCAATTTTACCTTAAGGGCATTAAGGGTTAAGGGCATCCATATTAATCTCAAGTGAAACTACAAGACCAACATACCATGCTGACCTCGCCAGGGATAAAATTGAAATTTTCTATATTGATAAAATGGAACGCGAATTAAATTTTCGCATAAAGCACTTACGAATATCATTTTCTTTATTTCTGGGTTTGATTTCAGGTATATTTTCCTAAATAGTGTAGCTACGCTGTTTGTAACACTAAACTGTACAATTACTGAAGATCTAAATTCAGTTATTGGCAGGCAAAATTGGTTCTAGCCGTTTTAAAAATATAGAATTTATAATTATATAACTGTAAAGCAGTTAGTTGAACTTACAAGCACAGTAAAATTCAATTTATCTATAGATAATTGAAAAAAGATAAGATATCTCCAGGGTTAAAGTACTCTTTAAAGAGTTAATGTTTACTTTGTGTGGCCGAGTGCTTGCTTATATGGACCATCTGCTTTAATACGTGGCTAATTTTGGGTTGTATTGTCATTACGTTCCATCCGGATCAATTTCAATTACAAGTAACTTAAGATTTTTAGAATATGTCATTATTTACTTAATATTTGCATGTTCTACATTGATTAATTGTTATCGTTATTGGGGGATTTCTAACACCGACTGTGATGTTATTTGTTTTGTTGTTTCTTTTTTATATTATATTAACGTTTATAATCTTATCAGGCTATGTAATTAGTCGCTTTTATCTAAGCCACCGTTTAAGTAATAAAAAAGGAGAGTTAAATCACTGCCAGATTTCTCGTTTCGGGGTCTTCGCAGCCAACCTTGGGGTAAACGGGAACCATATTAACAACCCCCCTCTTTCAAGTGTTGCAATAAAAATAATAATAATATAAGAAGGAAGGGGAAATGGGAAATGAATACGACAACAACAAAACCATCATCATACTCTTACTATTCGATTACTACGCCTACTACATCATGTTACTGCCTGGCGTACGGAATTTACCCTACGAGAAGAAAAACCAATGCCAACTGGCAGCTTACCACTTGTTAGTTCCCTTTAGCGGAACTCTGTTTATATATGACTAAGATCATTACTAAAGCTCGACATTATACGAATAAAATCGATTAAGGTGTCGAGTTTATTACTAACGACGATGACATTCCACTGCAGATTTCGTTCAAGCATACAACTTAAGAATACATCTTTAATATTTTAACAGTTTATATATATCTATAATAATAATAGTATAAATAGCAGAATACCAACCAATAAGGCATACAAGGATTAAGTAGAGAATTAATGAGTTACTCCAGATCATAGGGATTTAATGTTACTTTTTTTTTTCTTCTTCCCCTCGAGTATCAAGTTTGCTCTTTAACAATTTAAAGGTTAGGGTTAAATGTCTGGTTAAGCCTTGCATAGGATACACTCACTCAAGGTCGTTGCCTCGCTCACTTAAGAAAAGGAGGTGACAACGTAAACAATTATTAACGATCCCCTCCGTCCACTATACGCTAACCATCCGTGCGTCATTCGCCACAAACTATTTCATGACTACATTCTATAACAGTTGTAAGGGAGACAGTATTACCTGTTTCTAGTGGCTCTATTAGACATTTTCTCAGATGTTAGACCGCCATCATGTTGTTACCTCGTTAAATTCCATTTTCGATTGGTAAATAAGACGGTACAAAAATAAAACATCTACGCGAATCATTAATGTATCAAAAAATAACGTTCAGCTTTTTATGCGACTACAATACGAAATACATCATCATCGTAATGGTGAAGTGGCCAATTTTTAATCATCGTCGTCGACGACGAGCCTCGAGCCTTGGTCGGGAATGATGATGATGGTAAAATGGCTGGATTGCGAATCGAGGCTCGTGGAGAGTGTGCAACGTACAGATCGGACGACAGCGTGGCTAACTTGAGAGTCAAGTTAGTTTCAATATATCCACGTGGAGCTTTTTATTGGGAAAGTTTTCTTTAATCCAAACTTTGCTTTATTTCATTTGCTTTGCTTTTCGTGTGCTAACGTGTAATCGGGTATCCTGTGAACAATGGAGAAGGAATCACGTGTCAAAGAGGAAGTGGGGAGGGAGGAATGCGAAAGGAAATAGTTCAAGGAATGCCTTCCCAACTAAACTTACGTTTTCATTGATTTACGTTTTCATAGTATGGACATAGTCCTCCTATCCTTAGTGGTCTTTTTATTTATTTCTGGCTTTACATTTAATCAATCATTATTATTATTATTATTGTTATTATTATTAAGTAGAATCTCTACTTTTCATCACGATCAATAATTTTTAAAGGAAACAATAACAACAATAATATTGTTAAGCATTTCGAAAACACATTGAGACATTGTTGTCGAATAATTTCGGCTGCTCTGTGGCCTTCATTTAGTGCGAAGGCTGCAGACCAACTGAAATGTGCATATTTTCATGGAAAAATAGTGTTCTCAGTTTTGAAGACGTATGGTATTTTTTAATATCTAATATACGCGTTTTCATCTCTTGAATGAAAAAATGTATAGTATTAATTATCTTGCACAGTTTTGTTATCGTCCCCGTGACAATTAGGGGACGGTACTCTGGACTTTAACCTTATTTTGTTACCCCCCCCTCCTTTCGATAACAAATTTTATTTAGGTCTAAAAATAAACCGGGCAGCACGAAAGAATGGGAAGGCAGGCGCTAGGTGTCACCGGCATGCAGGGATGTTCAATGGACAAAAGAGCGAATTCGGTGTGATGAGCTTCGCCATGTCATTTGTCATAGGAGATCTGCTAACAAAGGATCTTCAGAACAAGATAAATGTGATTAATGTGGCTTCGGGAAGGGGGGGGGGGGATGCCAAATTAACCTTACTCTATAATGCGAAACAAATTTATTAAACCTTGCCAATCGTTTATGAATAGTTTGAACTCGTGACCATAACATCACCATAATGAGTTATTATTTATTTTTAGCAGGTTCTCATAAATTCCTGTTTTAAGAGAACACATCAGTGTATTTCGAAAAACAAAATAAAAACAAAATTGCCGAATTTTATATGTTAAAAAGTGAAGTCAATTATTTATTTATTTATTTATTTTTCTAGGCTTAATAATAAGAATTGGGTTTGGGTTTGTTGTTACCATCTCTTCAGTGAAAGAAAGCAAGCACACTCTTTTTATTTATTAAATTTAAAAAAAAATTAACAAAACTTATTAAATCTTCTCTGACTTCTAAATATCAATCAGACACAACCCTTAAAATATTATTAAAATTAAAGAATCATTTATTTACTTATTTATTTATTTGCATCCAGACTGGATAAATTGCAGAGAAAACGTCAATAAACAATACCACAAGAAGAGATAGATCAAAGGAATTTGAACTCTTCCTGATGGTTCTTAACGTAACTTTTTAAACAAAATCTAAAGTGAATACAGGAGTAAACATACGATGGTGAGCAGCATAAATATGGTTTGCAACGAATTTCAAAAGGAAGTTAATTCCAGTATTTCACAGAATTAAAAGGTAAACTTTGCCTCATCAGCGAAGATTACCCTCATTGATTTCAAACTTATACAAGCGTATAGTACGATATGAAAAAGAATCAGATCTAAAATACCCACTAAAATCATGGAATTGATGACTTCTATTCCTTAGGAGATCAGCTAATTCTAATAATCTGTGCAAAATAATTAGCGAATCAAAATATAAAATATTATAGTTTTTACAAAATTCGAAAATTGAAATTCTGAAGTCCAAATGGAAGATAGTACTAATATTCCTGTTGTATGAAACTTTGACTCGTTTGAGTAAATAGTTCTGAATGTTTCCCCATATGGTAATCCCATACATAACAACACTATAACTTAAGTTGCAGAAAACCTGCTTACATTCTTTGAATTTCAAAATCTCAGACAATAATTTATGCAAAAAAATTTGTTTTTGTAATTTTGAAACAATTTGAGCGGTCTGTTCACTAAATGAAAAGGTATCATCAAAGGTAATCCCCAGGATTTTCATATGTTTTTTTTTTTATTTACCCCATCCTTCTGAATAATGGATGGGGTAAATACAATAACTTGCCTTGCCACAAAGCAAGGGTTGTATTCAGAAATGGGGTGCAAGAACTTGACTGGCCTGCACAGAGCCCCGATCTCAACCCCATCGAACATCTTTGAGATGAGTTGGAGCGTCGATTGTGTGCAGGAGCGGAGCGCCTGAAATTGTGACTGAACAGTTGAAGGCACTTTTGGTGGAATGGCAAAAAATTCCTGCGGAAACATATCAAAAACTTGTGGACAGTCTGCTCGGCAGAATAGAGGTTGTGATAGCAAGAAAAGGTGGACCAACACATGCATTTTTCTAAGTGTTTCTATTAAGTTGGTGGTCCCATGACTTTTGGCAAGTTAATGTATTTTTGTCTTGAAATTTTTTAATACTAAATTATGTGAAAAATAAAGAAATAGCTTTTCATTTAGAAAAATCAATTATGATACTTAAAATTCATTAGCATACTTTTGATGACATTCTGTTTGATTGTTGGTATTATATGCATTTCAAATTTAACTTGGAGACACTTATTCTTTTCATGCCTTGTGGAGATTGATCGAGTATTAGAATACAGAAGGCTGATTTATCATTATGAAAATGATTTTGAGGCTACATAATTTCTGATTGGCTGCAGCGGATGCCGACTGATATATACAAATGACTATATCTGTGATAGGCAAATTGACAATGACACTTTCTCATTTTTTGCCAACATGCTGCCTCGAGTGGACCAGTTTTGGGAAGGCTATATTACATTCTTTTCCGATGTAGGATATAGTTATTTTAAGATCATTAAACGATGTAAACAAAAAGGGTTCAGTGTTTTTAAAACGGAAGTCCATAATGTATGAGGGCAAATCAATAAGTTGGTTCCACGAATTTTTTTCACACCCATTTATTGGTCAAACAAGACTGCATTTGGTGTGCAGGAGTAGCAGTTCATTACCTAGTTTTCTATATATTTACCACTGACTGCAATGCATTTTTCCCATCGTGACACCAATTTGGATATGCCAGTTGCATAAAACGTCGTCGACAGCATGTTGCAATTCACGATTAGACGAGAAGTGCTGGCTAGACAATGCTTTCTTCATCAGGCCGAAATCCACCAACAATACCCCCGACATGTCCCAGTAGACAGTGACCTTCACCTTTCCGGCTGACTGGTTCACGCAGAATTTCTTGTGAATTCTTGAGACCAATTCCCAATGGCTTTGTGGCACAGGACGTCCTCCCCATACACCAGCTTCATCCCCAACCATGTTATGCAAGCAAAGTGAAAGCCCTAGTCACTGGGAAGAACTCCTCTACATAAAAACGATTATATCATGTGTCAAAACATCTCCGGCAACAGTGTCATGCATTGTATTCCAAAATTTGAATCGGAAAAGATGACACAAGGCATGAGTTCAGAAGTTGAGCTTGAAGTATATTGCAGAGAGACAGACCAATGTCCGAAGGCTATATGAAAATTATTTGGCTGGAGATCGGTGATGATATTTGTTAATGTTAGATGAAGCATAGGTGTACCTTTCTGACTGCAATAAAACCTGAGCGATTTACTATCGCCCCAAAGGAGAAAAGTCCTATGCAACATGGGCCCACCAATGCTGTAAAACTTTTTCTCGAGAATTCATAATCGTTACCAGATTCTGCTAGGTATGTAAGAAGCTTGAGGTGTGTAGGGTGGATAAATAATACAAACTCAGCATATTACCAGAGTAAAGTTTTAGAACCATTGTATAGACAAGAAATTCCTGCTCTTTATGGAAATGATGCAAATAAGGTATAGATCCATCAGGCATGAAAACAAAGCCTCCAGCCTCACCTCTTGCTACATAGTTGATTTGGGGGCCATAAGGCAATTTCATACCACAGTGGCTTTTATGGTAAGGATGGTGGAAGGAACTGGAATTCGAAGCATACCCTTTAGTGCCATACCTGTCTAATCCCCTGAAGCTGCTCCCATGGACCTTTATGCCTTTGAGCTGAAACGTGCTCTTGGAAATTGCTGACCATGAGCAGTTGAAGCTTATGAAAAGCTGTTAAAGAAGAATGGGACAGAATTGACCCTACCATTCTGCAATAAGCATTGTTGCAGTGGAAACTTCAATGCAGAGCCATCGTCCGACAAAATAGCCATCCGATAGAATACAATGGATGGTGGCGTCATGAATTTTCCTCATAAAATTTTCACATTATGAATCATTTTCTTAAGGCTGAATCAACCTCCTGTATTTTGATTTATTCTAGGTAGCTAGAGAGTTTGGATTTTTTAGTAGTGATCACATCAATCATCTTAATGACCGAGTTCCAGCTTGCTGTGTAATCAGAATATTGTATGAACTTGGATAATGTCTCTGTTCTGCCCACAAAATTTTATCCGGTGGATGAAAGAACTAGATAGGCAGACAAAGAATTAAAAACAAACAAATCGTTATGCAATATTATAAAATTTTTCTTAGTAAGCCCAGACCCTCACCGAAACAACTAGGTGGCGTGGCCTTTCAAACAGGCTTGGGGCAAACATTGCACTTCTCATATACAGGACTATCAAGAATAGTCCCTGGATTATCAGGCCTTCATTGCCCCCTGCTAATAATCACTGACAAATGGACTTCACTCTGATATAATTGAAAGTCATAAGGTGACATAGGATATACATAAATATTTGTTTCATAAAATTTAATCAAGTTATGACAGCATGAACAGTGCTTAAAAAAATTACTGTAAAGTGGACACTTGCATTGATAAACATTTAATTTAGTGATTTCATACAAAGATGCATGAAATTAATGATCAGCACATGTATAAAAGGATTAAGCCAATGGAAAATATAACGAATTTTGAAAGATAAAGTGGTTGTTATGGAATAGGTACAGTCGGGTGCAAAAAGGTTTTTACCTGCTCCGTAGGAACTGAGCTTACCGGATGTTGATTGGTTGCAAAATCAGGTACTTTTTTACTGAGTCATGGCAGATTAGACTGGACCTGTCCCTTCTGAATGAAAATAGCGTAGCAGGTATACGCTTGGGATGTGCTATTCACGTTTCAATTGTGACTTAAGTCTAAACCTTTTTCCACCCGACTGTGCATGTAAAAGCTTACACAATGCATTCGTAAAGTTCCAGGACTGATTTTTTTATTTTTTTTTTAAATAAAAAACACTGTTGGCTGCATCATCATGGAAACTATGGCATTATTTAGAATATAGTCTTGTTAACAACTTAGTACTATTTTATAGTGCTTCAAGTAATACATGCGATGCCGTGAAGCACACTTTTTATATTTATGCTGTAAAAAAAAAAAAAAAATTTTTGGTATGTTTTTAATGCAGTAAAACAGCTAAGAAAACGTTCTAGGAATGCAAAATGCTTATGAAAATGATTGTCTGAGTCATAGCAAAATGTCAAAATGGTATTCACATTTCAATGATGGATGTGAGTCACTAATGACCTGATTATGCGAATTAGGGCATGCAAAATTTATCTCGTAACCCGTAACAAATAGGACCAATTTCCAATTATCACATTCAATTATGAACACAATAAAATGCATCATAATCAGGCCCTATCTATTACGGTGAAACTTAAGAAGGGTCGAGCTGGTCCATCTATTACAGATGACATTTTGTGTTCTTTTTAGTGATCAAATAAAATAGGTTTTGTCATTTCCACATAGCAACAGTGGCAATTTTTGCAGGTTAAATGTAGACTCCACTAAGGTTGTAGACTATAGAGTTGAGATTTGAAATTATGATCAGGAAATTATAAAGCCCAAAGAACGTTACATTTTGTAAGAGTGTGGTCCTCGACATAAGCATGTAAGTTATGTGTCCTCAAAATATTTTTGTTAATAAAATGTACATTACCGTAAAAAATTTCTGGTATGTGTCCTAATTTCTGTAATGAAGTTATCGGAAGGTCATCAACAGATAGCTCACTCATGACTTCCTTATTTGTTAGAATTAATAGATTTTTAAATTCTACAAATGATTAAGTAATTTGAGGAATATAAACTTTTCGACTACCTCATATACACTGCTCTCCATAAATTAACAAAATGTCACAACAAAGAGTGATAACTCAAAAATTTCTTAGCAGATTTTCATGGATCCTGACCAAAATATGTAATGCATAGTGAGATGTAAAATGGCACAAAAATAAGTACAACCTCTTCCATACAGTAGAAGAGGATATCATCTTTCAGTGGCTGCAACAACAGTGGGAGCTCAGTTGTGTGAATGTAGAGCGCCCACTTCTTTGTGCATATAATTGCAGATATCAGTCTTCTGCCCTTGTCGTTGCCCTTGGTCTTCATGGGCTGAACCTTCTGGAGGAGGCCAACTCTGCAAGTAGAAATTATTGCCGAAGTCTGTGGACCATAGAAGGGTTCATGTTTAACCATCTGGCTACCTCTGTCTGACTTTGTCCTGCCTCCAGTCTACCATCGTGTTAGTCCTCCATCACAATTCTTTTGGAAAATGATACCTCGAAGCCATTATTATAAATTGGCTGTCTTGGATCTTTGATAACAGGATCACGTATAAAATTACAACCTCACTCTAAAATATGTGTTTTTAAGCTACTTCCTCATGACACACCTGTATTATGTCACCTATTTTACATATTGTATTTTTCCATAGCATCATTTCCTTAAGAACATACTCAAATTTCACATCAATTAATTTTTTTTTTTTAATGAATTATAACACTTTTTTATGATTTTTTTTTTCTTTATTTATGGAAACCAGTGTATAAGCAGCATTGCATCTATAAAAATAAATACACTTAATAAAAAAATATTATCACATGAATTAATAAAAAGAAAAAGTGAGACCTAATTTGATCACTTGGTACTTAGAAAAGATGCATTTGCAATGCTTCAATCAAAGTTAATTCAGGATTAAAGTTAATTTCATATATTTAAATTTTTTTTGATTCAGGATCAGCTTAAGAAAACAGAGTGCATTCAGTGTATCCCAAAGAATCATAGAACAAGAACAACAGGAAGGTATCGAGCTTCGCTCACTTGCACATCAGCAGATAAGCAGTACAGACATTGAAGAGTATGTTTTTTCCTGGCAAGAAAAAGTCTTCAGCCAAGTAATTTTATTGGCCTATATTAATAATCCTTTCAATTTAATATATATTCTAACAGTTCTATGAATTATCTTCTTACAGAGAGAATTCGATACTTATAAGTTGAAAGAGAATTGCAAGACTTCACTGGAAGATAAATATCATGCAACTATTCATAAATTGCGGAAGTAATTAAATAAACAACTCTTTTGATATAATAAAATTAATTTCCGCACTATTTCATTTAATTATAATTGTTAATGTAAGTAGTAATAGTAGTACCTGTAGGAGTGATGATACAAAAGACAGTTGAACACCTCCATTTTTATACTTTCTACCAACTTTTTCCGTGCACATATGTATTTTGAAAATGAATGCAATTTAAGATAGACTTAACATTCTCCATTTCTTCATCCAAAAATGATGGGGCAGAAAATGAGCCACTCATTATTCTTTTGGCATACAGAGGTTGATTCACGTTTTTTGTAAGGAAATTGGATTTTGAAAACCTATACAACACCATCTGTTGTGTTCCATGTTTGGCCTTGCATCTTGGCTATGGCCCGACATTGGAATTCCACAGCAACAATGCACACTGAAGGGCACAGAATGAAATGGTATGTGAGGTAGTAGATTTTTCATGGCCCTTTTGACTAGTCCAAAAGCACAGTATCCCATAGGAACAGCATCAGACGAATTCATCGAAATGGTATTGAAGTCAATAACACCGAGTCCTGTTTCTATGGCTATCCTGTTCCTGAAGGCAACCATAGATTTTGCCATGTGGCTTCAAGGCTTTTCCTGGTGAAGTCAAACTGATTAATTTTCCATCTTAGCTAAAACGTGGCAACAAGGATAAATTTCTTAGAAAAAATTTCCAAGTTTCCAAATAAATTTTGTGAACCCTCAGGAGAAACACTGGTCTAAGGTTACTACTTTTTCCACTTTTCTCCTGCCAGATATTGCTCATACAATTTCTGTGCTTTGGTTTTGCGCTCTGTGATATGACAGTAATTTTGAACGTTGGCCCTGTGTCATCATTCCATTTGCAAATCTTGGTTAATAATGCGACTTACAGTTGCCTGTTATATTCCGACGGAAGAGGCAGTGCTGCATTGGGTTTTGGGATTTACAATTCGATGCCAGCCTTGACTTTCATCACCGCTTCAGTAGTTTGCTTTGAGGTAGGGTGCTTTATGTGGTGGCACTAAGCTTAGTTTTTCTCCCGGTCCACATTTGTTAACCTGGCTTAATATATTATGCACGGCTGCCTTAGATATAGTTAAGTAACAACTTTTACATTGCTCAAATATGAGAATCTGAGATCGGAAAGGGCATTTTAGTAACTTCCCCAAAATGGGCTTGCTTGCGGTGGCCTTGTTTCTCCTAAGCCTAAAACTAAAATAGGATTTTGTTCCTTTTGGGAATGGTTTACATCTCAACAATAACATGGACTCATGACAACAATCGTGCAAAACATGCACATTCCAATTTTGTTCCCATAAATATGAATAACCAAATCCAACCCTTATGAGCTCTTGATAATACTGATTTTATAAACTTTTAATTTAGTAGACTATGTTTAAAATACAGGGTGGCCTGAAATAGTTGGTCAAAATTAGGGATTGGATTGGGTTCCTCATAAGCATGAAAAAATTTCCCATAAACATTGGCCCAAAGATGCATTCAATTAATACCAGATTCAGAAAAATGGAAGATCATTAACCTTTAACTATTGTCTTATATTTTTCATAACATAACTGTCGACGTGCGGTCTCACAGATTGCAACGTTTGAGTACCCACTGTGATAAAAATTTCGATATGAAATTTACTAATTTTATTACGAATCGCCAGAATAAAGTCTATATATTATGAAAACATAAGTCAAAGTACAAAATTATATTATTACTTGCTATTTATATTCATTAAAGTAGTTAAACATGTTTTGGCAATGATTACATATATGAGATCAATCTTATGAATCGAATTAATTTTTTTTTAGACTTAATTTTACCTTATAAATAAAGAACTTTCCAGCTTATATATTG
Source organism: Rhysida immarginata (assembly GCA_023313115.1). NCBI lineage: Eukaryota > Metazoa > Arthropoda > Chilopoda > Scolopendromorpha > Scolopendridae > Rhysida > Rhysida immarginata. The sequence continues at coordinate 6,005,478 of JAHWFO010068719.1, read as the reverse complement.
AAGATATTCCCTTTGCCTAGTGCCATGGAATAAAAATACCAGAAGCGCCTCTTGCTATTCCAAGAGCATAGTCAAAATGCAGCAGCGCATCAGGTGTCATCCATGATAAACTAAGTACATTGTTAATGCTTTTGTGAGAAATGTAGTTAAAAGAGAACTATTCAAAAATTGCTTACAGACATTTGGCAAAATATTGACGGTAAATAAAATATAAAAAAGTTTTAAACTAATTTTTTTGCATGGGAACGATAGCTGACGATAGTGGTTTATCATGTATGCTACCAAGTTGCATGAACACGCAAAAATTGGTGGAGAGGCGCTTCCAGTATTTTTATTCCATGCTAGCGCGCATTGGACGACCATGAACGAGATTGTCCAATTACGTGCAGGGAAAGAGGGCAACACCAAACGAAGCCAGGAAGACCAATAAGAACATTACAATACAGTCAAACCTACTTATACAGGGTGTGCCAAAAATGACTGATGGATTTTGAAAATCAATAAAAAAAAACGGAATGCGATAGATATGTATCGTTTGCAGCCTTATGCTCAGGAAGTCAGGGAATTTTATCCCACCAAATTTCAAATTTAGTTAACATTTCTACCAAGAGATGGCGCTGCAGGCGATCTGTAACACAGTTATAGTTAAAACGAAGTATTTCAGCTCGTCGTCAAGCTGATAGCGTGTGCTGTTGAGATAGCGTGTGCTGAAAATGTCATTTAGTTTTTTGCAACAGTCCTTGCAACATTTTCATACCGGTTTTTATTTTTTCATAGTTTTCAGCGCCACCTGTGGGTGAAAATGTTAACTAAATTTGAAATTTGATGGGATAAAATTCCCTGATTTCCTAAGCATAAGGCTGCAAACGATACATATCTATTGCATTCCGTTTTGTTTTTTTTATTGATTTTCAAAATCCATCAGTCATTTTTGGGACACCCTGTAGGAGCACTGTCGGGGAATTGAAAGGTCGCTCTCATACAAGGAGTGTTCTTTTATCTGGAGCTGCTATAAGCTGAGTCGACTACACAGTAAAATGAATGCATAATTGGGGAATAAACCATAACATTACAACATATTGAGAATAATAACAAATAAATAAGGAGTAGGATCTTTCTCCTTATTTATATTTGTGCAAAATGGACCCAACTTAATCGTGTGATTATTTTTATTTGCAGACGTTGTTGAAGATGTCCACCGTTAACTTAAAATTACACTTCCATCTGTTTAACCATGGATTGGTGAACATGCTCAAACATTCCTGGTGTATCTTGTATAATTTTGAGCTATTGATAATGCGAACATGTGACTCCTCTACATTACTGATTAGAGTTACATAAGGCTCTTGTTTAACTCTTAGGTGCCCTCAGAGAAAGAAATTTACACATTAATCAAAAGTTTGAGAGTAATTATATAATATGAAGGAAAGCAATCCATCTTCCCAGTTTCAAAGAATATGAACTTATTCAGCCCATAATGCATTCAATTTAAGTTAGCTTTAGGGTTTGTTTTGAGGACTACTATGCTATATTGCCTGTTGTAAAAATGTTAAAGTAGTCTTCGTAGATGATACTTAGAAGCATCGTAGCATTAGAAGGATGCATTTTTGGAATAACGTTTATAGGAACTTTTTTCATCCTATCCCTGATTTTGGCCACCTATTTCAGAACCACCCTGTATATTAAGAAATGAACCATCTGGTTTAAAATAATAAGTAAATTCAGTCTATTTACATTAATTCTATGTGGATGCATTCTCGATAAATTTTGATCGATGAAGCCGCCTTTGTTGTTCAACCGTTTCTTATACACTGAGTGGCCAAAAGTTACGGGAAGGGTTGTCCGATTTGAAGATGAGCTGTGTATGAGCCCTTAATGTTGCAGCCAGATGCGGCATATAGCGCTGTAGTAGAAACGATATTTGAGGAGCCTGTTACAGATAGGTGTGTATTGAACATGGCTGCACGTCAGAATTAACAAACTTTGAACGTGGGATGATAATCGGTGCAAGATGCATGAGTCATAACATATCAAAAATTAGACAAGGATTCGGGTTTCCGAGGTCAACAGTGTCTAGAATGGATCTTCAGTATTGCAGAGACAATGTTTCAACACCATTGCACAGGATGACTACAAGCATTTGACGAACAGACATTACGTTACCCCAATAGAGCCAAACAGGGCAATCAACAGGCTGCCATGAGTTAGATCACCACCAATTTGAATGTGTGGTGTCAGGAACTCATTTCTACCAAGACTGTATGGAGACAAATGCACCGCATAGGCTTCAGCAGCCGACAACTGACTCGTGTCCCTTTGTTGATACCTCGACACAGAGCTTAACGACTGGCACGGGCCTGCGAACTTCGTCACTGGACCATGGAACAGTGGGGGCATGTAGCATTCCCAAATGAATTTAGGTTTCAGTTGTATCGAGCTGATAGGTGCGTGAGAGTGTGGCATATGCCCTATGAAGTATGGATTCTGCATGTGAACAGGTTGTGTCCAGGCAGGAGGTGACTCAGTTTGGTCTGGGCTGTGTTCACATGGTCGCAATCAGGCCACATTATGCAGCAGCATGGAACAATGAGAGGTGCACGTTATGTGACATTCTTTCAGACCATCTGCATCTCTTTCTGACATTAGGATACCCTGATGGAGATACCTTGTTTCAACAGGGACAATGTGATATGTCACTGCTCTTTGGTTGCACGCAGGTGGTTTGATGATCAGCCCAGTGAATTCATGACCATGGTCGT
>JAHWFO010068719.1:5955384-6002619 GCA_023313115.1 Rhysida immarginata | reverse complement strand
TTACTCGATCTTAACCCAATCGAACATTTATGGGATACTGTATATCCTAGTGTGCGCTTGATAAACCCAGCACCAACTATTCAAGAATAATTGTCGGTAGCACTGCAAGATGCGAGAGTCAATATCTCTCCAGAACGATTCCAACACCTCGTAGAGTCCATGCCTCAACGTGTTACTAAAGATTTGAGGGCTCGCGGAGGAGCGACTCACTATTAGCATCACATCTTGTGCCTTCCCATGACTTTTGGCCACTCAATTTATTTATACTAGTCAGGATCATCATAACTGTACATTATGATCTTGGAAATGTGCATTTCTACATGTGCATTTCTACATGTGCTCAAGTGTAATTAGACCAATAGAATTAGTACATGACTTAAATTGCTTTGTCTTTCTTAGAAAAGGAAGACCAACCAAACGTCTCTTCTCTTATATTGATGCTGATGATTATTTAAAGAAAAATGAAGTAAGTTCTGTATATAAAATAATTTAATAGGTTTTTGAAACTTAAAGATGGAAGTTTTAATGTCAACTGTCTTTCAATTTTTTACTGATTTTTTTTAATGGTTTGTTTCTAGATGGATAAATCACTGACAACATCTTCAGAAAGAAAAGATAATATTATAATTAAGAGGTTCAATAGTTTGCAAATTCATAAAAATATTAAAAGGTTTATTTTTATTTTTATCAAAAATTTAAAGTAATTTCGTTTTTATGTATTCACAATATATGATTGAATCTTGTGCTTTTCTTATTGTAGTGATAATTCTGCCCTCCCCAAAACAAATCTAGTTCTGAAACCATCAGATCAACACAAGAATCATCGAAATCATGTAAAGGATTCTAATTTACAAACCATGGTCCTAATGGCTGACCTCAATGATCTGGACAAGTGATAATAAAATATATATATATTTTCTACCTGTATAAAAATATTTTTTCTTACAATAGTGTAACATTTAAAATCTATACAATGGTTATAAGAAGAAGAAAGATAGTCTAGCACTATTACCTAATGAACATTTAGTAATAAAGTGGGTGCTGCTTAATGTGTTGAGTCTGGGACTAAAGCAAATTGATAGCAATAACCAAAATTGAAATAAAGAAGCAGTGTTGGAACTTTACAAAACTGTATAGCCTTTATTACATCATTATGGTAAGATGCCAGATTAACTATCGCTTAAAAATGTTTATTGTGCCGTCCATCATTCAGCAATAATGCTCTTTTTCTTTTTATACTGTCTGAAAATTTGCATAAACTCACAGATATAGAGGAATAGGTCGGCAATGCCCGTACCTTTCTCATTGGCGCTAGTGAAGCCGACTTAAGTCGGCTGCCGCCATCTTACCGTATTACACGTGTAAGCAGCAAGTACTCGATTCATATGCTTTTTCTTAGAATATTTAATGTTATAAATTTAATTAAGTAAGTTAGAATAAAATACAAGGTACAATGATGAATACGTGTGTGTGGTGCTTGGTTGTAATTTTTCGTATTCTGTAGTGACCTAAGATAGCGGCGGAACGTAAGCGAGGCTTCAACGAACACAATGGCATTGCCGATCTATTCCTCTATATCTGTGCATAAACTGATGTCTGTAACAAGACAACTCCATCTGTTGGTTAAAGTCCAAACAATTCCAGCAAAAAATCTGACTTCATTTCACTCGTTTCTATACAAACCGAATCTTTTTATCTGCATTCGTGTGTGAATTATTGAGTTTAAAGTTTTTCCTGACTTTCAGATCATATGAGCTATAGTAAAAAATCAAGATTAATACAGTGTTAAACAAAAATTAAACAAACAAAATCGTTATTGTCGATTTCTTGCTGGTTTTCCTTAGTAGAAGAGCAATTTTCTTTTTGTATTCTCTTCGTAATGCTATTCAAAGTCCTCCATGAAATGATGAATTCCTTTTCGCAAAATGGCAAGTGCTTTGCACATTTCAAAAGGCATTGGCGTACGAATGTCTCTTCACCCTCTTCCAACTCGTTCTTGTTCTCTTCTACAAGGAACGATGGTATTTGGAATGGCAATCTGGTTTTTAGTAGAATGGAAGCATCAAAGTTCAATTTAAATAGAGCTCTAATATATCTGTTATAAGCAATCTTAAAATGACCTTACTTTGAATATATTTTGCCATAAATGAATCCTTGATACATAAAATAATTATCCAAATCATACATTAACTCTTCCTTTAATTACTGTAATTCAGCTTTATTTTTTGTGCAATATGCAAATATAATAAATGGTGCTGTTTTAATTTTTATTTTTATTTTTTAAAACAGAATTTGTTCTTTAACTATCGCAATTAATATAACATCTTTAACCATTTGAAAAGGTATCTATTTCTATTAATGTATGATCTTGACTAATTTCTCTTATCATTGTTCAAATCAAAATAAAAATATTTACGAAGTTGGAACTTAAAAACCAAAAATACGTGATTTCCATTCAACTTGATTTGATTGTTTGCTGAAACTTCACTTTTGTGATCAAAATCTCTCAAAAGTGTGATTTCAATTGAAGAGTCTCTGGATGTTATGACATCACAGATTTCGCCTTCAGTTAACCTGGCTGCAAGGTCTATATTCTCATCGATTTTTACACCATTTAAATACAGTAGTGCACAGTAAAATAACCTAATAACAAAAAAAAAAAAACCACATGATTTTTTGGCTCTATGATTGGCATATATAATTGACAGTTTTGTTTGGTTTTTAAGCATTTGAGTGGAATTTCTATGTACAAGCTTACCTTTCGCTAATTTTTGATAACATAACCATGATCACATTAAGCAGTGCTCACTAGATACATGTATAGCTAATTGCTATAAAATAATTTAATGTGCTCCTTTGGCAAGACCTTATCTTCTGGAAGATAAACTTATAAGGTGTGTCCCAAAAGTATAAGATGACTCATATTTTCCTTTCTGTAGTTATAACAAAATAAAATAGTTAGAGTTTTAAATTCATACAGTAATTTTGTATTATTTCCACAAAAAAAATTCAGGCAAAAACGAACAACAAAAGTATTATTCACCACAATTGATTTCAACCTGTCCCATAAGTATAAGACCATTGCATTCAATGACCAATAAATCCCCCTTTTTTCAAGAATTTTGAAGATTCTGTTAAGAAGTGTGGTAATCAGCTATTGAAGAAAGCTAGGATCAATTTCATCCCATGCAGCGATGATAGCATTCTTCAACTCCTCTGAATTATTATATTGTTTACCACCTGCATAAACAAATCTGGCTAACACTCCCCTGTTGGAAAATCCATCTGCTTCCTCCAATTTTCCCTCCAAATGGTAGAAGATGACAAACAACCAGATTTTGGTAGTCTTTGGCCTTCATTCGGCCATTGACTACAGCCGGATTTGTTTTACCATTAAATCCAAAGCCCCCCCCCCCTTTGTGATTCTTCTCCCTATTTTGAATGTATTTCATCAGTCCTCCTAATGTCATGCCAGTAATATTGCCACCTATCTGGGTCATCTTAATTAAATTTCTTCTCATCAGAGAAGACAACCCTCTTCCAATCTTCTTTTCATGATAACATTTCACGGGCAAAAAATACCCTTTTCTGCTTACGGTGCAATTTGAGGACAGGCTGATTTTTTCTTTTTTTGTAAACAAGGGAAGATGAATGTTTCACAATCCGCTGTACTTTTGATTTTGAAACTGGCACTTTCGTACAATTTGCCACTTGACGTAATGGGAGAGTGTGATCTCCGAGTTTTTTAATAATGACCCTTTTTTCTCAGTTAGTGGTTTTCTGAGGTCTTCCAGGTCTCTTTTTTTCTGTCTATACTGAGTACCAGCTTTCAAATAACTTAGTACAACCTCATGTGATCGACTTAGAGCTCTTCCTATAGCCCTTGCATTGAGAGCAGTTTTTTGCCTCTTTTCATACTCTGTCAAGGTGGTATTGCGAGGCATTGTTATTCAACTGTTTACTTAAATCCACAGAAACTTTTTATGGGTGCAGCCATATTGAGTAATCACAAGTGCCATCTATTGATGGGTTAATTACATGCTTGATAATTATTATGCTTGATAGATGGCATTAAAATGACAATGGCCTTATACTTATGGGACAGGTTGAAATCAATTGTGGTGAATAATACTTTTGTTGTTCGTTTTCTGCCTGAATTTTTTTTGTGAAATAATACAAAACTATTGCATGAATTTAAAAATCTAACAATGATCTAACTATTTTATTTTGTTTTAACTACAGAAAGGAAAATATCGGTGGTCTTATACTTTTGGGATACACCTTATTTTGTCGTGTTCGTCATTATTAAGATGGAATCTGTCAACTGTCTGTTTATAAATTGATTCTTGTTATGTCTGTCAATAACTGTTGTGCCCTTTGTTGCCTTCTTTTCTGTAGAGTGGATAAAGGTATCAAATTGTTGCTAACAGTTGCACAGTTCTGATGGGCAATATGATGTTCATTAATGTTGATAACAAGACATGTTTATCTGAATGTAGTATGTAAGCATGTCTTTCAGCTGAGTCTGTTTCCAATTTAGTGACTGTATGTTAAGTGTGCATGATATACTGGTTGATGTCGTCAGTCTATTTCATGCATTTATATGATTTGCTTGCCTTAGTGGTTGAGACTAAATGAGCTCTAGAAATACTAAGAAAGGGTTGGGATGTCCAAGTAGCTAGATAGGGGTTGGTGCTGCTTTTGTCCCAATGTTCCTGGGAAACTGACTTATTTTGCAAATGTGAGCCTCTGTATAATTCATGAATGCGGATCTCGCTAACCTGGGTGATGTCCAAGATAGTATTATCTTTTTTCCTTGTTGCAATTATGTTTGGATTGGTATGATTTGTTGTTAGCCATCTCTATCATCAGCAGGTCCTTGGCCAGGATAATCAGTCTCGACAGGTCAAATAACATTATTGTAAGGGTAGAACATATGAGATCTGAAAACCAGGCCTGCCTCCCTCGTACAACGTGAATATAGGACCACATGAGTATTATTATTATTATTATTATTATTATTATTATTATTATTATTAAATTTTTGGAGAATAAATATTGAAAATGTTAAAAGAAATTTTTTTTTTTATAGAAAATTAAATGTAGAGATTTCCTTAATGTATTTTCCTCGTTATTCTTTGAATGTTTATGAAGCCTTTTAAAAAATAGAATTTTTTAATAATTAGATTAGGATCTGATTTGGACCTAGAAGTGATTTTATGTATCATCCAAGTTACTAAAAATGGTGTGCTCTTCATAACACCAGACTTTACAAATGGCAGGCAGACATATTCTCTCGAAGTGGAAGCAAATCAAAGTGAGTTAATTATTTTTACATTCTTTTCCAGTTTTTGTATTCTTCATAGTTTCTTCATAATATAGCCAAAACAAATTGATTTTATTTCTCTGTTTCATTTCTTCATTGAATTAATGCATATTTCATCACTTTGATGTTATCTATTGCATTTCTGTTGTTGTAGTCATTTCAGAATTGCCTGATACTGTGTTTGTCTTTACCATATGTTTCCTTTCTAAATTGTTTAAATGTGCAGCAGAGGTAGAATGTTTTAAAATTTGATACACTCTGGTCTATTAAATTTTAAATCATTTTTCTTTTCATCTAAATTGAACGTCTCTATCATATAAACTGGTTTAAGAAACTCCATACACCTTTTATCATCTTGGGACTATGCAGTTTTTAACCATTGCATGTTTCTCAACAAGTGATTATACAGGGCGTATCAGACCATCCATGCCAGGCTTTTTTCTTGGAAGTTAGATGTCAGAGCGTTGAAGAAAAAATTCACATGACTAAACTGCACCTGTGGTCCACCCAAAAATTTCAAATGGGAGCACCTGGGGTCCATCCTAAAATTTCAAATGGGAGCATGGATCGAGTAAAATATTGTTGGATAGATCTTGGAAAAAGAAACAACTTTTGTAGGAAACTTTTTTCCAATCAGCTTCCTTCAGTAAATAACAATAAAACACCTTCAGGTTATGTGTTTCCAAATTGCCCTATTGAGATTTCTTTAAGACATTTTCACGTCACGTGTTTATCTCTGTTGAACTACTAATGATTCCTATGCATTGTTTATTGCTATCGTGACAGGTTAACACTGAAAATGCCTTTTTCCAATGAAGAAAAACTATCGTGCTGTGGAGAGATTGTATGCTGCACGATATCCTAATTGTGCACATAAGGTTTTTCAGTTCATGTAAATCACATTCGTCAGGTGCAGCCTAGCCCATATGGATGCTGCGAAAGCTGCTGATGTCTGACCACCATACTTTAGGATCTGACCATCTCCACGAGACTTCTCTCTTGTGACTCAGGAATAAGCCACATGACTGTGATATGGACTGAACAGCAGTGGCTTCCACTCCTTCCACATTCATCTCCACCAGGTGCTTGGAGGATGTGACTACCTGAGAAAACTGGACTTTTATCAGTGGTTTAGAAACTAGCCACAAAATTTCCATTTATTGATGTTGTGGACCAAAAAAGCCATGTTTAAAAGCAACCATTGAAAACATCCATAATGCACATTACTGGGCGCAGGAAAATCTCACTAACTCCGTGAGGTAAATGACCAACATATGTAGAGTGTAAATATGTGGTGTGGCATTATCGGCCTGTATTTCTTCCAGGGTAACCTGAACCAGGTAGTTTATGTTGAATTATTTGCAAATGTGCTGCCTGAACTCCTTGAAGATCTGCCCTTAGCAACAAGGATTGGCATGTGATTTCAGTAGGATGGCTGTCCCACTCAGTCTAGAATCTGCAGTTTCTAGCCAAGAAGACCATTGTGACACTCCTTCATGCTCCCTACTCACCTGATTTGGCTCCAGCAGATTATTTCTTATTGTGGAAACTGAAATTAGCCCTGAAAGGTTAGTGATTTTCCAATGTGCATGACCTTTGAGCATATTTGAATGAAAATTACTTTGAAGAGCAGTAATAAATTTTTCACCATACTGGATGCCTTTTGATTCCAGATCCTTTCACCGAACTTTATGGTCACAGGTTGTATTAGGCCCAACTTCAACACTTAATTCATCATCTGTATTTTTTCCCCGTCAGAATACACTTTTTTTGAAGCTTTTCTAAATCATAGCCCCTTCTTGATCCTTTTTGTGCAGCTTCCAAATTCAACTTTGTGATTCAACTATTCATGCCTTCATTGTCAATAACAAGATTGAGATTTGTCATAAAATTTATCTAATACTATACGAAAAGGTGGGTAAATGACTTGAATCATTCTCATTGGTTGAGGTCATTCTCATCGGTATTCTGCATTTCATATCTTGGGTGTTTTTTGTGGTTAGAGTTTTTCTTCCTTTACAGGCAATTCCACACAACAGTTCCTTCTTATATTTTAATAATTATAATAACAATACCTAATAATAATTAATAATAACATATAACAATTTCATGATTTTTGATAGTTATTATTACTACATGCATGGTGTGTCTAAAAAATTCAGTTGAATTGACCTATATCTAAACAGCAGCGTGGGCTAGGAACAGCCCTGCGCACTGAGAGACATGTCGCGAAGCACCACATAGTGTCGAACAGAGTTTACTGAAGCAGATTTGTTTGCTGGAGCCATTAGAACGTAATGAATATGGAGACTCGTGTCATATGCATGAACATCAAATTGGAGAACGTGTCAATGGAGACTCATGGAATGTTCGTGCAAATTTACAGAACAGTGGATTTTATTGCATGACAACGCCTGCGCAATTTCCTGGCTAAGCGCAGTGTAACCCTTCTCGAACATCCACCACACTTCCCAGATCTGGCACCTGCAAACTTCTTTTTTGTTTCTCTGCCTCAAAGGGGTCCTGAAAGACACATGTACCAGACATCCAAAGATGTGTGACATTAACGCTTCAAGCAATTCCAAAAGAAGCTTATGCTGACAGGTTTCAGCAGCTTTACAAACATTGTCAAAAGTGTATTGTGCCCAATAGCAATCACTTTGAGGGTCAATAGAGGAAGTTTGTTTGTATTTTCTGTTTTCTTATATCATTCACCGAACTTTTTAAACACAGCTTGTATGTTATTATTATCATCATCATCATCCTTATTTATTTATTCTGAACTAATAAAATTGTAGAGCTATTTGAATATACCATTGAAAATGCATCTCCTTCCATGAAGCAAGAAGAAAAGGAAAAAGAAAGAGAAAAACTTCAAAAGGTACTTCTATCAATTAAAAGGTTTTAATAAAATGAGGTCATGAAAACATGCTAAATAAATGTGCAAACTGCATTCAAGTTATGTGGTCTGCAGATTTATTTCCAATAAAACATGTAAGTATCATTCTTGAAAAATTATGAAATTTCTATGTATCTGGTCTGCAGCAATGTTTATCCATCTAAATAAAGTCCACATGGTTGACTAGGCCCAGGGTTTCTCAATAGAGTATCAACCGCACCCTCAGCCCTCTCCCATGGCTTGTTATTTCTCATAGTTGATTACCTACCATCTCAGGGATGCAGCAAAAAGTGGAATTTATTGGACTAGAACCTTCTTCCACTCATCTAATGTCCATTTCTGAAGCTCACATTTACATTGCACACACTATCAATGATGGAAGAGGAATGTAGACACAGACTTATCTGTGTTTGCAGAGCCCCAATGAATTGTGTGTTCTGACACATTATCCCCATCATCATAGTTTAGTATCCTCAAAATATACAGGGATTGGACAAAATAATATGAACACCTTTTAGACATTTTGTCGAATATCTAGAAAAATACTTGATGAATTATCCTGAAGCTTCAGAGGTGTAAAGAGCATTTTACACCTCATGTATTTCAGTGAAGGTTTTGTCCCAAAGGTAAATGGGGGACCAGCACAAATTGGACAAAAAAAAATAATGTTTGGGATCAACCTGTAAAAAATAATGCTTGAAATGTATTGTAGCTGTAGCATATGCTTATGAGGCTTTTTCTACTTATACGTGTTCATTTGTATGAGAATAGCACATATATTCATGTTTCTTGTTTATAACATGCAGGGTTTTCAACCCAATGCAATCCCATTTTCAGGAAACTTGACAAACTACAGTAGAGACAACACCCTGCAATCAGAATATAAAAATATTAAATATTTGATGAAATATGAGTATTTTTACTAAATAATGTTTAACTGTGTATGCATAAGCATTACCAAAATGTCTCTTGCATTATTTATTATCCAAATGTATAGCACTACTCTTATAAAAAGCCCAAACAAACATCCTGAAAATTCAAAAAGATATTGCCAATAGAATAAGTTGAATTTCATTTGCTCCCAAAATAAAAAAAAAAACGATAAGGGGTTTTCTCTAAATTTTTATTTTTGGACCGGACACCAGTATCAACTTCATCTCGTTACGCTGATCTGAAGTCATATGCCATAGGCCCACCTTTCGCTCTTATGACCCTAAAAAATTGGAGAAAACCCCTTATCGTTTTGTTTATTTTTGAGAGGAACGGAAATTCAACTCATTCTATCGGCAATATCATTTTGAATTTTCACAATATTTGTTTGGGCTTTTTATAAGCGTAGCTCTAACAACCTATGCTAAAACTACAACGCATTTCGAGCATTATTATTTTGTTCAATTTGTTGCTAGTCCCCTATTTGCATTCGAGACAAAACCTTTGCTGAAATATATGAGGTGTAACATGCTCTTTACACCGCAACAGAAAATGTCATATGAACATGGGGTCGAAAATGCTTCTTTCTTGAGTTATAATGGCATGAAGGTGTTCTGCAGTAGACAAAATTAATGTAAAACTGTATAGGAGTTGCAAATGGGTGATTTATTTCTACAGTATAACAAGAAATACATTTGCTCTAGCAAATGCTCAAAAAGGCCTCCGTTAGATTCCAAGGAAGCCTGTGCACGTCGCCACATGGGTTGATGAACTGGTTGGAAAATACCAGGTGTAGGACAGATGATGTCACAGCCATCTAGTATGCGACTGGGACAGAATAAACAAGAGTTTTCAAATACCCCCAGACATGCATTGTTAAAAAATTTTTTTTCTGGAATAAAACTTCATTATATGGAGTTGCCATTATAAATTTGCTTATAAGCCTAGTCCTGTTATATAGAGGGAACACTGTAGCATCTTAAACTCCAAAACCTTGATTCATTCACCCATTTTTCTGTCAATCCAGACAGATCAGTCCTATCATTGAGCTAGCCAGTGTTATCAGGTATAACCATCATCCCGTTTCCTATGTGGAAAAATGGTTAGGTACAAAAAACAAATACAGACTGGCCTGAATTTTAAATTTAAAGTCCCCCACTAATTCTTTTTTTATGACTAGACATGTTTTCCTATAGTGCAGTATCTCTTTGGAACCTTCTTCCACTTGTCAAATGATCTTTTCCTGTAACTTATCTCAATGTAAAAAAACTTGTGCCTACTTCAGTGCACAGTTGAGAGAATTTTATCTCTTCAATCAAGATTTTCACTTTGAATACCAGTAGAGTCAATAAGACTTGCCTTTCCACTCAGGCAGAGAGCCTTTCCAGTTGTGCTTGTCCTGAGTTTTTCCATACACTAAGCACCAATAATAGAATGGACACCTCCTAATTTACATGAATCTGGCTTGCGCATTGGAACCCATGCTCACACATCCACAGCTGATATGATTTTGTAGTGTTAGTGTGGTAACTTGCGCATGTAATGTTGTCATCGATGGAGAATGGTTAAACAAACAGAACTTAGTGACTTTGAGAGAGGAGTAATAATCGGCTGTCACATTGCAGGCATGTTTATTCGTAAACTTTCAGGAAAATTATCACAGCCATGTTCAACTATTGGTAATATTGTGAAACAATAAGCTGCACACCAATCAAACATCATCAAATGACAAGGCTGCCAGACTTCAGTGGTGTTTGTATTGCCGACATTCAACTGTTGAAGAGTAGAAAAGGAGTTTGTGGAATGACAATCTATGCTCACTCTGTTCCAATCAGATGGGTGTGTTTGGGTATGGCAAATGCCAAGGGAGCATCTTTTACCAGAGTGTATTGTTCTATCCGTGAAATTGATGGTGAAGATGGAATTCATAGAGTAAAGGACCCTTGCATATGGTTGAAAGCAGTTAACCCTTAAAGGTAAACTCCACACCCAAAACAACTTTGTTTAAAATGAAAGATGAAGGTCTCAATAACAACGTAGCATGTATAAAAATTTTCAATTTTAACTCAAAATTGATAAAATATATAAAAAAACTTTCATTTTTTCCCTCCCTCTGCAATCGACACTGGCGCCATATTTCGGCAGCTGTTACGTTACAAGTTGCTGGGAAGTGCGAAGGAGTTTCGAATTCGTGACGTCAAACATTGGACGCTATCGGTTAGTTGTCAGTTGGGCATCGCAATGGACTATGAATATGAAACAAGACCGGTAGTGACGACTGCGATTTTGATAACAGTGATAGCGATATACAAGGGCCGTTAGCAGAATTAAATGCTACTGCAACTTCTGTGATATACAGCCCTATGCATTAAACCGTGAAACGAGATCTTCTGCTTGCTGCGTCGGCGTGTGCACATTAGGCCGGCGTATGCCTTACACAGCAGATAGGCCTACCTCCTCAATCCTTCAGCGTTTAACGAGTGCTGTTGCGGTTGTTGTTCTTGAAGAACACCAGGCCCGTTTAGAGTTGGAAGAGCATCTAGTTCCACCTTATATGTGATCTAGTATCAGCAAATTTCTTGTTTGAATTGATACTGAATTTAAAATGGTGGATGCGTAGACAAAGCAAGACGCTTCGAAATGAGCACACGATACTGTTTGGAGTTGGATACCAGTTCCCTCGCTGTCAAAAGCTAATCCACTGTTTTTTAATCGATTCTGATTCTGGAAATCTATGAAACGTGAAATTTCTATCTGACTGTCTATTTACACATCCAAACAGAGAACAAATTGAAGGCATTCCGACATAAAATAGGTTAGCAAAATCTTACGATATGTAGAATTGTTCTAAGCGACTAGAATCTCGGTGACGAAATTCCCCGAGGTTCTCGTGGCAGGAAATGACAGCTTTTTACGCCGTGTTCTGTGGAGAAGGAATGGAAGATCCCACGCAAATTTTCAATTTTCCGAGGCATTTTTTTTAATAAAATATTAGGAAAAATTTTGAATTATATATACTCTGTAGGGGGTGCCGTGGGCTAGGGGCCTTTCACAGCGCAAACCAGCTCTGGAAGTTAAGCTTTGCCTAGCATGGCTAGTAACTGGATGTGTGACCCCATTCAGTGAAGAGAGTTCTTACTCCTCCCCCCCGTGCTTCGGAGGGCACGTTAAGCCGTCGGTTCCGGATGCTACGACCGCCACCTTGTAGCATTCGTCAAAAGCTGGCAGAAGCTCAAAAATGCATCTCCCAACCCGTCTGGTCAGCGTGGGAGATTAGACCAAATACCCTCCCCCCCTGTGGTGGGAGAGGCCTATGTCCTGCAGTGGATAAATACAGGCTGAGTATTTATCTTTATCTTGATATACTCTGTTAACCTGAATTAATGTTATGATGCAAAAAAAATACAGTCGATTTTTTTCTGTGGAGTTTACCTTTAAGCATACAAGAACATTTTGGACTATCAGGTGCTTTTGTTCTGTGGGGTTTTTTTGATAATGAAGATTGTTACTTATAGGACGATAATGCATCAGACGGTATAAAAAGAGCAGTATTCATTGTAAAGGCTATTTCGGAAGGAGATAATGATAGTTCTGTCTCACTGATAGTTAATCCAGCATTTTACTGTCTGAAGATTTGCATAAACAGATGTCTGTAACCAATGATGGTTTTTTGATGGTTTTCCTTAATGTTTAAAGTTTTGTTTCTAAAATTGTTTAATGGAAATTTATTGTTTAAATTAAAGTTATTCCAAATTTTTGTAATAATTTTTTTTTTTATTTTTAATTTTACATCTTTTTTAAAATGCTGTTATTTTTCTTTGATCAGTAAACGTAATTCATTCAAAATATTCAATAAATTTTAATAGCAATAATAATTGGAGAGTTAGGCAAGAATAGGAATTATTAACTAGTAATTTTTCATATTGAATATTGGTTTAACACTAAAATCTTATTTTAAGAAACTTCAGGGGATAATGGGAAAATTGGTTTGTTAATATGAAATTCACCTTTTTTAAATTTTTATTAAATTTTCAAGTTTACTGTAAAGTGCGGATTTTGTGAACAATTTTTCGGAATACATATTCTATTAAATGCGGACTGTAGGTGGGACGGATTATGTGAATGTATATTCAACTAAAGGAGGGGCAGACTAAATGCATGAATACATGGCAATAATTTATCCAGTGTCAAGTGCAGCAACACTCTAATGAGTGTAAATTTCCATTGCATCTGATGGTATTTCAGAAAAATACCTAAAAATAAGGAAAATGTAGGACTTTTATTAGAACCGAGAAAAATGGAATGACTGAAGAAGAAGATTTAGCTCCATGTTGACTTTCTTTTATTTCTCTCTTTCTCAGGAGAAATGTGACTTGATGGCATTGTATTTCCATTATCACCATTCTCTATTTGTGTTTTATATACAAACCTTTGTTATTTTTTTATAGGAATTCACTGGACATCAATCGGATATTATGAGAAATGAATTTGAAATGGTAAGTTAGGAGTTACTTTATTTGTTTTCAGTTTTGAGTTTAATTTTTTTGTTTCGTTGCTCCCACAGCCAGCTGTTGGTGTTCTTAAAACTTATCTTTTTGGAGAAATTGGTAAATAAATAGATTTTATTTTCATTTACCGGTATATCTTTTCCTTCTTGTAAATATTGTTAATAAACTTTGTTTTTCTAATTTCAGTATCATCATGTGATTTTGAAGCCAACAATCTGTATGTTAATTACATCTTCAATTTACCAGAAAGTAAGTTAAAATATTAAGTGTTTTAAGATAATATGAGGGCAAATCTATTCTATACACACGTTTTTAATTTTCTGGGAGTTGGCAACACTTATTTTGGTGCATGCATCTATCTCATCTTGTGGAAAGTTTTAGAGTATCTCACAGTTTTGTTTGGTGTTATGACTCATTAAAATGGCTGTACCACTCTCTATTTTTATTAACGGAACAACAAGTGTGCTATGATCCATTTTCTGTGGTCTGAAGGTATACCAGGAGCGTAAATCCATAGAAGACTTTCAGCACAATAAGGCGTCAGTGCTTTATCGTGGCAAAGTATATACAAATGGGTTAAGAATGAGCAGGAAAATCATTCAACATGTCAGACAAGCATGAAGGACGAGGAAGGATAAGGACGCCCATCCACACCCATTACTGATAGCAACATTGAGGATGCCTGTGCCATGATTCAGGAAAAACCAACAGAGACCATTGATGATGGATTTCTGCTCTTTGTACATGTACACCTTCAGACCACAAAAAACTAGATGATGATGTTGAATGTACATGCAGAAATCAGTACCTCCAACCCACAGAAAATTAAAACACATGTGGGAATACTTATTGACTTGCCCTTTTAGAACAATTCCTAGACATTTATTTTGACTTTAGCAAATAACATGAAAGAACTGCTGCTGACAGTACAGAATTGCACTCATCAGATTCGAGCACTGAAAATGTTGAAAAAAGATTGGAAGAATTTTGTCAATTTTTATACAGGGTGTTTCATAATTGTTGTCCCGTCTTTAGGTCCAAATAACAACTCAAGGAGAACAGATTGGGGGAAAATGAATATTGATTATTTGGTTTTAATGTCCCCTAATTCAGAATAAAAATATTTCGCGTCCCTGGGGGTGAAGGGGTAAATTTTGAAAATTTTAATTTTGTAGGGGTAGGGGTTAGACCCTATGAGTTATTTAGAAAGTTGTAGAGCATCATGTAAAATGTGGGTTTAGCAAAAAACCCGGTGAAAAAATCTCATCCCCTGCCCCCTTTATCGAGTGGGTAAAGTGAAAGGTATGGCTAGCCAATGTGGACAAAAACCATACTTATTAGAAAGCAGTAGGGCCTATATTTGGAAAATTAATGAGAATGAATGAAAAAAATTAGGGCCCATTAGCTTTTCACAGGGTTCGTGCTTACTCGCAATTTACGCATCAAATAGGCATTTTTACTAGACATTGACTCGTGATTTTTTGATCAGCGAGTCAAAATTGACTTATATTTGAATATCATCGGCCCATATCTTTCTCATCACATTTTAAACTCACTTCATTTTGTCACATGTGGTCTTGTTTACATTTCTAATTAAATATGGCAGCAACTATAGAGATTGTGGATGCATGTAAAAATATGGAAGTTAGAAAGAATCTAAATTTTGACTCGTATCTTCTGAAATTTGACTCGCAGTTTTCAAGGTTGGAAGTCAAATTGACTCGTAGATATTTTGTCCCAGCGCGAACCCTGTTTTCAGGGTAACGACTCATTCATTCTCATTCATTTTCAAATGTACTGTTTTCTAATAAGTAATAAAGTTCTAATAAGTTTCTAATGAGTTTTTCTGTTTTTGTCTACATTAGCTAGCCATACCTTTCACTTTACCCACTCGATAAAGAGCAGGGGATGAGATTTTTTCACCGGGTTTTTTGCTAAACCCACATTTTACATGATGCTCTACAACTTTCTAAATATAACATGGGCTCTAACCTCTACCCCTACAAAATTAAAATTTTCAAAATTTACCCCTTCACCCCCAGGGATGCGAAATGTTTTTATTCTGAATTAGGGGACATTAAAACCAAATAATCAATATTCATTTTCCCCCAATCTGTTCCCCTTGAGTCGTTATTTGGACCAATTATGAAACACCCTGTATAGGAGGATCCTCGTTATAACGAACTCCTCGATGTAACAAATTATTTTTGAAGTCCCGGCAAATTGTAACTGATTTAATGTAGAAAAACATAATAATAAACTCGTTATAATGAATTTCAATATAACAAACTCCTCATTATAACGAACAAAAATCTTTGGTCTTAAGAATGAGAAAAAAAAATAGAAATATTTCACCATGAATTTCTTCTTTTGAAGGAATTTCTGAATACTTAAAATTAACAATGTCAGCAAATCAAAAATTATGAGTAATTCTAAGGCATTTTCTAAACGCTTTATATTCAGTGCTGAATTGATTTTCTGGACAGTTTCATAGATAATCAGGGAAACATTATTTACAAATTTCTTACAGAAATACTTCCCTAATTTTTTTTTCCTTAATTTTTTTTCATTATTCTTTTATCCATTTGTTAATTAGATTGGTATGCAGCAAATGAGTCTCAGGAACTGTATGGAACAACCCATGCATGTAGCACCAAACCATATGAAAACACCGATGTGGCTCATTTCAATTTTCCATTTTCGGTGGAATTGATTCTTAAAATTCAGGATAATAATTCAGGTCCAGAATTTCCATTTCCATATTAGTCATTATGAACATCATACAAGGTGCAAGCAAAAAGTTCAGGGACTGATTGCGCATCTCGCCAACAAATGGCAACACAAGTCCACAAATACAGTAAATTATAGCCCTAACATTCATAAATCAGCTTTTCAAAGGATTTTGTTTCATGTGCATTGGGAATTGAGAAGCTACTGCTATTGTGACCATGTGTGTGAGTTTGCAACTTAATCGTGAGAATGAGCAAATTTGAGGAACGAGCAATCTGAGGGAGGATATTCAGCAAAAGCGACCAGATCTGTGGTATGAAAAAAAATGAATGTTCCACCACAACAATGCACCCTCTCACCAAGCTCTCCTCACACGTGAGTTTCTTGCGAAAAACAACATGGTTTCGCTTTCACGCTCAGCCTGCTTGCCAGATGTGGCTCCTGCAAACTTTGCTCTCTTTCCGAAAATGAAGATCCAGTTGAAAGGTCGCCATTTGGATCTAGTGCAAATCGCAGAAGGTGCTTGACTCTTTTCAACAAAAAGACTTCCAGGACACATTCCTGAAGTGGCAGGAACTCTGGACTCATTGTAAGGCTTCACAAGGGGACTGTTTTGAAGGGGACACTGTATTTAAATAAAGTACTTTCTCTTTAAATGAACCAGTACCAGAACTTTTTGATCGCACCTCGTAAATTATAAAAATTTTCAAAAGATAAATACATTTTTGGATTACTGAAACTTAACAGATTTAATCTATTCAGCCAGCTGGAACTAAATTTCCTTATGGAATATACACAGTAGAGTAACATTATTATGACCATCAGAATAACCACCGTGTGCAGCATGGACAGTTGTTAGATGGTGTGGGAAAGAGTCAGTAAGATGCTGGAAGGTGCCCACTAGTATCTGGAGCATCTGAACATGGTGTTTAAGGTGATCCCAAAAGTGCTCCATTGGATTCAAGTATGAGAATTTAGAGGAATAGGGAAGTGTTTAGAAGTCTTGATCATTCTGGACAATTCTGGCCATACTACATATTTCATTGTCTAATAGGAATTCCTGTCCGCCCCAAAGAATATAACCAACATATATGGTCTTACCTGATCTCTAATGATGATAAATAACAAAATTCGAGTATCAGTGGATCCAGATAATGCCAAGAAAACATACCCCAGATTACAATACTGCTACCACCAGTTGTGTTCTTTTCGGTGGTTTCCTGCTGAATATGGCAACATCCATTCACTCAGTGGAGCAGAAATCATAACTCATCTTAGAAGGCAACCACTTACCAAACACTAGAGGCCCAATTCCTGCACTGCAGCGCAAATTGTAACTGTTTCTGCCCATGCACCTTTGTCAGCATGGAGGCAGGTCATCTATCTGTCAGCCCCCTATGCAACAGCGTTTGCTGTAAGGTCCTTGTCAACACGTATCTGGCAACTTCCTGATTCATTTAGACAGTGAGTTGGCCAACTGTTGCATGTTGGTCGGCTTACAGATATCTTTGCAGTCAACATTCACAATACAATAATGGAAAACAATAAAGTAGATGTTTAGATAGGAACATTCTATTTGGTTATATACAATTGAGCATATGCTGGGCATACTTGTATCTCGTCTTAAGTATTAGGCACATACCAGGCTGGTGCAAAATTAATGGCCGATGTAGTGACTACTTTAAAATGCAATAACTTATTTCAAACAACATTTTATTAATCAAAGTAACATCCAGCAGAGTGATTACACTTTTATCAATTAGAGACAAGCATATTTATTCCGGTGGTGTAGAATTCTGGACTCTGGAGGCAATGAACTTGTTGAAGGCAATTTTTGCATCATCGTGGTGCAGATAAGTGTAACTAAATGTTTTGTAGCTGAGGTCTCTGTCATTTAATAAATGAATACTGAATATCAGATTATTTGAATTCCGTAGAATTTTCATATATTTTAATGATATTTCAAGGCAAAAATTATTTATCATTGAGGTGCTTGAAAAAGTGGTAGTCAGTTGGTGAAAGATCAGGTGAGTATGCTGGATGATCAAGAGTTTTTGCAGCCAAGATCATTCAACCAATATCAAGTTGGGTAACCAATGCGACATGCGGCTGAGCATTGTCGTGAAGCAAGATGGGACCTTAACGATTGATTAATGCTGGTCAATGTTGTTGAAGTTTCTGGTGCATGTTGTCGATTTGTTGAACATATGACTGTGATTTCACCCTGATTCATTCCTGTGACAAATGAGTCCAGTTACAGACCACCAAATAGTTACCATAGCCTTCTTTTGGTACAGCTTGGGCTTTAGAAAGTGTCGAGGCCCTTTTTGGAGCCCAACCATTGAGAAGATCATCGGTGGTTGTCATACAACATCCATTTCTCATCACATGCCATCAAGAAATGGGTCATTCTTGTTGCACAAAAGAAGTCTGGGGCAGACATCAAAATGGCGATTTTTTTTTTTGCACTTCAGTCACTCACTTCTCGAGCTTTTCCACTTTTCCAATTTGCTTCAAGTGGTGAATGGTTGTAGAATGGATAACCTTGAGATCTTTGGCAACTTTGATCCATTTTCTGTGGTCTAAAGGTATACCAGGAGTGTAAATCCGTGATGATTAATATCTTCAATTGGTTGTTGTCAACTTTCGATGGACAGTCGTGACCATCCACATTTTCAAGGGTGGTATTGCCGCCATGAAATTTTTCAAATCATCTGCGCATTATATGTTGAGAAGTTATCTCATTGCCTCATGTTTTGGTAACATTTCGAGTTGCTTGAGCAGCATTATGGCCAAGTTTGAACTCGTGCAATAAAATGATGTAAAATTGATGAATCTTTAATAATGTAAGGTGTTTGAACAAGTTTTTAGCATCAGCTTAAAGAGAAGAACTACAGGTTTAAAATGATGTTTCACATGGCTGTATTAGCCAAGAAATGATTTGCATACTGACTCACTATATCTACAAAATGCAATCGGCCATTAATTTTGCACCAACCTACTAATCAAAAAGGAGGAATCTCTAATCCACAAGGAAAAATGATCATTGACTTTTATTGTGTAGTTATTAGTGATGTCAAGATCTGGATAATTCAAGATCCGGATATCCGGATCTTTTTTTCGGACCTAGGTCTGAGATCCGAGATCCGGATCTTGGTCAGAAATCCGAGATTTGGATCCTATATCAGGAAATTGTGTATATGCAAATTTTTCTGAAAGCAGTTTATAAATGCTTTTATTAAGTGATAGCCTAGTCCTCTTAAGTCCTAATTAGTCTTAATACGCATTCAGCGAAAGGAACCGAAATTCGGATCCGATATCCGAGATCCGAAATCCGGATACGGACCCGGATCCGGATATTTCTAGATCCGAATCTGGATATTTTCAGATCTGGATCAGAGATCCGGATCCAACGGACATCACTAGTAGTTATGTTATTTATTACTAAAAGCTGTAATGTCATATTTTTACTACTATGACAAGGATTACTTATGCATTGGGTAAATTTTGAAGTGTTAAGACCTTCTTATCTGGCATTGCCATTTCCACATTCTGCTAACTGTGTGTAAAGAGTTGAAAATGTACGCTGATGGCAATTGAAAAGTGGATGATGCCACTTTGCTAGCTTACATAGAAGTTAAATAAGAATCGTTAGTATATGATCAAATTTTCTAGTTGTAGAGTAACCCATTTTCATTGTAAGGGTGCCCGTGTGTTTTTAGGCTGTCCAGTACTGCTAAAGATCATGGAACATGCCTGGAAGTCATCGCCATTCACAGTTTGTCCAGCTAATGAAGTTTGAGCAGGGTCACATAGTTCTTCAGGAGGCAGGCTAGTCTTGCTGCCAAATTACAGAGAGTTGGATGGGAGGTGTCTGCAGTGCATGGCTGTTGGAGATGGTAGGAAGTGGAAAGATTATTATCCACTGATGTGGTTCAGGACAGTGAAGAATTTCGGATGAATACAAAGATCAGCATATTTGAAATGCACTCTACCAGACTGAACAGTCATATCCCTCAAATCAGAGCAAACCACATCTGCTTGCTTGGGCCATCTGCAATGATCTCCTGGAAACAAGACTGTGGTCAGGGGTTCCTTGGGAGAAACTACTTACAACACAGTAAGATGTACCTTCAGTGGTTTCTTGGAGGAATGTGTGAAGGTCAATGGTGTTCAGTGAAGAAAGTCGTTTCTGTCTGGGCATGATTGACAATCGTATAAGTGCCTGTCAAAGAACAGGTGAGAGGCACATTCCATCAGATATGCGCCTTCAACACAGGGCCACTTCTGAAATAATGGTATGAGGTGCTGTGTGCTTCACTGTTGCCCAAGTTCATAATTGTAGAGAGCACATTGACTTCTGCATCCTACGTCTAGAGAACATCATCCAGACCGTCTTGATTCCTTTTCTGGATGACATGGGAGATGTGCTGCTCCAGCAAGACAATATCCATCCACATGCAGCTTCTGTAACGAACATGCTGTAGAGTTTCCCTAGCAGCATGCTCTTCAGACATTTCTCCAATTGAGCATGTGCGAGACCGAATTGGATGACATGTCATTTTGTGCCCATTAACCACCTACGACTCTTGCCCAGTCACACTGGGAATGAGCATGAAATGACATTCTACAAGATGATAATTGTCATCTGTATACAGTCAATTCTCGTTAATACGAAATCGTGGGGACCAAGAAATTTTTTCGTATTATTCGTATTTCGTATAAACCAACAATACTAAATGTGTTATGAAATAAGCACGGAAATAGAATACTTTAAGTTAGAAATTATTTTTATTCATCTCTCCTAAAAAAATCTGTAATCACAGTTTGTTTTCGCGCTAAAACAATTTTCTTTTCCCGTTAGTTTGAAAACACGTGATTCAGATTTCGCGAATCAGATTTCCCGTTAGTTTGAAAGCACGTGATTCGTTAGTTTGAAAAATTCGACTAAATAACCGATATTTTTTTATCGAATAATCGACTAAAATAATCGAATAAAAATATCAAGTGATTAAAAAAATCGAGTATTCATTTATTCGAATACTGTAATTCAGAAGCAATCACATATGAAATGACTTTGAAAATTATTTTTATTAAATTTACACTTCGAAATCTGAAATTTTATCATTAAAATTGTTCCTAAAAGGACTATTTTTCGATAAAATTATGAAATTTTCTTTTGTATAAACCGTATTTTAATAAAAATATGTTCGTATAAAGCAGAAAATTTTACATAGTAATTGCTTTCTCGGGGACGGGCCACAAAATGTCTTCCTATTAACCGGAATTTCGTACTAACCAATTTCGTATTAACGAGAATTGACTGTAATTGAATGCATACCAAGTTCCAGCCTGCATCGCAGCAAGGGAGGATTATACAAGTCAGAGCCAAAAAACCGTGGACACTCTGTTTTTAGAGAAAAGTTTATATTTGTCGGTGTACAAATAAATGACAATAGTGTTTGATAAGTGTAAATTTTTAATCTAATGTACTTTTGGATCTGTTATGCACGTCTGTAAAATATCAGAGCAAAATATGTACTACAACAAATTTTAAAAATTCAAACAAAAAATAACAACAAATCAAAAAAGCGTGGACACTCCAACTTGGAGTCATAATACTGTGGACACCTTGTCAATTATAATTATACATTGTTACTAATATTTTGTAACATCGCCTTTTGCATTACCGTAAATATTCTACTATAACGCGACTTCTTGTATAACGCGACTCCACTTTTTCGGCCCAAAAAATCGGCAAAAATCCTATCCTCTTGTATAACGCGACCCCCATTTTTGACTCCTCGCGAGAAATAAAATGTACGAACTTATACAGAAAAAAAATCGATGTTGTTAGATGTTGGCGACGAGTAATTCGAATAAAAAGTGAATTAATACATTGTATAATGAACTGGACATTATATGCAATGTAATTAATGTATAATACACGGCAAATTCGTCTGAATGTCATCAGCACAGAAAGCGACTTCGACAAAAACAACTGCCTCAACTTCGAAGCAGTCTGGAAGTTTATAGCCCTACATTGATAGGGAAAGCTTTCTCACTCGCACATCGACAAAAAAACACCACAGTACATCAATTTTCTTAATAAAAAGACAAGTAATCTTTATTCAGTTTAATATTTTCACTACATAAGCTTTCTTGTAGGCTTTGGTTCGAGGCAGTTTTGAAGTAGGCCTAATTAGAAGTTTCGATGTTTGAGAGAAGTTATTATCGATGTTGTTAGATGTTGGCGACGAGTAATTCGAATAAAAAGTGAATTAATATATTGTATAATGAACTGGACATTATATGCAATGTAATTAATGTATAATACACGGCAAATTCGTCTGAATGTCATCAGCACAGAAAGCGACTTCGACAAAAGCAACTGCCTCAACTTCGAGGCAGTCTGGAAGTTTATAGCCCTACATTGATAGGGAAAGCTTTCTCACTCGCACATCGACAAAAAAACACAACAGTGCATAAATAAAAAGACAAGAAATCTTTATTCAGTTTAATATTTTCACTACATAATATTTTCTTGTAGGCTTTGGTTCGAGGCAGTTTGGAAGTAGGCCTATTTATCAATGTTTGGGAGAAGTTATTATCGATGTTGTTAACGATGTTGTTATTATCGACGATCGGCCGCAGTCGTCGGAGGGCTGATTTTTATCCTCTAGTATAACGCGACCCAGCAAATTTAGATGCTTTTTTAGGCCAAAAAAATTCGCGTTATAGTAGAATATTTACGGTAATTAAAGTTTGCAGACGTTTTGGCATGGAACAAACAATTGGTTGCACAATTCAGGCTTTACATCGCCCCACAGTTGCTGCAGATACTCCTTCAGTTGATTCTTGGTTGTTGGTTGCTTTTTTTGAACTTTAGCCTTCCAAATACTCCAAATATTTTCGATAGGGTTCATGTTTTGGTGAATTGGAAGGCCAATCCATCACGTTAATTCTGTTCACGGCAAACCATTCCTTAGTCGTCTTCGCTGTATGGCATGATGCTCCATCCTGCTGAAATATTGCACCACGACCCAACTTGAATTTTGCAATTAAAGGACGCAAATTTCCGTCCAAAATGGTCTGGTACTTTGCTGCATTCACTGTCCCTTCCACGAAATGCAGTTTCCCAACACCTTGGCTGCTTATACATCCCCAAACCATAAGGGATACTGGAAACTTAACACTGCATTTCAGACATGCAGGATGATTCGCCTCATTTTTCGAACGAATCACCGTATTTCCAGTTTGACACCCAACAGACAAATGAAACGTAGATTCGTCGCTAAAAATAAATTTTTTCCACTGTTTTTCGGTCCAATTGAGTCGCTCCTTGGCCCACAGCAAACGATATCGTTTTTGTTTCGATGTGAGAAATGGCTTCTCTTTGGCCTTGTAAAATTTGTAGCCCAGTTGGTGGATTCTTCGCCTTGTTGTGGATGTGGATACCGGTGTTTTAATCATGTCCTGCCTTTTTTTCAACAGTTCTGATGTTGGGGTAAAGCGGTTGGATTTGATTATGGTTTTCAGTTGTCTGTCATCGTGAGCAGAGGTCTTTTTCGGGTGGGCTGATGATTTTCTAATATCCACGTTACCCGTTGTTTTGTACTGTTGGATCAATTTATTAACCATACTTTTTGAAACTCCAAGCATTTCACCAATTTGTCGCATTGACAAGCCCGCTTTGTGATGTTTAATAATTTGATTTCGTGTGTTAACACAGAGAGCTTTTCCGGGTGCCATTGTCAGTGTTTTTACCGTTGAAATGTGTGCAATCACCTGATATGTAAATGAGACGATTCCATTCAATCATTGGGGGTTGTAGAGGCATGATTGATAAAGCAAATCAGCATTGGCCACAGTATTATGACTCCGAGTTGGAGTGTCCACGCTTTTTTGATTTGTTGTTATTTTTTGTTTGAATTTTTAAAAATTGTTGTAGTACATATTTTGCCCTGATTTTTTACAGACGTACATGACAGATCCAAAAGTACATTAGATTAATAATTTACACTTATCAAACACTATTGTCAATTATTTGTACACCGACAAATGTAAACTTTTCTCTAAAAACAGAGTGTCCACGGTTTTTTGACTCTGACTTGTACATGTTATTATGGTTTGGGTGTTTATTGAAGATACAGGGCAGCAATTTCTTTACAATGTTATATGAGGTTGTACTTGTGTTTTTCATTTGCTGGACTCTGGATATAAAATCTCAGGAACATGAAATAATCCCTTCTGGTTAATCATTTTTCATTTGCCACTGGTTTATTATTGCATCGGCCATTTCTTAATATTTCTATTCACTCTTGTAAGGTAACCTATGAAATGACATCGAAGAATTGTTATATTTTACTAGTGCTATAGCAAAGAAAGTACAATAAAAAGAGGTGAAGGTTGACTCAATAAATTTTTGTACTGCCTTTATAACCCTGGATAACGAGGCATGTTCAAATGAAACCTATTGGGGTCAAGTAGGTGTTTTAAGAAGAAGGCAGGGAACAGGAAACACAAGCAAATATAAATTGCAGTATTTAATGAACAGTGTTGTACACAGTTTACTCAAAAAAAGTCACCCATGGCATTTAGGCACGCATCCCATTGTATGGGGAGATGGGAAATTCATCCACGATAAAAGATGTGGGTTGCTGCTTGAACCAGTCCGTAACTGCTTCCTCCACCTCCTTCCTCATTGGTGTTGAATTGTTCTCCTTTGAGAAATTTTTTCAATGGCTCAAAGAGATGAAAGTCACAAGGGGACAAATCCAGGCAAAGAGGATCTCAAGAACCTCCCATTTCTTTTTGCTAGTTCATCCATAACAATTATTGATCTAAGGAGGTTAAATATTAATTAAATTTGAAATGAATTTATCTCCTTATAATGGTGAAAAAATTGTGAAATAATAAAACAAAATAAAATTAAATTAGAGTCACCAAACTTGAAAAAACTTAGGAGATGAAACTAGTCTATTGAGGATGAAGTTCTTGTGTAGTCTATTGAAGATGGGAGAAATAAAACCAGTCTATTGAGGAATGTAGATGAAGTTCTTGTGTAGATGATGTTGATAGGAGAAGACGGTGATCTTGAAGTACTTATGAAAATTTTGAAGGGATGATTCAAATTTTATTTTGTTTTATTATTTCACAATTTTTTCACCATTATAAGGAGATAAATTCATTTCATCCATAACAATGTTTGCAACATGCAGGCATGCATTGTCGTGGAGAATGATCACTCCTGAAGACAGTATGCTGAGTCACTTTTTTTTTTATAGCCATCTTTTACCTCTGTTCCTTGACTTCCTCTTACAACACTGGTTTCATTTGAACATGCCTCACACTATGTAATTAACAGATATTAAGCTATAAATTTACAAGAGAATTAATGAAATATAATTTCCTGATTTCTTACATTCTGACAGATCAGTTTGCTTGGCCCAGATTGTTTTTGGAGGTTTGGTCACAAGATTTTTGGAATCGTTATCGTATCGAGGGCTACGGATATCTGACGTTGCCTTTTTCACCAGGTCTTCTGAATTAAATATTTATTTTAAAACCTTGTTTATTTATTTTGAATTAAACAAAACAATTTTTTAAGGTACATATGAATATGAAATTGGGATGCTGCGCCCCATCAGTAGTAGCTTGCAGGCACGTTTGCATCGCTTTTTCCTTGGGAGTGGATCTGAACTAGAAGGTATTGTTTTCTCAGCAATACCAGTGAACACATTTAAGGTATGACGTCAATGAATTTTATTTATTTATTGGTTTAATCTTTTACTTATTTTACGAGGGGATATCAGAAAGTAACTCCATTTATTTTTTAATGGAGGAAATAAAAGCTACTGTGTAAAAGTTAACATGACCTAGATCAGCGGCAACACCAGCCATTATTTAGAACATTAACACAGTCAGAGAAGACCGTCACATTTCCTGTAAAAAATAAGTGAAAGGTTCCACATATCCTATGGATCCTCATGGGATATGGTGCATGAGAAGCTCGGATATCGCAAAGTCTGTTCGCGTTGGATTCCAAAGTCTGATGCCAGAAGAGACCGGCAACAGAATGGCATGCAGTCTGCAACATCTGCAGTGGATAACCAAGAGGAAAATGCGTTTCTGAATAGCATTGTCTTGCACTTCACACCTGAACCTAAAACTGCAAGCATGGTGTGGAAACATCCAAATTCTCCAGTTCGCAAAAAATTCAAAGTTTCTCCTTAAGCTCGGAAGATTATGCTTACAGTTTTTTTGGGATATGCAAGGCCTCGTGGGTCAACCATCAACGCCACTATCTAATGTGAAACATTGACTAAACTGCAGCATGCTATTTGGCATGAGCAATCAGAAAGAGGAAACAATGTTTGACTTCTTCATGACAATGCAAGCCTGAATATGGCCAATGAACTCAAATCTGCCATGCGCCATTGGCTGCATTCACAGATGACGGAATTCTATGAGTAGGGTATCCTGAAACTGGTGCAGCATTGAGATAAATACCTATATCATCAAGGTTCATATGTGGAAAAGTAGATAAAGACGGGTAGTTTCAACTGAATTTAGTTGTGTATCTGTATATTTTGTAATTTTCTTTGAAAAAAATAAATGGGCATTACTCTCTGATATCTCCTTGTATATTCGTAAGTTGAAATAAAGGTTATTACAAACATGTTTAGAATACTAAGCACTAAACACACAAGATTTGTTTTTTTATTAAAAATTTCATTCTATTTAACTAGCAATCAAAATCCGCACAAAGTAGTTTGGGTTTGCTTACAGAAGGTAGTGGTAAAGTCAAAATGAGAATAAACATTATCCATCAAGCAGCGTAAGTTTTGATTACAGAAAATTTTATATTTATAGTCTAACTAGTGAATCATGAGAACTGTCAATCACCGTATTACCATGGAAACCAGCTGGGGTAAAATATAGCCTCGCACTGAGGTAGCTGTTAAACTGGTGGATCTTAAAAAGACCTACCAATTGAATGCAAAGTTAATTTTCCTCAGAACGTGTTTGATATGTTGCTTGAGAACGTGTTGAACAAGGTGTGCTTTAAATAAAAAATATCAATATTAAATAAATGACCTGTGCAATGAGGCTATGGCAGCCATTGATTGGTTGATGAACTTACCCAACATCATGACCACATGACCTATTGCTGGAGGACCGATTCTCGTAACTTGTCTGTTGGACTATATTTACAACTAACTGTATATTTCTTTTGATTTCTATATAAAAGTGAAAGTTTTAAATCTTAAAAACCTGTTTATATGCTTTTTTAGGGAATATATTTCTAAAGGAACTGAATCTCTCAACAAAGCTTTACAAAATATAAGGTACATTTGTCTTAACTGAAATACACTGCTGGCTATGGAAATCGCTACACCATCTTATCATACCAGAAGGTTTATTAAATTATCACAGGTAGATAGATTATAGTACAAACAATTAGTCTCTCGCACAACAAGGTGCGTTGTTTAGCATCCAGAAAGTACTAGGTCAATATGTTGCAGCCAGCTAAATAGGCAGCGATGTGACGAGGCATTCCATTCTGAGGCAAATTCTGCCTTGCTTCCTGCAGTTGCACGCGTTCTAAAACTTGTTCCTTTTTCTTCAGAAATAAATTCAAAATCACTGTAGGGAATCAAATAAGCGTAAGACTTATATTAGTCATACATGGCATAGCCCGTCGGAAAATTAAGGTGCGATCCATGATAAGATTCCTGCATTTGAAGGGGAACAATGCCAAACAAATCCATGAGATGAGGAGTTAGTGGCTGTTTATGGTGACAATGCCCAATCATACGAGACAGTTGCCATGTGGTGCAGATGTTTCCAGTTTGGTCAGGCAAGCGTGAAAGACAAACTTCAGAGCAGACACCCTTCCGTCCGTGATGAGCCACAATTTGTGAAGCAAGTGGAGACGATAGTTCTCTTGGACTGCCGAATCACCGTGGAATCTGGCCCCAAGTGACTTCTTCCTCTTCCCTCCCCTGAAGAACCCACTTCATGGACGGCATTCCAAGACAACGACAAGGTAATCTTTGAGGTGGAGCAATTCCTCAATAGCCAAAAGGAGGAGTTCTATAAAAGTGGCATCCAGCAAGTCGTCCATCATTGGGAAAGGTATATGGAGCCCTGGGAAGTGCATATGTGGAGAAGGACTGACGTCACCACCATGCAGCATCACCCCATCTCGGAGTCTTCTGACTGATTGTAATGACTTCATGACTGCCCCTCCTATGGTCCTTTAAAGCACTGGGTAAACGCTCCAAGCACCTTCTATATCACATGTTGCTTTTATCAAGCACTCTTTTTTTTTCAGCAATGCAGCTTTAATTATTTGCATTGCACCTGTATGTGGTTTAATTTCATTGCAAGTTGATGACTCCTTCTGGGTGGCGATTACCGTGGTCAGCAGTGTATTTCTATTATTTTTTTTTTCCATACATTAACTTTATGCCATTGTTTAATTTTTTTTTAATGATTTTCAATCATATTTTCAGACCAAAAACAGAAATTGAGACGAGCATTCAAACGGTGCTGGAGGCATTTCATCGTGCTCGTAGAAGAATGCAAGAAGCCAAAGAAAACATTCAGTACACAGATGATCTCATGTCGGAGAAAAGCCAACCTATAAGTAGAAGTGCTCAGGATCCATTGTCGAGAAATATTTTAAGTGGTGAACAGGTGAAATCCCAAAGTTCATCTTATTCTTTAGATTCTAGCCTTGCTCTCGAGCCATCAGATTATAAAAAAGTTGAACATTTACAAAAGTCTGGGAAAAAAATGTCAAAACATAAAAGGCAAGAAAAGTTAGCTTTATTACAAGAATCTTCGCCCAGAATTTTAAGCAAAACATCAAATGACTCTCTACCCTCATCACAATCTGAACATAGAACATATCCAAGATTAAAAAGCATAACAAAAGAATCGATATCAAGATCAACTTCTAAAACAGAAGAATCAAGAAGCCAAGTTCTTTATGGAGATAATGCATTAGATGACTCTAGTGATGTAGGTGGTAATAATCTAGAAGATATAAGAGGATCACGATCTGAAAGCGAAGTGCAAAGTGACATAAAGCGAAGCGAGACTGAGGGTGAGATCTACGATTTAAATTCTTCTGGTTCTGCTGTTAGAACACAATCTGAATTGAGTCGAATGAGGAGAAGAAGGAAGAAAGGAAATAAGAAAAATTCTGATGGTGAAATCACGTAGAAAAAATTAGAAGAAAACGGTGACGATGTTTCTTGATTTAATTTAATGGCATGCTAATTTCATGTAAAAAAAAAATTAATCATTATTTATTTCATTTCTTTAATTAAAATCAATTCATTTATATTTTTTATACTATATCATTCTTAAAATAAAAATGTTAATAATTGTTTCTCTGATCGAGTTTATGAGGTCTGTTAAAAAAGTTCCAGGATGTTTTATTTTTAAAATTCAACTTATAAACCGAGTGGCCAAAAGTCATGGGAAGGCACTGGATGAGATGTTAATAATGAATCGTTCCTCTTTAAACCCTCAAAACTGCAATAACACATCGAGGCATAGACTCTACGCATAATGAGGTGTTGGAATCCTTCCGGAGAGCTATTGACCCACGCATAACTGACCATAACT
Source organism: Rhysida immarginata (assembly GCA_023313115.1). NCBI lineage: Eukaryota > Metazoa > Arthropoda > Chilopoda > Scolopendromorpha > Scolopendridae > Rhysida > Rhysida immarginata. Next base: position 5,972,582 of record JAHWFO010068719.1, on the reverse strand, counting down.
GAACCACACTCTTGCCTGGCACAACATTACTGACATGCAGGATCCATAGCTTCATGGGGCATATGCCACACTTTCACGAATTCATCAGCTCGATACAGCTGAAATAGGGATTCATCTGACCATGCTACATGCCACCATGCCAGTCGTTGAGCTCTGTGTCGAGGTGTCACCAAAGGGACACGAGTCACTTATCGGCTTCTGAAGCCTATGCAGTGCATTTGTTTCTGTATAGTCTTGGTAGAAATGGGTTCCTGACGCCCCACATTCAAATCAGCTGTGATCTGACTCAAGTAGCCCGTCGATTGCCACGTGAGGCTCTGGTGCGGTGACTTCCGTTCGTCAAACTTGTGGTTGTCCTATGTGGCGGTTTATGCATGTGGAAATGTTGTCCCTGTGATATTGAAGATCCACCTTAGACACTGTCGACCTAGGAAACCTGAATTCTTGTGTAATCTCCAATATGCTATGACCCATGCGTCGTGCACCGATTATTATCCCATGTTCAAAGTCGGTTAACTCGTGATATGCTGCTATGTTCACTACATGCCTATCTGTAACAGACTGCTCAGATATTGTCTGCACTCACCCCATATGCCGCATCTGGCTGCAACATTAGGGAGTCATACACGGCACATCTTCAAATGGGACAATCCTTCCCGTGACTTTTGGCCACTTAGTTTAGGTCAATAGTCAACACACTGCTACCATCAGCTTGTGTTCTTTTCAGCAATGGTTGCAGGGTGGTTTTTTCGACAGTTTCTCAATAAATCAACAACATCATTTACTCGATGAAGCAGAAATGACTAATCAACTCTTTTCCATCACAATTCTTGTAGGCATTTCATGAACATGAAATTCTCCAGCACACGCACACACACAACTAAATATAACTTTAAGATCCATGACCCTTTAGTTAAGGGAAAATAACTTTTTGCTTTCTTTGCAGCTATCTTAGAGTAGTTTAAAATCAACAATTATTGTGATTTAGCTGTCCAAAATAGCATGAAAACTAAAGATAGTTTTGAGAGAAATACGGTACTTCAATAAGGTGAAATATTTTGTGAAAATTATGTTTAGATAAGTTTTCCTTAAATGTAATCGTTTGGAAACGAAGTGACTTATTGTTGGTCAGAAACGATTTCAGCAAGAACCCTTACAAAGACTGCGCATTGTTCATGCCTTTATAGGAGTGTGAGCGTTTTAACATGAAATAATAATTGTTTAAAAATATACAGAATAAAGGAATATAGGTAAGTTTTGTTTTGTTTTTTTTTAAACTCAGAAGTACGGGGAAGACAAGCAGTCTGGCTAGTGGAGAAAGAAGATGAGTGAATTATATTAGGTCGATCAAATCCAAATATTATTCTCAGCCCTTGTCAATTATTAAAGGCCAAGGCACTTGACTAATTTTTAGATTAATTATAATAAAATGTGTCATTAATGTACACTATCTACCAAAAAGTTATTGGACACTTTAGATTTTTGTTGAATATTTAGAAAAATACTTGACGAATTATCCTGAAACTTCAGGGGTGTAAAGACATTTCATATATTTCAGCAAAGGTTTTGTCCCAAAGGCAAATAGGGAACCAGCAACAAAGTGAACCGAAAAATAATGTTTGAAATGAGTTGTAGCTGTAACATATGCTTACGAGGCTTCTTTTACTTATCTGTGTTCATTTGTATGAGAATAGCACGTATATTCATGAAGATATAAAAGTTTCTTTAAAAGGTTTCTTTAAATTTTTTCCTAAGTTTTTTTGTTTCTAACATGCAGGGTTTTCAAGCCAAAACGTATTTGTATTTTTCGAGATATTCGACAAACGTCTAAAATCTAAAGTGTTCAATTACTTTTTGGTAGTGTAAACTTAATGGAAGTGAAAAATCATCATAATGTGGAAGAGTAAACCGCCAGAACTTCCCTTGCATTGGATGACAGAAGAAGATAGACTTTTGACCAGAGATGAGCAATAGTCTTTTAATATTAATTCATCTTTATGACGAAGAATTTTGTTATTTGTTATGTCCTTTAGCCTCCCAGATGCAGAAATCCTGAATGATCTGGATGGAGAATGACAATGTTTTTAGCTCGCTGTTCGAATATCAAAATACGTACCTGCCTTAGTTCATGTGGAATGAATGCTTGCACCACATTTAAATATGCTAATTGTTACCATAGATCGTTAACAACCCTATGTAATAATTGCCCCTTATAAATTTTCTTAGTGTTACACCACAGTGACTTTTGGCCCATTTATGCAAATCCTTTAAACTTGTAACTGCTAATCAATGTTCTATATCTCTGCAGAGTGTTGTTTAATGAAACTGTATTGGAATTTTATTTAACTTTGTCGATCATTTGAGAAGTTGACGCAAAACCCCCATCCCCATGGAAGTTGCATGTGTAAAAAAAAAAAAAAAAAAAAAAATACATAAACTTTATGCAAAAATAACTTTAATAAATCTGTTAATAGAAGAATATTATTTCGCTTATATCATTCATGTACATAAATGGAAGTAAATTTCTAGAAACAATCAAATCAATTGTTAATAAACAATAACCAATTAACAGTGAATTAGACCATTATATATAAAACCAGTTATGTATTTCCATTAAAGCAAACATGATTAATCTAGAAAATATTTTTCACCAAGGAAGGTTTTTCCCATCATAATTCAAAAACTGTCCACTATGTGTGCTTTTGATAGATGCCAAAGTATTGAGAATGTGACGTCCACAGTCTTCTTTAGTCATGGTTGCTCTTGGGCCCCCCATGTCTGTCTGAACCCAGCCAGGATGAACGGCAACAACCACTATATTATCATCCTTCAAATCAATACTTAACGATTTAGTGATGATGTTCAATGCAGCCTGAAGAAGGAGGAGAAAAAAAAAATAGTTTTCCATGATTTTATGAATGCCATTAATTCATTTCAAAATTAAATTATTTTCTGTAAAGTTAAACATACCTTGCTGGCTCTATAGGAGTAAAAGCTTCCCATTTTGTTATCCTCTATTGAAGCCATTTGTGTGCTGATGTTAATAACAGCTGAACGAGAACAGGATACAGGAGATGACGAGAAATTCTTTGCTGCTTTCCGCAACAATGGCAAAAATGCCTGTGCAAATATTCCAATAAAAATGATCAATTAAATTTTTGAAACTGTATCTAGACAAATTCTATTTAATTTCCTGCTGCATTTCATAAAAATTATTCCATGTTAATGCATAAGTTTAACCTATTAATAACCAAACTTTAAATTTAGATGAAGTTGATGGAGGCCTTGCAATACATAGAGGGAAGAAATTGATTTCACAGAATTCCGACTGATTTCGCCTTTTATTTAAGGATGCAAGTAAAGATGCAGCATTTAAGATGCCAGTTGAGTTGTTTTGGAGGATCAGCAGGCAATAATTGCTTTAAGATTTGAATTTTGTAGAAACAGCGTTGCACAGTTGCCCACGGTAATGCCAACTGTCTTGAAACATCATACAGTAATGTATTCAATAACGTAATTTCTCCTCTCGTGTGAGTACTTGGTGTTTTAACCAGTTCATTTTACAATGTTGATTGAATAACTCAGAACTACTCATTGGAATTCGATCAAATTTTAACTGTATACACGGTTGTATGTGCCCTATTATTTTCCCAAATTTCATCATCCTAGATGTTATAGAATCTGAGTTATTAACTTGTTGAACATTATTATCCCCGAAAAAGGCACATGTTGTCAACATGTGGTGTGGCATTATCCTGCTGAAAGATAGCCCACAGAACGTTCTGCAGCCATGGAAGTACGACTGGCCATAGAATATCATTGATGTAATAGACACTTGTTATGGTGGTTTGCTTTTATATCTGACAGCATCCCACATTAGAGTGCTTTGTGTTGGTGCAGTAAGCCTGATGCAAATATACTCTTCTCAACAGGTCTCCCCTTCATCTACGGACAGAGATTCGACCATCATTTTCACCTAAACCCAAGTGTGATTTGTCAGAACACTCAATAGTGTGCCATTCATCATGCCACTAACGTCGTATGATGCACCATGCAGTCCGGCAATGCATGGCTGAGATGCCAAAAGTAGCCTGAGAAGGTAGCTTGCAGTTCTCAGTCCAATAAAGAATGTACTGTTGCAGCTGACATTAGAAAATGCATACTGGTCACCCAAATACATATTCCTGAGATGTCGACCCTTTGTCACCCAAATATATATTCTACGTTGTCTTTTGTTTTTGGGTACAACTTCCAGACCCTTCTCTTCATTGCCTATGCTCTTCTTCATACCATTCACTGCACTCTCACCATGATGGACTCGATGCGCCCTTACAGTGCATAATGTTCTGGAGGGAAGCACTGCAGTCTATCATGCTGATGATGTGATCTCTGTCAAACTCGCAGATCTGACTATATGGCCACCTTACTCAACGATGAGGTATTCTTCTTCACAGCTGACCAAGCGCTGCCTTGATGGCCCAAGTATGCAAGACTTACAACTGGATGATGGAGAGTATACAATCTGTGACATGGCATGACATGATTGGTATAGATCTTGTATGTGTGGACCTATGACTCTGAAATGCTAATCATGTCTGCAGTATGTCTAATTTGCATAATTTGAAAAATGCCAAGTTTTAGCTCGACTCCTTTACGAGTTCTGATATTTAAGAACACGAGTGTTTCTTCTCATCTAAGCCTAATTTTAAAGCTAGACGTGGGCAAACCCCCTGTAATTTCCAGAAAATATCATTGCTCTTTTTTCGGTATATAATCAACATCATTTCAAGAATGACAGGAAATTCAATTACGCAGTGAAAGGGTTAACCATACAAATCTGATTCTTTACAGAAAATATATTTTGCATAATAAAATGCAGTGCCTTAACAGATGTTTTTAAAAGACAATTTGTGACATGAGAGTTCTAAATTTGAAAAGCAATTTCATAGATATTTCAAGACATAATTTGGCGCTTTAGATGTCATTTGTATAATTTTTCAACAAGCAGTGTTATTTTTTTGGATTGTCATGATGTAATGGTTATTGTATTAAAAAAAAAAAACAATAAAAAAGAAGCTTACTTTTGTTAAAAGCAATGGAGAGACTGCATTTATCTCAAATGTCTCCATCATCTGTTTTTGGTCAACTGAATCTAGAGATTGATTTTTGAGAGAAATGCCTGCATTGTTGATCAACAAGTTAAGCCCCTCCTCACCAGTGATAGAGTCCACTTTCTGAACTAAAGACTCATAACTTGCGTAGTCACGAATATCTAAAACAGAAGTAAATAATATCATGGTTGTCAGATGGGATACTTTACAAGAAAGTGATGAAATACCAGTATATGCCACATAAGGAATCGCATTATAGTCTAAAATTTCCTTTAAATTCCTAACAACCCTCTGTATGTTAATTTTTAACATATTTCTATTTATTAATTAAATCAACAGGCTTACCTTTAATAGGAATAACATGTAATGCTGAATTCTTTGAAGCACATTCATTGAGTTCCTGTGATAAAGGAATAACAATTACTTGGGAAGTTTGAAATCCTAAAATTATCAGTGTGTTAAATTTGTTTCCCCATAATAAAATCTTCACTATCAACATATCAAGACATAAAAATGCAATCTTAAGAGATTGGAGATTTTACCACTTTGGACAGTTTGAAAGAAAAACACAAATAAATTAATAATAAAAAGACTGTGAAATATGAAGTAATGTAATTTTCAAAATAAAATATACACAGGAAAAATAAAATAAAAATTAAAAAAAAAAAATCATTTCTACATATCATAAAATATAAATATAATTTAATATTCCTATAATAAAACAAATGAACTTACAGTTTAAAAAAATAAATTGGGGGGCATATTATATTCCAAAAATTATGGTACTTTATTAATAAAAATATGTAACTAGGAAAAAAAAAAAAAAAACAATTTAACTGTGGATATGATATCAGCAAAACACAAGAAGCTGATATCATTCCACAACTGCTTTTGCTACACGCTCGAAATACATATTCATGGTAAATAAAATCTTGTTGTGGAAAAGCAGTTGGCTTCTTGTGTTTTGCTAATAAAAATATGAGTTACCACAAAGGAAGAGGGAGGGGAAGGTAATAATATTGTTTTCTTATTAAACTATCTTAAGACTTGTGACAGATTTTTATGGGAAACTTGCTTTCTAAGTGTACTTGCAGCACCATAACATTTGATTCCCTCACACTTCAGTTTCTATTATCATCTTCTCTTTCAGAGCTTTTATACAATAAACAAGGTGTTAGGAAATTATGGGGACAAACTTTAATAGATAATCACTGACCTGGTAAAAGAAAAAAAAATAAATGCCCTATGAACAATATGAAACCTCCTATGTCTGATAAGCAGAGCAAACCCACAATATCAACACGGAGTATAGCATGCCTGATATTAAAATTATTCATGCATTATAATTTTAACAAAAAAATAAGGTTCTCGTCTCAAGAATGGCTTTAATCTCATCATATATGGAATACTTCGGAATAACGCAAGTGATATTATTAAGGGTTTGGCGGTGACTGGAAATCCTTGAGCTTACAACCATCCTGATCAAAGTAGATGCTCTAAGTGAATGCCAGAGTTATCTGAACACATTATTCAGAAACTATGTTCCAACAGGACATTAAACAAGAAAACAGTAGCAAAGCTAACTGAAGGCACTTTACACTATATTTGAACGTAGTTTCTTTCACTGTTGAGATACTTGTCATAGCATTGCACCAGATGTTGTATTCCATCGTCATAGAAACGTGCCGCCTGTGATGTGAACCACTTACCAATGACTTGTTTGACCTAGTCATCGGTGTGCAACCGTTGTCCACCAAGGAATAATTTCAGATGTTTCAACAGATGGAGATAACTGGTGCAAGGTCTGGAGTGCAGAGGGAGAGGGCATGATCGAATTGTTTCCAGCAGCAGCCCTTGATAAGATTCCGAGTTGTAGCAGCAAAATGTGGGCATGCATCATCGTGAATCGCTACTAAAATCGCTTAGTCTATACTGGATATCGCAATTTCCTCGCATTCAGAAAATGAATTCACACGTGGCAGGTGTCTTGATTTTCTGAGACATTCTAAACACTCGCCACAATGCTTTGAAAATGGTGCCAGTATGATGGCAACAATCATGACTGCCGAGCTACAGCGGCAACATTTAAAAACAAAACGTATTTCCTGGATAGCCCTCATATCATCTAATATACAGTATATAATTTCTCGTCTTTCCGAAGCCAACAACCAAAAAATCAATAACAGGTCGCATGGTTGTTTAGCGACACGATCCGGCATTGTCAATCGTGTAATAGCCTCTGCATAGTGCGTCCATTCAACAATCCATTCTTCATTGTTGCAGCACTGTCTTGCATTTCAAGACAAACACACAAAGTAACGAGTCTGGTTGTTGCCACATCAATTCGGTGAAAGCAATTAAAACCATTTACAAACACATATGCATGGGCTATTGCAAAAGCTACTGTTGAATCAATAAAGCAGGTGTTCTCAAATATGATGAGATCAAAGTCCAATATTTTTACAAACGTATATGGAACACAAATTCAATTAATAAGAATATTCACAAAAAATGTTGTCATTTATATATATATATATGCAAAGTGATTGTTTAAAAAAAAAAAAATGAAGGTATCAATAAAGTTGTATTGACTGTAGAACTTACCTTTAAGCTTGAATAATTGTTTTAATAGTGAAGCATTAAAATTTACAATTAATGGAATATTATCAGTTGAAAGTGAGTTTACAATATGCAATTACTTGGGTGAAGTGATTCACAAGTTCACAATTTTGAAGTTAAGGGGAAAAAAAGTTCTGATTACAGGGGAACCTCACTTCTGCAGACACCTTTGGACCGAACCTAACTGTCTTGTTAAGTGAGGTGTCCGGTTAAATGAAACTGGCATTTTCATGACACAAATGTTGATCGCAGGACAATTGTAACAAAACATAGATTTATGGATTTACTTCATTGATTTATTCTTACCTTTATTATTAACTTTACATATATTTATAACATATCAACAATAAATAATGTTTATTTATTGAAGAAGTCTTTAATTTTAGATTGCTTAATATGATTCGTTTTGGAAGCTGCTAGACTTTCTTCAAGATGCATAATGCACTCGAGTGTTTTGTCACATCCCCGGTCCACAGCAAATGTTTTAATATGAAATTTCCACTTCAGTGCCTTGGAATAAGGAGAGCTGGTAGGTTCAGGGTCCAATTTTTCACAACTGTCCAAACTTTGAAAAGGCTAGTCTTCTGGAACTTCAGCTCTTCAGCAATGCGAGCTTCCCATCTGGTTCCAGTGATTCCATAGCAGGAAAATCAGTTTCTATATTTTGGTATTTCTGAAGGGTAATAGCCACCCCAAGTAGGACTTTCGTTTTTTTAAATAGGTGAATTAAGGGGAGGTCATCCTCCCTGTCGTTGTCGTCAGTTTTGTTTTGTACAATCGTACCCCTATATAAGGACTCCAGATAAAAGAACACTCCGCTTATAATAGCCATTTTTCTTTTCCCTGAATAGCTGTCTTGTTTTTTGTCAACTCCGCTTATGAGAGCAAAATTTCAATTCACCGATAGTGCTCTTAAGAGTGGGTTTGACTGTACTTAACTTTGCTCGACTCCACAGAATGCAAAACATTTCTGCACTGTGACCTTGCAGTGCTATTACTGACCAATCAGCACGAGGCAAATATTGCACACAATAGCTATTGGCATAGAGCCCACTGGCTTCTGTTTTTCTTCATTTGTCCAATTAATTGAGATTTAAATGACGTATTGGGTCTGCCTTCCCTGTCTGTTATCCGGAAAAGCGAGGTGTCCTGTTAAATGAGTAAAAAATTATTAAGAATGTGTTATTCTTTTTCTCTGGATTGAAAAAAAAAAAAAAAAAAAAGTGTCCGATTTGAAGAGATGTCCGATATGTGAGGTTCCACTATATGGAATGTTCATTCCATACTGAAATACTTGTGCGTTATCCATGTTTGTGTTTATTATTTTTATGGTGATATTTTATGCATTTAGACCGTGCATACGATGTTGTAACATAAAGGTGGACTTTTTTTTTTAAATTTTGCTTGCTGTTTTACTCTATTACATGAACTGATATATGGAAATTGCGATTTACGAGTATTACGAGTAGTGGCATAACTATAAGGATTTGGCATCCTCTTGCACGGGATGGAGGGGAGGGGGGGCGCACACATTAAAGGCTCCGTTGGGGTATGACAGAATTTTCTTAATCAAGTTATGACTTATGTACATTAATCAGTCGTAACATGCTTATATGAGAAAACCTTTTAGACTCAAAATTTAAACTTTCTCTACTCCTTCACTGTCGTATCGCCGATCTTTGGCACAATTTAAGATAACACAGACGGGAAGGTTGTTACGTAACAGTTAAAGTAGGCTACGTAATATAATTAAAGGACCAATTTCCTTTTAACTTATAAAGTGAGTGATTCTTCTTACGTGAGCTTCTGATGGATTTCTACAAGTGGCAAACATGTGCTTCGGAGGATGAGGAGACGCGAGGAGTTGTTTCACTAGCTCCAAACCAATGCCTCGATTGGCTCCCGTTATCACGACGGATTTTGCCGTTATGTTCATGCTTAAAGACAGCCTAAAAAAAATAACGATTAGTCTGTTAATTTCCTTTACAGATCATCTTCAAATAAAACAAAGCAATAATAATAGGATAATAATCAGTGATCTAAAAACTTGGATTAATAACGAGCATGAACATTTAATACTAGGGAAAGCCTTGCTTTATGTTTCCAACGTTTCATTTGAGTTACACGTCAGTGGGGATAGTTATTTAAAAAAAATAATAATAAATATTTTCCTGATACCAGGAGTTGATGACAGTTTCCAGGAGTAATGCACTCTTGATGTAACGCCAAACGTTTTCGCCAATGCGACCGTCCCGTGTCCAGTTTAAATTTTTGTGAACTTCCGAGAGATGGCGATAGCGTGCATAGAACCGACCAAGGTCGACCAAAGACCTTGGAACGGCTCGTAAACAATTCTGCCATCTGATGGTTATCGTCCGAAGTAGTAGGCAGCTTTATAATGGCGCGTACAATTGAGTTTTAATTTTAACATAAAAAATTAGAAACACTGATACAACCACGTAAATAATATGTAAAAAGTGTAGGTAATTCCTATGGCGCTTAGTTCTATTCTAAACTTTTGAATTACTAATTAATAAACTGGAATAAATTTATAAGAGGCCAATTAAATTAATGGTCCACTGAAACATGGGATGGCCATGGTGGACAAAATTTGGGAATTATTTCTATATTTTTTCTTAGCCAACAAGAAATAAATTTTTTTCAACATTTTTTCTTGACCTATATAAATAACTGGATAGCGCATCCCTCATTAACAGGATTTAAAAAGGGTGATGCCACTGGATGCCATGGTGGTAGACTAGCGTCTCAGGAATGGGATGGCTTCCTACGGAAACCATAGTACGCACGCGTAGTCTGCTCAGTCGCTCTCTTGTGCACTCAGCCTTATATGCATCTGCGATAGTTTCCAACGAAACTTTCGATAAAGTTAAAACTGGAACGCGAATAGGCCTTTGGGGGGAGGGAGTTTGCGCTTGTGTATGCGCTAGAAATTTTCAATGCTAAGATATATACCAAACAACTCGACACAACTCGTAATTAATTCGCCAATTGATAAATAAGGCCAAGAACGTAATTAGGGGAGAAACAGATTGTATTTCCCTGATCTGTTTAAGTTCATTTTGGAGATGTCTAGTAAAGTTGGTTGTGTTCCCAGAAATTTTCATCTTTTTAAAACAAAATGAACATTTCGCAAAATCATCCTCTTTAGTGAAATGCTGCCAGACATCTGAAGCTTTCCTTTTCTTGCTCATCGTGATCTTGATTAGAAAAGTGAAATTGACGTTGGATGGCGACGACCAATCAAATTTAGAGTAACACTAAAACCAGATTGAGTTGTAATAAAATTTGCAAATGACAGCAATATACCGTACAAATGTTTAAAAAATATCTCACAAAGTAAATTATTAAAACATATACTTTATTTAGATAAATTAAATTAATATAGGCTTTTTTATGAACAAGATATGCTCATAACTTATCTTCATTTTGTTGAATTAATTTTTATCCATTTTAATTTCGCACGACTAGTGTTTCAGTATTCCACTTTTATTTCATTTTATTTTATTTCGCATTATAAATTTAAAACGAATTTTCAATGAAAAAATTCTCTTTGCATTTCAAAACACAGCAGAGTATTTTCTTCTTCCTCTCCCTCACCGTGGGTGTCCCACATTTGTTCGTTTAACTCACAATTCATATGATTTTGAGAAAATAATATTCCGAAAGGCAATCAGGCGAGCTCACATTCTCCATATTGGATAATCCACCAACATCATCGAGAATTCACTGAGGCGTTCGAGACGTACGTGAATTCTCGAATTCTCTCGTGTATCACGGAGAATTCTATGATTCTCGAGAAATTCACCAGTGGCTGTTCTCCAAACGCACCCTTTGATCTTCATCCCAGCCATCTTCACGTTTGACTGCAAACTGGTCTAGCGCATGCTGAAGGTTAGTGCGAGAAGACCCAAGGAGGACAAGGTCGTCAGCAAAGATCAACCTCTCCACCAAGCAGTCGCGCACATAAACACGCTCATCGCCTCGGCTGCCCTGTCTATCCAGTCCATAAAGATAATGAACAAGAGGAGCGACAGTACACATCCCTGGCAGAGTCCAACACCCACGGTGAACGGGCTTGACTTAATGCCACTTATCCGCACACACCAGGTTTCAACCAGGTCGTAAACCATACTACTCCCCCCGACAGTTTGGAGGCGACTATTTCCCGACTTCTCTTCTCCAGACACTTAGCGTACACTTTCCCAGGAATGCTGAGCAAAGAGATGCCTCTATAGTTGTTGTAATCTCTCTGATCTCCCTTTTTGAAGACAGGGATCACAATTCCTGTCTGCCATTGCTTAGGGGCCTGGCTAGGTATCCAAGCAATCTGACACACTCGAGTCAGCCACAGGATTAAGGCTGACTGATTTAAGGCCTTTAACATCTCAGACTGGATTTCATCCTCACCTGCAGCTTTGCCAGTCTTCAGGGACTTAATTGCCCATCTGACTTCTGCTTCGATGATACTACCGTGACTACTCTCCGTTCCATGGTGCACCTTATGTGCCTCAGTTGTTGCTGTCACCGGATTAAGAAGAGATGCAAAGTATTCCTTCCACTCTCCTCCGTTTTCAGAAGCCTCTCCTCTGTTAATATTTTGTGATGAAAGAGACTTCTTTCCACGGAGGTGGCACACGGTCTGCTAGAATACCTTGTTTGCCTCCAATTTCTTCCCGAACTTCTCCCAGGCCTTGGCTTTAGCTGTTGATAGAGTCTTTGCTGCTGCTTTTCGCGCCTCAGTATAACGCACTCGACTTGAAGGTGACTTATTTGCAAGCCATAGCAAATAGGCTTCCTTCTTTGCCTTGACAGCTTCTTGGGCTTCATTAAGGACATTCTTAAGGAGCTAGAAGGGCATGAAATACTTCTCGGTGATTGAACTGAACAATGGATATTACCAAATCTCCAGTGATGAGAGCCTGCGAGAATGGTTCGCTTTTCAAACCTCGTGGAGGAAATTTCAAATGACGAGGCTACCCAAAGAGAGCGGAATTCCTCTCATCTGTTTCAAAGGCATATCGTCATGATTCTTCGTGAGGATGGTTGGTTGGTTTGTTTGGTATTAACCTCCTTTTCAACTGCTATGGTCATTTCAGGACGGCGTTATAGGGGCTACAAATTTTGCCTCGCAAGGGTTCTTTAACGTGCAGCCGGCAAACGACTACACGGGACCAATGGCTTTGCTTCCCTTCCGAAGGAAGTGCGTGATCTCAGGATTTCTCCCTGAAAAATTCTCATCGTCCTCGGCCGGGATCGAACCCGCGTACTCGGGCATCAGAGGTGATCACGTAACCGCTGAGCCACCGAGGCCAATTCTTCGTGAGGAGGTGTGAAGAGAAATTCACGTCTTCCAAGATGACATTCTGATTTCCTCAAGGACATTTGATGAACATATAAAAATTATTTCAATGGGTCCTCACGCAATTCAGCAGCAGGAGTAAAATTGTCAAACCTGTGAAGTGTCATTTCTGCATGCCTCAAGTGAAATAAATACCTAGGCCATTTGATAACACCTGATGGAGCACTATCGGATCCCAGGAATGTGGAAGCCAAAAAAATAATAAAGACTCCTCGAAATGTAAGAAATGTTAGATCGTTAGTAGGCTCCTTAAACCTTTACAGACCCTTTGTGTAGAACATATCGGCGATCCTGGCTCCCATAACAAAGTTGACTCAGAAGTTTATATGGAGTGAGAGGTGTCAGCGAGCTCTAAATCGAGTTAAATCAATGATTAGCAAATCGCCCCTATTGGTCCCCTCCCTCCCGATTGTAATAAACTATTTTATCCATTCGTGGATGTCTCAGTGGAAGCTGTGGGTGCGGTACTTAAGCCGTGATATGATGAAAATTTAAAGCCCATTGCGTTTGTTGTGCAAAGCTGCAAAGAGGAGCTATGCAGTAATTGAGAAGGAAGCCCTGGCCATCGAGCCCAGAGGAGGGGCTGGTGCTGCGAAGATACGATGGCTGTTATGGAGGGAAGCCATAGATTTTTGTGGGATGATCACTACGTCCAGAAATGATGTGGATGGCCCATGATTCACACAAACGACTAAGAAAATCAGGCGGTCATACTTCTGGCGGGGTATGAACGAGGGTATTCGCGATTTTAAGGAATGGAAAACGTACCAACGCTCGAAACTCCAGTCTGGCAAGGCGCCGTATCAGCTAGGGGTCAAAGCGAGTTGCTAGCAATGAACGTAATTGAACTTATCCAGGCTTCATCTAGCCAGCGCAAATATATTGTGATCTTTGTGAATGTGTTAACCAGATTTGTGGAGGCTGTACCAATGCGTGATCAGACCACAGCCACAATTGCTAAAACGTTTGTCAAGCACGTGGTGTGCCTGGGATTCTACGTTTGTCAATATGGGATTCTACGTGTGATGATCAGTGACAGGGGATCAAATTTTCTTTCAGAAATATTTCAAACTATGTGCACAGAACTTAAGTTGGAGCATAGATTTACGACAGTGTATCACCCAACATCTAACGCCATTGTTGAGAGATGCAACAAAACTATCATCAACACCCTGAAAGCTCTTTGTGAAAATCACCTATCAAAGTGGGGAATATCGATATTTCGTTACAAGACACCTCGCTCCGAAAACTTTGCGAGGCTCACAGTTTTCTACACTTGAGCACAAGGTCAAATTCAAAATTTTTGTCTCTTTATCCCCCCTCCCTTTCAAATTCAAAAGGGCATAATTTTATCACAGTTAAATATTTCCTCATTTAATTTGATACCCAAATGATACATTAAACTTAAATCATTAATTGAATTGAGAAATTGTAAAAATTTAAAATTTAAATTGTTGAAATCTTTTAAAATTTGCTTTTTGATTAAATACGTGGAATTAGAAAAATCATATTTTCATTGTTTGAATAAAAAAAAACATGATTTTAGGATTTTTTTAAATAATGAGCGGTGATTTTAAAGTAGGCTATTGATATACGCATTAAAATGATATTCGCATTTTTATATTAAAATATGAAAGGTTTTTACCAGATAGTTTATCATTAACTTTGGCGTACATTTTTAAAAACTTTAATTAAACAAAGTCATAAAGTTAATTTTTTAAACTGTATAATAAATTTCTATAATGCTGTATACGATAATAATAATGGCGTAAACGGAAACTCTCGTTCAAATACATGGTACCTTTTCGTGTTATTGACAAGTTATCTTAGGTCACTTTTAGAATTCAGGTTGTAAAACATGGGAATTTGCAAACAGTTCCCAAGCTGCATGTGAGTAGGATGGCAGAACGCCTACAAAGCAGGACGGAACCCGTACCCATGCACTGTACTGACGATGAGGACACCATGAGACAGGAAATGACTCTCTTGACTCGCGACATGAGCCACCGGAAGCACCACACAGAGATATTGCCCTAAGAAAGTTGCCAAAACCGGACTATTTATTGCTGACTCATGAGTTAAACAACAAATAGATGACGAGCCTTGCAGAAACCCCTGGGCTCATTCATGTTCATCGAATGGGTGGGTATCAATAAAATTCTTATTCAAGGAATCAAAGACGGTGACAGATGAGTGGTATTTGTTAAGAAAGTAATACATAGTAGAAAGTGAAGAGCCGAGCAATGTCAGTAAAATAATTATCATCATACCTCAGTGCTTTACTATATCTTTGTTGTTGTAATTCATTTTTTGGTTTGAACTGTAATTGTTTAAATAGTTAATGTTTAGCTATTAGTATTAATGATTTAATTATTTGAATATTCAAATATTATGTGATCTGTAACAGTCTTGGGTATGTTTGTGAATAGGCTGAATTTTGTAATTGGTGTGACAAATAGAATACTTAAATTGGAAGTTCTTCATTGTATTTTGTTATATTCTACTTTGATTTACCTTGAATAGTTTGTTTGTTAAATTTTTTTGGTTTGCTTATGTTAAACTAATTTTTTTGTTAAGGTGTGAGGTATGTGGCACAAGAATTTATGTGTTTTTGTAATGGGAACAGATTCGTGTTGTTGTCTGTTGTCAATTGTTGCATCTGTTTTAGTAAGAAGAAATTTTTCTTTATAGTGACAACTGTTAAAGAAAAAAAATGGTGTGACATATGAAATAAATGCAAACAGATATGGCCCATAAGCCATAAGGGGGGGGGGGGGGCAAGAGAAATCATAGTTACTCAAAATGAGACAAAATTTTATTCATTAGAATATATGGTTTGGACAGACAATAGTACAATGAGAGAGTAATTTTATTTCATATCTAAAGTTTTGTAAAGAAAATTGCTTTTAAAACTAAATTAACATAACTATAAGTTAGGCCTAAGTTCGAGCACGTGCTTTGTCTAGAAAGAAACGGGATCCGGGTGTCACGGAATTCCGTCTCCAACCCGAATTCCCGTGACGGAATCAAGCGTTTTCCCTCTCGGGTTTTCTATTCGTCTGAGAGGAAGAAGGAGCGACGTAAAACCCGTCGTGACGTACGTCAAGATCATCGTCATCGGGAGCGGACGAATAGGAGCTCGAGAGGCGATTTTAAAAGTCATGACGGAGGTCATCAAAAGGGGGAATTTCGGAAGAGACACGCTACAAGGGGCACACGAGCGAAGGACCCATGGAGAGCAGTAAACACCATTTCAGAAGTTGAAAGGTATTTATCACCCGGGAGCCTTGAGCTGGGTCGCGCTCAAGCAACGGCGGCAACGACGGCGAGTGAGAGGAACGACGAGCTTCGTGCGTCGTCAGATGCGGCGGCTGGAGCGACCTCCGCTATACCGAAGTCGTCAGCGAGGAATCCTGAGAGCCGTATTGCCGAACTTATCGAGCCAGCTGGAACCACCCGTATTGCTAGGCTTCCTCGACGGACCATACCGACAGGCTTCATTTTTACGGTAAGTGCGAGTCTTTATGTGAGCTCGTACGCTCAGCTGTTTTGTGCCATTTTTCCGGAGCTTCGCTACTATGAACTCCGCTACCACAGCGTAGTACAAGGTTTATGGCCATGTGGTTTAGCTGCGTTCTTCAGGGACGATATGGGCTTCGTGCTCGTGCTTAGAAAACGGTAACGTTTTCTAAGTTGTGTCTTTAAATTTGACTAACTCATTATCCCGGTTCTCGTCAACCGTCATTGGCAACGGGTTCGGTGCAAAGGAGATGTTGCAATTGATTTTGTAAAATTAATGTAGTAATTTGTGACATTTTTATTTACCTTATTATTCAGTGTTTGCCTTTTGCCAACCCGGACTGTTTCCAGAATGTGTATCTAACTAAACACATTTCATGAACTTTGACTTTGAAAATTTAATTATATCGAACGAGACTCTACTTTTTTGTGTACTCTACCGAACAGTGACTTTAACGGTTTTGATTATTTTGTATTTGGACTGTGTCTGTAATTAGTTTTGAACTTTGAACTAAAGTTTGCTATTGCAGCTAAGATTTGTGTAGTAATTATTACCTAAGTTTTTGTTG
>JAHWFO010068719.1:5933515-5955284 GCA_023313115.1 Rhysida immarginata | reverse complement strand
TGGACTGTGACTGTAATTAGTTATGAACTTTGAACTAAAGTTTGTTATTGCAGCTATGATTTGTGTAGTAATTTTACCTAATTTTTGTTGAGTTAATTGCTGCATTTTGTTCACCTGACGCAAGGCGACATTCAATGATAATAGCTTATCGTATCTTTTATCAAGTGTGTGGATATTCATAACTTTTAAGTTTAAGCATATTCAAGTTGTGTTCAGTCATTTTTAGAGGATTAATGCATGTGTGATATTTATTGTTTTATTTGTGCATAATCTCTATAAGAACCAAAACCTCTATGGTTGTAACTAGAAACGTTTAAAAATTTTCGTCAGGTAAATTCTTTATTTTACGACCAATGTGTTAAATTCCACGAGCCTAAGAGGCTTGAAATCTATTTATATTTGTAGTAAGCTTTTGAAGATATTAACTTACTAGATCTGAAGTTTTTATTTAGACTTAAGATTTTTGCTTGTCTATTCTCGTTTTTATTTTGTTTTGTTGTTATTTACAATAAATATGCTTGTTTCATATTAAACGCCTTATGTTCATGAATGTTATTTTTCCACTGCGTAATACCTCTCGCTAATTGAGTTTTTATTCATGACACCGGGAAACACCCTGTTTGATAAGAAGGAACAAGAGAGGGGGGGGGGGAGATATTGTGACAATGGAAACGAAGACCCCCACATCTGGGGGGGGGGGAGAAATTCAGTGGGGAGCAGGTAGATAAAAGGATTAACGCAGATATACATAACGGGGTTATCCCAGAATGCAGGAGTCAGATGTGAAAAGCACAGTATAAGGAATAAGTAGGAAACGACCCGAAACGAATGTCAGATACAGAAAAAATAGCAATGTGAATGGAAGCACGTCCTCATCGGTTGAGATCAACAACTACGGCTAACTACGGCATCGTCAGATGCCGGCAAAAATTCACGTCTTGACGAACGAGCACCCGTTATATTCAAACACGCCGATCTTTGAAGAGAGGCTAGCTTAGTTCTAATAGTCAGCTGCTCACTGAGCAGTGCTCAGACTTACGCCACCAAATTAGATAGTATTGTAGTTAGCGATCCTTTTTTTTTTTTTTTTTGAATTAACATGATAGAGCTTTTACAGCACGTGACCATATAATGCACTGTGGGTTTGGATCATTGTTTAGCAGGTCAGCCATGTTGGATAACAAAAACGCTTTTGCACGCTATTCGCTAGGGCAAGGTCAGCGTATTATACGAATCTTCCAAATAACAATACTCAACAACAATACATAACCGATTTCTTGAGTGAATGCGATGATTGGGAAAAGCGAATCTAGAGAGTAACGACTTTTTTGTGATCCGGTATGGCGGCATTGACATGATGACGCGTAGTGAAAAAGCCCTATAATAGAGATTAATGTCCAGATCTGAAGGTATCTTACTATTTAAAGTTTTAAATACAACAAACTTGTAATCTTTCAATAATTCTAAGCAATTTGAATCAAACCTTGTTGCAATTTTATTATTTGTATTTTTTTTTTATTATCTTGAAATTGTTTACTGTTTACTATGAATAAAATTCATTTGATAGTTAAGCAAAATTAGGCATTTAGTTCCTAACGGGATTACCTGGTTAGAGACAAACTTAATAAGGGAGTTAGTAAAGAGAAAAAACTTTATAGAAATTTCATTGAGTTTTATTAAAGTTAATTAGTAGAATCAGCAACTATACGATCACAGGTTGGCCAAACGAAGAAGTAAGCCCTGGAATTATTAAGATGGGAAGGGATAAACAGGGGCTGGTAGAGTTAGAATTTGAATGACATTTATTAACAGGGTGGGAGAATAAGGTAACTGGTAATTCTGAGTTGTTACTAGACTTTAAGCTAAGCTAGTGGAAGCTAAAGGTCAGCGGAATAGACTTTAGATTTAAGCCATAGGAATTATTACGCTAAAAAATTAACCCTAAGTTAAAGTGTCACAATGGCAACAATGAAAAACGGGGAAAGACGTAAGCGGACATTTGGAGTGGAAACTCTTGGGAAGGGGAATCACCCAACTCACAGGAATTAAATGAAACCCTGTCTCCAATGTTGTTGCTGTAGAATACGATGTTCGTGCCTCTCTTTTTGCATTGTGAAGGACTTTTCTTTTTAAGATGCTTTCACGTAAGTGATACACACAATAGATCAAGATGTCAGAACATGGCTGATCTAAGGTATTTCTGTCTGACATTTGATTGCGTATTGATGCGTATTGCATTTTCTCTTTTCATTGCTTATTCGCTGTATGTGTCTGATCCCTTTTGTTTGAGATGTCCCTCTAACTAGTGATTATGCATCCAAGATGAAAATACTGGGAAATTATGTTGGTACCATTATCGAACTTTTAAAACTTTAAATAGTGGAAGCATGTCTACTCACGACATGTGTGGCATTTATTGAGGATACAGTGACATAGATAGGGTATCCCATGAATTGGTTTCCAATTATTTTAACAAACCAGAGTTTTGCTTTGAAAATAAGGAATTGTTTGGTATATCAGAAGAGTCTTATAGTCAATTCATTCGAGCAGTATTGACGCGGACCCAGGAATTTCTGGTTACCCTGCCACATAGGGATCTCAGATCTCCATCCCCTGTGGAGGCAACATCACCAAAGAATACATGGACATTCTTCTTACCTCTGTCCATTAGATTTTTATTTGATAGGGTCATTTAAAGTTTATTTATATGGTCTTGTGTTATGTATTTTTTATTAATGTTCCTTTTCAAGCAATGATGAACATCATCAAAGAAAGGTAAACAAGAATAATTGATAATCCGAAGGAAAACCAAGAATGAAGTTTTCATCCTCATGGAGTAATATTAAGATCACAGATAAACTCAAGGATATTAGAATACTTCCTTCAGCATCTGGAAAATTTACACGCAAAAGAAATACTACTACGATGAATAAGTTAGGAGAAGGGTCTTCCTGACGGATATGATGTATTGTTGTCACATGTTACACACAACCACCTTCAAAGTACTCCCCTTCTACAACTATACACCTCTTTCCCATTTTGGCCAGTGCAGCCTGCACCATGAAAGACCGATGTGCGGGGGCATAGTCATGTTGCAGCGTTTCCATAGTTCTGGGCATTTCTGGTGGACAGGATCACAGAGACGAGCCAGGATCTATGTCTACCTCTCCTTGTTCACTGTCATCCCTTCCGGCACGAACTCGTAATGGACCATGCCTTTCTGAAGTACACGAACAACTACAGTTCACTGACATGCATTATTTGGAAAAAACCCTGCACGCAGAGCTACTTCCTCTTTACCACGTCTCGCATCATTTGTTCCTCTATGCTACGGTCAAATAGCCTGCCCTCACCTCCAAGCCTGATTGGAGGTATTAGCACAGTCTCCAAACTTATTGATCATAGTAGTAGTTTAATAATGGTAACATCATAAATTATTCTAGATATGTTGAGAATACGATCATTTTCTACAAATTTCATAAAAAGCACATATATGCATACAATAAACCTTGCAAAATAGTCAAAAATCAATGAATACGCACATTCTTATTTATTTATTTAAATAATTTATCTATACGGAGGGTTGTTTCATGTTTATGGTGACAAGAATACACTTACTGTTGGTCTACTGGAACCCATTTCTCAAGGATTGTGCAAGGTGACCTATTGTGCTTTATGTGATTTCTTAGTTTTCATTATAAGAGGCTTCTACGGAGAATAGCGAGGTCGATTCTGTTCCACTCTTCTCGATAGGCTTTCCATAATCCAGAAAGTCTTCTCTGACATCTTACATGAAGAGCTCTTTTAAGGAGACCGAATCCACAAAAATCCATGGGAGAGGCATCGGGTGGCTTGACAAGAATGTTTGAGAATGTGATAACCTTAATTCTAGTTTCCTGTTCCATTCGAGTACAGTACTTAGGTTTAGCTGTGTGACTGGTTGCTTTGTATACACGTTCTTCATCTTAGGGCCATAAAACAGTAGGATATCATTACTATATACGTGTTCCAAGACCTTTTCCTGAGAGTAGGCAACATTTATCAGATCCCACCTTTTTGATGATCAGATATCCATTGTAACTAGACGCAGAAATCATAATGAATCTTTTCGGAAAACTTGGCTTGCATTGACGCTCCCAGTCAGATTGAGTCATAGCACCCTGTTGTTGATGAAAAATTGC
This sequence comes from Rhysida immarginata, assembly GCA_023313115.1. Lineage (NCBI taxonomy): Eukaryota > Metazoa > Arthropoda > Chilopoda > Scolopendromorpha > Scolopendridae > Rhysida > Rhysida immarginata. Next base: position 5,951,103 of record JAHWFO010068719.1, on the reverse strand, counting down.
CCGTGTCTCGCCATAAATAGACCCAAGCCTCATCCCATGTGACTATGTTCTTCCATTTTTCACCTGCCACATAGCGTTCATACAGTTATCTGGTGTTGATATAATGCAATCTCTCTTGACAACAGGCTTTATGATGGCGTTCTAATTTCAAATATTGATGAATAATACCTTTACCGATGCAACATAGGTTCTAGTCTTGCTTGCAATGGCCTGTTGTGTTGGCGGCTTTTCATAAGGCCTAGCCTCTTCACTGTTCAAATGTTAGCCTTAGTACAGAACAAACAGACATGCGCTTTTCATTCAGCAGCGCTGCACTGTTGATTGCCGGAACCATCTGTCTCCCATTACATCCCCTCCCCCGAACGTTCGTGGTGGCCACATTGAGCATATCATCAAGAATTTTCCACGGGAATAAAAATTCCGAACTGCGTAAAATATCATACTGGAATGCTAAGTTTGTAAACATTAATGGGTCAATAAATCATAATACTGAAATGGTCAGAAATTGACTGAACCACCCTGTATGTCGATGATAATTTTTTATTTAAGATTTTTAACAAATCCCAGCAGTATTTAGCCGAGACACAGATCCAATCGGATATCAAGGCACTAAGTGACTGGTACAATGCACAAGGTTTATCTTTTAATGATGATAAAACAAACATCGTAATAATTGATAGGCAGAAGCAGTCCCCATTGAGAACTTGTAAGATTTTAGGGGTTATTTTCGACAATAAGTTATCGTTCAGAGAAAATATTGAGAGAAATATTGACCTAAATCGTTCCAAATTTCTTTGTGCCAGATTGCGTAAGATGCTGTCTAAAAGGGAAATGGTTCAGACTATTAAGAGTACAATTATACCAAAACTTGAATATGGCATTGTTATATGGTCATCAGCCTCTAAGACTTTACTTATGCGGCTACAAGTGGCGTACAACGATGTTCTTCGATCTGCGTTGGCTTTGCCCAGACATGCTTCTGTCTCTCTTCTTTGTCATACGTATAATATTCCAACGTTTATGCAGATATCTTTGTATGCCAGATTAAAAGAACAATATAGGGCAATTATGGACTCTTACCATTCAACGCACTTTATTAAAGGTTGGATGTTAAACTCCGATAATACACGCAGTACTCAAAGATATAAGATTATACCTGCAGCACCTGTCTCTAGATTTTTAGATTCCTATTTCCCTTATAATACTTTGAAACATTGGAATGCATTGTCATATGAAGTAAAGAATCAGATCTTGAATTGTACTGTGAAGACTTGCTCCAATCATAAACAACATGTTAATAATTTACTGTTACAGGTGAGCAAGATTTAATTTAATTCTTCTTATTCCTTTTACATATCCCTAATTGAAATGCGAAATTTTAAATAATAATAATAATAATAATAATAATAATAATAATAATAAGGACATTTCCCCGACACCGCGGAGGAACAAAGGGAACGACGGCGGAGCCGCCGAACACTTGAAATTGCGAGGCCCGATCCGGCAAGAGGAACGAGTGCCAGGCGTATGAATGCTGGGGAGCTCAAAGACGAGCGAGTAGATTTTGGAGAAACGCTACTAAGAAAAACTCCGATTCCTCAGAAACAGCCATGAACTATCAATACTGTAAATTTGAAATTTGAACCCATTTTTTTTTCAAGGATCCCGGCCAGAAGAAAATAGAGAAAATTTGTAACGGTGACAGGAGGAATCAGAAGCCACATAAAAAGCCCTGTCTCCACGATTCAGCACCGAATATGAGTGCAGCCATTTCTCATGACTTTTTGACCACTAATAATTTGTTGTATTTACCCATACAGCCCGATTGTGATAAATCATACTGGACGATAATTTTCCGGCCCAACGACATAGTAAGGAGCCTCGTGGAGGAGAAAGCCTACGTCGAGGAGGCCCACACTCAAATCAACAACCTGCCATCGCCCCGGGACAGGACGAGTCTTGTAGCTACAGACGAGGCAGTCTTGATCCGAAGAGTATCCCACTCATCCCATGTGAACTCCGCAGATTCTGCAAGTGCGCGCTTTGCTAGCGAGATCTCGCAGGCCGCGCTTGGCTTACAGTTCTTCATTGTGGGGTACTGTTAATTCTATTTTATTTAGATATAAATGATAACGGGGCTAATTGGGCATAAAGACAGGATGAGGGTGGGCTTCTTTAAGAAGCGTGATTGATTATTAATATTCCATTTTCTTTGCCTATATTTCATGATAGATCGAGTCTCTTCGTCGACAAACCTTTTAATTTAACTTTTGTGGGGTAGATGCAGTTTTCAGCACGTGATAACTTTTCAACTTTTGAGAGCATTTTGGCAGCAAACTTGAAAATGAAGAACGAAATGATAAGTTCGACTGTTATCGCACTCACGTGTAAAATTTCACGAGCCTCGAGCCTTTGAATATCATCGGGTGGGGATAGAGGTTGATTGGTTTGTTTGGTATTAATGTCCTTTTCAACTGTTATGGTCATTTCAGGACGGCATTATAGGGGCTGCAAATTTTGCCTCGCAAGGGTTCTTTAACGTGCAGCCAGCAAACGACTACACGGGACCAACGGCTTTACTTCCCTTCGTCTTCCGCAGGAAGTGCGTGATCTTAGGATTTCCCCCCTGAAAAAATCCTCGTCGTCCTCGGGCATCAGAGGCGATCACGCAACCACTGAGCCACCGAGGCCGATAGGGGATATAGGAAACATAAATTAATATCCTGCATATCCTAGATTGATATACATTTGTAGTTGTTCGTGTATAATTATAGTTGAACTTCATTGCTGTAAGAAGCAATATTTTGTATCTCATTCCTCGTCCGATGGATTTGCATTTATTATCTGACAATGACAATGGTAATAACAAGAGTACAGTAAATGAAGATAATACGGCATTGTGTTTGTTTTTAATTTTTTAACGAACTAATGATTCATCCCAGAAGATAGATTTACTTGTTCATTTGCATATGTTTGCTTTGCTTAAAACCTGTTGTGTAGTTAAGCAGAGTTTCTCTCACGGGATGTGCTTAAACAGCAATTAACCTCTTTATGATATTTTTATTTTCTTTTTGCCATGAAAACAAACAAAGCATAAATTTTAAATCTGCAATCTGCCATTTGTTATATAATTCATTTAAATGGGTTATTTTTCTACACATTAGGCTTGTCCTCATTAAGATCATACACGTTAATTCTCTAATAAAATTTCTTTGTTGCAATCAAAATGTTTTCTGTATCTACGTCAAAATGAATTTTTAAAGATTCCTTTCAATTACAGCAGAATTAATAACACGTTTCCTGTTTATATCGTATGCATTTTCAACAGCGTATAAGAATATAATAGAATTATTATTTATCCTAAAATGTTAAGTTAATAATCGCCATTAAGTTTAATAGCCTCTTGGCGTCCAACCTTCAATTAAATATTTCACTTATTCATGTCTGAAATGAAGAAATAAATTGCAATTGAAAAAACAACAAGAAACACAAAATAAGAAAAACAATGCTTATTTAATGTCGCAATTCCCTCAGAATGTTTGCACATGATATGCTCCATCAATTCCAACAACCACGATTAATGTTTAAGAAATATTGAAAAGAATGGGAAAAAGGGGTGGAGAATGAAAGGGTGGAAAATAAAATATTTATTTCGTTAATTTCACCAAAAATACCTTTGTTAATGTTATCATTTCAAAACAGTCTTACTCTTTTTAAAGGTCCATGACAATAGTTTCTTGAATTAAAAGCCAGCCAGGAGATATGGATTTCGGATAAATCCAATAATTATCAATTATAAATAGGTTAATATAAATCCGAATAACAAAAAAAAATTCATAAATTTATTTTATTTAACTGTGTCTCAATAACATGGATATTTTCATGAGTAACTTTATTATCATTCTTAAGAAATAGAGGCCTTAAACTACATCATAGAAAGTTTCGTCATTTATTCCATGCTTTTTCAAAGTAATAAGAAAAGGAATTTTCAACGGTATTTCATCTAATCATACTGTTAATTATTCCATTATATTTAAATACCGTTGTAATTCCTTTTCTTAATATTTTGAAAAAGCCTGGATTCGAGCGCAAATGTTTCTGGAGGACATTCAGCTCCGCCATAATCTAAGTATCCTTTATACTCCGGAGCATATATATCTTCCAGCCAGACCAGAATGGCCCCCTTCCAACCTAGACTTATATTGTTAGTACTAATTTTACCGACTGTCCGTTTCCCAGGTGCCTTTAGCAGTGACCATCAGCTTATTCGCCTCTGCATTCTAATGAATTACCCAACAAAAAGCACTCTTGTATAACCATAGTACCACCCATTTCTCCTGAACATCCATTCCTTCAGGGTATTAGACATCTAAGGTTTACTCCAAATTTTCCAGTCTAGAGTGAAAGGGGGGAAACCACCTAATAGGTCTACTCCACCGAGACAATGCTGGTGTCACCCCGATTGAGAAGAAGTAACATGGCTGCGAAATAAAGCTAAATAAGAATATCTCAAGTGTAGATGGCTATACAAGTGTAGCTGGCTGATGGCAAGAAAAACTAATGAAAAGTGCAAAAACCATAAAAAAGTTCAGAAGAACATATTGGAGAGATTTAATTAAGAAAAACAAACTAAATAACAACTGGAAAGTACTAAAAGTATTTCAAAAACGTACGCCCTCTCTCATCCCACTTATACTAGTAACAATGGAAGTTTTCTAGATCCAAAAGCGTCAGCACAAACTATGCTTATTCCTACTGTAGGATCCTAATCACCAAAAAATTGCCTTGGCCCAAACATTTATCCAGCTCTTTCCTCCCACGTAATGTCCTCACGTCGTGGGAGCAGCCATTCTTCAGATCTACCCTGATAGCCACCATTAGGTCCAAGTTCTCAGCGCCAGGGCCGTCAGGTCAACTCCACATTTGGCCTTATAAGGACAAATAGGCGACGGGGTATGGACTCAATGAGTGCTTGGAAGGTGGCAACAGGAATCTGTGTCCATACGAACAGCAGAGCATCAGGTAAATGTTGTGTGGAGGGTCTCGCTGCCTGACGTGTCGATCTATATGTTCCCACAGATTCTCGCAAGGATTAAGATCTGGGGAGTATGGAGGCCAAGGTAGTAAGTGGAACTCATCCTCATGCTCCTCGAACCACACACGTTAAATTTTGGCCACGTCGCATGTGGTATTATCCTTTTAAAAGATGCCATCATTCGCAGGATACACATTGCCATGTAGGGATGCACCTAGTCGGCAACGAAGGATAAGTATGCATACCTATTGACGGACCTTCCAGAGGAAGTAATGGACCAAGACTTGCCACGAAAGCATGCCCCAGACATTTACACTGCCTCCTCCAGCTTGTTGCCGCCCAACAATGGTTTCTGGTAGTTGTGTTCGGATGTCTCCCGGCCGATACGCCAGCGCCCATCGATACGATGCAGTAGAAAATGCGACTCATCGGAAAATGCAACCTTTTTCCACTAGTTTAGGGTCCAATGTTTGTATCGGAATGCAAACGCACGTCGTTTCTTGCAATGCACACTTGTCAACATGGATGCTGGAACCAGACGTCTGCTGCGGAGGCCAAGACGCAACAATGTGCGTTGCACAGTTGTTCTCAATAGGTGTTTGGTGCATTCCTCGTTCATTTGGACTGCCAATGTATCGACGATAGCGCGTCAATCACTCTTCTTAACCAGCCGTCGCAAGCGCCGCTCGCCCCGTTCATTAACGGCCCGTAGTCCCCTTCAGTTTGCACGCCTGGAATGCACATCTTGTCCATTCTTCCATTCATTGTACACCTTCACTACGGCACTATGCGAACAGTTCACGAAAGTTGCGGTTTCCGAAATGCTGTTCCCTTTTGCATGGTACCTGATGATCATATCTTTATCCATGGCGGCGACTATTACTGTACGAACTGTTCCTCTGAAACTATCTTTATGTCTTCCAACAGGCAGGTTTATCCACCTCCCCCCCCAACTCTGAATGGGCACAACGTATTTACATACACCTACGTGGCGAGCATAATTCAGTGACTCGACCCTGTAAATCTTTAACGCTAAATAGCACCAGTAATACAGCGTTCACAAACTATTATCCAAAATGTTATCAAGAAAGGTGGTTCCTACGGAACTCAAAAAGAGACTTAAAAAAACCTCAAAACCACAGACCAATTCATCTCTTATAGCACATTTAGTATGGCTATCCGTCAGATTACCTGTGAATTACCAACATCTATGTGAAAGAGCTTAAGTTCGAATACCCATATTATTTTTTGGAAAAATAAAAGCAAAACCCTAAGCTCAAACTGATGTTCTTAAAAAAAATCGCTTTGATGGCTAAGAAATGGTGAAATTGTTTTTTTGTAATAAAAAATGTTCCTGTCCTGATGGCCTCATAGATACTCTTCATATTGGCATGACTTGTGGAAGACTCAAACTAAGGAAGACTCAGCAAACAACAAGGAGGTGGGAAGTTATGGTCTGGGCAGAATTCAGAGCAGGAGGAAAGGCAATACAGGATGCGTTCACAAAGTTCAAGACTGGTCTCAGAACAAAAAATTTATTAAACATTTTTGTACAGCGAACTAAAAGTCTTCGAAATATGACCCTTGGGCATCAACACAACGCTTGCCAGCGTTTTTTCCATTGTTCATAGGCTCCCTGGAACTCTTCGCACGGAAGGCTGTCAAGGGACCTCGTCGAAGCTGCCTGGACTGCTGGAATCCTGTCCAATCACTTCCCTTAATTCGGGGGAACAGAAAAAAGTCGCTAGGAGCTAGGTCGGTGCTGTACGGTGGCTGGGACAGTATTGAAACACACCTGTGAAAGGTCAGTGGTGAACCTTTAATATATCTATTACTACAATTTAATGCTGGACAAGAAATCGGCATTGAGTTTTACTGTGTTTGTCTATGCAAACTTCAAACGTAAACATACGATAAAGGCCATTTTTTGCCAACCAAAGCAATGGCCGACAGGCTATCAAATGGGGACGCGTTGGTGGCGCTGAAAGCGATCTACTCATTTCATATCGTTGGTGCTGTCTGTTAGCTGACACCCCCTCACTACTTCACACTGTCAATGGAACCGGTCTACGCGCCCTCCCCTTCTCACGAAAAAATCAGTCTTGAAACTTTGTGAACGCACCCTGTATATTGTTTGTGGAGAATAAACTAGGCTCCAGAAAATATCAGACTTCTCTATGATCATTTAATCGCCTTTGGACCTTACTTAGGAGATGCAAACTGGAAACTCCAACAAGATAATGCTTTGGTGCATGGATCAAAACTCACCATGGAATTTTTCCAGGGCCGGTGCAAAGAAACCTGGCGCCCTAGGCAAAGAATTTTATCAATATGAACTTAAAACAGGGGCACAGAGTAAAAAGATAAAATATATAATAGTAGAAACAAAGAAAAACAAATGAACTTAGATCAGGAAAAAAAAGGGGGGGGGTGTCCCAAACCCCCCCCCCCCCTTACTTATGCCCCTGTAAGAGTGGAACTTTTTTTATACTCTGTCCAACGAAAGTTTGACAAAACTTAGCCAATTGAAATCGGAAATTTAATTGGACACGCTCAGTCAAACTTTCATAGAGCCCTGACTCGGGTCAGTTGATTCAAGAAACGGGGATGATAGCTGTTAAATTAAATTTTAATTAAATAATTAATTGTTGTTTACATTAATTGTGGATTAAATTTGTTTCATCATTTGTTCATTTAAATTTTCTGCGTTTATTAATAAAAATTGCTTCAGCTATCTCTTGTGCAAAACTAACCAAGAAAAGCTATAAATCACCCCCATTTCTTGAATAAACTGTCCGACTCGCGGCTCTAATTAAGAGTACCGCGCGATTGTACATACTCACATGCCAAGCCAAACATAATAACCAAATATAAATTTGAAATAAAAAAGATTTTATTGTTTTTTTTTTTAATTAACGAACAATATTAAAATTGCAAAAAAAAAAAAATAAAAAATAAAAATTAAAAAAAAATTGCGCCAAGCACCCCTTTGTTCTGGCATCCCTTGGCAGTGGCCTAGGTCGCCTAATGAGAAAATCAGCCCTGAGTTGGTTTTAACCTTTTCCCAGCGGAGGTGGCCTAATCAGGCCACTTGTAGCTATGCCAGTTCCATAGAGAAAAGATCGTAGTAGGGATGGATGAAGGTTGTTTCCTTCATCCATCCCTGATCGTAGTTATTCCATGGCCCTCCCGATGACGTCAACCTATGAAAGATATAAATAAAAAGGGTTAAAAATTTTCATTTAATTTACATCCCGTGTAGGGGATAGGTTCAACTCTTTAGATTACATTACATCATTTTTTTAATAGAATTTCGTTCGCAATGGTGGACGAATATGCTTGAAGCGACGGCATGAAGATCTGACATTGATGTTTCAGTGTTGAAATAATAAAGCCAGAGTTCCGCCGTGCACGAACATTTGAAAAGGATCTGCTCTTGATCTTGTAGATCGAGTGTATTTTTCTTGGCAGGATGAAAAATTTATTACTAGAATAAACAGATTTTGCAAAAAAAAAGGCTAAAATATATAAAATAATATTGAGTTAAAACAAAACGAACAAAAAAGAGAACAATTTTTCTAAAGAAATGTTTTTATGTTTTTAATAAAAAAATATAAAAAAAAAAAACACTAAAAAGAGAAAATATTTTTTTTACTTAATATTTTTTGTGAGTCGTAAATGAATCCTTGGTACATAAAATTTATTGGCAAAATAGATTCAAAATAAAGTCCTCTACCAACCCTAAAAGTTGGTACTCAAATTTTTTAAGCACTCTGTCTATAGATTATCTCAAATGTGTATACAGTCAAACTCACTTATAACCAACTTTTAGATGCCTGCAATTTTATTCTTTATAACAGTATTTCCTACCTAATAAACGTACAGAGGATATGGCGAATTTATTTTTATTTAAAGTGAATTTCTTTAAACCCAACAAAGAAAAAACACTCCATTGTATGTTTTATATGAAAACTAGCTGGTATGCCTGGTTTTGCTCAGGCTGTTTGTTTGATAAAATTTTGCAATACCCGAATTTGAATATAAATATGAACATATGAAAAATTCTTAGAATTAATACATTAAATATTCACTTTGGAAAAACGAAAGAATTCTTTAAAATGCTCGTCCCGGAAGTTCGTGTACAATTGGGTTTGGCCAGGAAAATTCGACATTGCATCCTTAACTTTTTAAAATATCAAAGAAAGGCTATGAGTATTGAATTAGTTCTATGTTAAAAAATGGTTCATTGATGGATTGAGAGAGTTAAGGAACTCTGTTTACTGCCTCATCAACATGTAACTGTTTCAATAGAGTTGTATTCAGCCACAGAACGTGGAATTATGTCCTGAATGTGGTTGTTCATATTGACAATATCAGTTTTAGCAGCAAGGATTGCCCTCTCACGCAATCAGTTGTGATCTTTATAATTTACATTAGAAACACCATATTAAATATAAACAAGAACAGATGAAGGTAGGGCTGATGTAAACACCATATCAAGAACAGATTGTCCTACCTTCATCTGTTCTTGATATAAATTTTCTCTAATTATTGACTCATTAGGGAAAGTACCTTCACCTTTTCAGCAAAAGCGTGAGCTGCTGCACGCCCTAGAAGTTGTATTTATTTGTTTTAGAATGATTTCTTATATCTTTCCAAAGATTTAAATAAAAACGAAATGAGACTTTTTTTTTTTAATTATTTATTTATTTATTTATTTATTTATTTAATACTTTTTATAATTATCCCTCTTAAAACGTGAATCATTAAGGCAAGCATCGCAGCCGACGAAAAAGATGGTCAGATGACTTTTCAGTGGCAGGGCCGTCTTTTTCGTCGGCTACGGCAGCATTAATTTCGTCAACCATTGTTGACGCAACATACAAAACACGACCAACCGATTGTTGACGCAAAAGCGATCAGCTAATTGTTCGCAAATAAACATAAACGAAGTCTACATGTATTTCATATAGGTGTTCTTGATCTCGGTGCACACCTTCTCATACTGAATATTTTTTTTAAACCAAAGAATGGATGATCCAAAGTTCAACATTAAATTGCTACAGGGGAAAATGTTGGATATACTTAACCCATTACCACCTAGGTCTCCTGTTTGTCATCTCTGGATTACTTTTTCTGGGGTCACATGAAGATTCAAGTTTGAGATTCCTGTTCGCTCCGATGAGGACATACGCCCGTTTTGAGCAAGCGCAAGGGCGCTCATTCTGAATATGGGCCTTAGTTGCCAGAATTGCAGTTTCAGCTGGAAATATACTGACATGCCTGGCATTTTTGAAACTGTTCGCCAATCAATGTCTCGACGATGTGAGGCATGTTCGTGGTAGCTCCTTTGAACAGCTACTGTAATCAGTTTCAATAAAATTGTTAACTAATTGTTGGTAACTTTTTCCCATGTAGCGATTACGGTGAACTTTGGAACATCCATTCTTTGGTAAAAAATGTTCAGTATGTTATCACCTATCACCCATTGAAGTTTGTGTACCGAGTTCAAAAACCTCCTGTATATAGATATATAGATTATTAATTTCTATGTTTTTGAGACACTTATCTCCAGTTTTGGATTTTTTCCATCATTGTAGTGTATTACACAGCTGTGTTAAATTTCAACCTTATAACTTATTTGCAAGTTACGTTTTAAAACGGACAAACATACAAGCATTGTGCTTTATATGTATATATGCTTAGAAATTCAATGTTTTTTAATGACAACAAAACAGCACAGAACTAACATTGGTATTTAAAGACATTTGAAATCTTTCTTTGTTTGTTTTTAGTAATTAATGCATTTTCTATTTCTATTCCAAAGTTTCGTTATATCGATGCAAAATTCGTTATACTGGAGAAAATTTATACCGTTTCACTGAACCTGTTCTTGGGAATTTCAATTACTTTTGTCATGTCTGATTTTTCGTTTTAACAGAGTTCGACTGTATAATGTTAAGTAAAGAGATGCAAATATCATTAAATTTATAATCGCTGAAAAGGATATTCGATATATTCATTAAAATGAGTAAATTAATTGAATAATTTTATTCAGTGAACGTTTCATTTTCATTCACAATAGATATTTTTTGCACAAAGAAAATTTTTCCACTTTTTATGTGCATTTTTTTATTATTTATTATTGAAAATATCAACATGTGGCTTTTAAAAAGTTTTTTTTTTTTTTTTTTTAATTTTTTCGAAATTTTTCCACAAAATCAGTCAGATGCAGACGGTCAGTCACTCTGATGGCATGCATCAAAAATTAATAAACTGAGAATGTAATTTTTATTTAGGGCGAAGTATACTCCTGGTTTGAAATCGAGTAGAAGGGCACGTCAGCAATGAAATCAGTGACGTACAGTGATAGGAATGACGCGCAAGCTAAAAATGAACATGAATGAAAAATAATTAATTTATTTTTTTAGTACAACGTTTATTATGAAAAATGCTGAGTTGTCTTTTGATTAATTTCTCGATTATGCGATAAAAGTGTGCGATGTTTATTATATAAATGCCGTTACTGAGTTGAGTCTACCAGAAACAAAAAGAGCGACTGGCAGACTAGTTTATGTTTGAAAACTATATTCTTGTTATTATTATTAAATTTTTTTTGCATACTGACACTGGACTAGTAGGACGATACTTTTTTTGATAGAAGAGGCTTGGAGAAGGAAAATTAAAAAAAAACAACATAAAGATAAGCTATCACTCGCAAATTAATCGAGGCAAAAAAATAGCTAAAATTTTCAGTTTTTTCCCAAAGCTATTTTATTATTAATTTCGTAAAAGAGATTTATTGTCAGCAATTATTCAAGCATTACATCTTAGTTGTAAAACTCAACTACTGCAACGTGTTTAGCAGTTAGCTTCGGAGCGATGTGGATACTTCAAAAATTTATTAGAAGAATTGTCAGATGAAACGACCTTGTTGCCACGAGTCGGAAGTAATTTTTTCGCAATCAGCTGAGAGGAGGAAGTGACATCATACGCTTGCCCCGTTGCCTCCTTTTTTTTTTTTTTTATCCACCTTCCTTCTCGCCACCGGGGTGAGAAGCACATGTAAGAAGAAGGGGTTTCCACAATTGGACAACAAAAGAAAAGAAAAACTTCATTATTTTTGATTGAAGAATACCACACCCGTGAGCGATTCACAGAAGTCGTTTCTGCGTTTTCCTCAGGTAAGTAAATTAAGCGTGAAAACTTGCTCAATCTAAACTTGACGGAGTCCAATCTCTTATTGCTGCTCCGTGCTGCAAAAAAATCTGTGCAACGTTTTAAACACCCAAAACTGATTTGCAAAACAACGTGCCCCTGTTTAGGTTTTAACCTAAGTCTTTTTTTACAGCCCTCGCACAGCTTTGTAAAGTTTACTTTAAACGAGGTACTGTGAACGCGAGCTAAATGATGCGGGAAAGGAAAGAATGTCTGTATAATGTAAGATAAAAACTTTTTTAAACTTTTTTTAAAATAGCTTTTTGCTCAATAAGACAGTTTACTTTCATTTAGGAGTCTGTATATTCGCCAGTAACCTGAAGAAAGCAAAGGTAAAAATCAAATACGCAATTAAAAGGAAGGGAGAAAAAATATTTTTGATCGCCAACGCGATACATTACATCCGAATAAATAAAGTTTAATTCATGATAAGATAATGCAAGAAAAACTTTAAATTTTAAGACTATTTAGCATTATGCGAGAGAGAAAAAGGAGAATATAAAGAAGGACTTTGATTACTACTTCTTCCCCTGATTACACAACCCACTAAAGAGAAATGTTTTCAACCCCGTGTATTTAAATTAAATTATCTGACATTACGTAACCATTTAATTTTTTTATTGAAATTTGAAACAAGGGTGCATTAGAACAATTCACTTCCCTCTAATCTAAATATCCTCTTCATATGTTCTCATGTACCCAGATACGGGATGATACATTAGTTTTTTAACGAAAAGCATATATCTCAGATAAACAGTGCCTGCCATCCTTAAAGAATAATTCAAAAATTATGGCATTGCTGAAAACAGAAGAAAAACGATAAATATATAACAATTTCATGTCCAGAAATAAAAATAACATGATATGCTTTATTTCAAGAATAAATATACAATATACCATTTAATATTAATATTTGTAAGTTAAACTTACGTGTATCAGTCATGTGATGAAATAATTATATAAATTAATCAAGATTATGTAATTCTGATGTTTAAGATTGTTTCTTTTATTTTTTCTTTTCTTTTTTTGTTTGTTTTTCTTTCCTTAATGGTAGCCAAAAAAATATTACTTAAATTGTGAAATCAGAATTCTCTTACATATAACTTGTGAAATATGCTCTGTAGCAAATAGATTAGTATGTATTATATAATTTGGTCATTTCAGTTTTGTTCCCATTTCATCCTGATTAAACAAACCAATATAAATACTTTTGGGACTTCTTTTTTTTTTTAAAAAATTTTTATCATATTTTTCTATATAACCAGTTTGGTTTTATCAATCATTCACAATAATAAATAATGAATATAAACTGGAGCTGATACTCCAAACATCGGGAAAATGATATTTGGAAAAAATGGAAGGAAAAAATCTGCTATCTGGATTCGAACCAGGAACCTTGACTGTCATATGTTCAATTCCTCTACAGCCCAATTGGGCTATCGCAGATGCACGTACAGCCATGCTGTCACTAAGTGTCTTAAAGACAACCAAGTTTGGAGTATCAGTTCCAGTATCACCAAGTGTCTTAAAGACAATCAAATAATATAATTTTCCTGTTATTTGGAGTATCAGCTCCAGTTTATATTCATTATTTATTATGTGTGTTCATCAAACTTTCTGATGGTTGGATAGGTGAAATTCTCGATCTGCGAGCCGGGTGCCCGCCTCCCATTGGGCTTTCCACCTTGATAATGTGGTTGTCTTTAAGACACTTAGTGACAACATAGCTGTACATGTGTCTGCAATAGCTCAATTGGTAGAGGCATCGAGCATATGACACACGAGGTTCCTGGTTCGAATTCAGATTGCAGAATTTTTCCTTCCATTTTTTCAAATATCATAATCATTCACGAGCCAAACTACAGACCTTACTCGTTATTACATGAATTTGTCACCTCATTATTCTCATTATTTTATTTCCTAGATATTAAAACCATGTGAATAACCCTGGTGCTTTCATTATCTTACTGGCAATACCTAAAAGAATAAAATTACTGTTAAGTATGATGGATGATTTACTAGTATAAATATTAACAAGAATAATTTTACCATCATGGTGGATAACTGGGGCATGTTTATCAGGGTTCTGCCCAGGCCCTTTTGAAGGAGCATGCTCCCCAGCTGGTTTTGATGACCACCCAGCGGAATACATGAAAAATTGCACAGTACTGGATAATGTTTTATTAGTTTTTAATTTTTGTCTGCCCGGCTATTTTATCTTTCCACTCACCCGATAAAATTTTCTGGTTATAGCACATCAGCCATGTATACAGAAAGCCTACCTGTATTTTAAAATACTTTAGACAACTATAGAAATGTGAAAACTGAATTGATAATCCTTAAATAATTCTACTAATAGTAAAAATAAATTTAAAATAATGAAATTGAGATTTTTATTTTTTAAATTGATTTTTAGATAGATAAATTATTATTAATTTATATTTATATCTAATCTCAGTTATCCAAGAGATGTTTTAGGTGTGTTTAATATAACATTAAAGAGCAAGTGATCCCCCAATGCAGGGAAAGGAAAACTGGAGGCTTTAGCCTATTTTCTTCCCAAGGCTGAAGTTCCCTGTTCCAGAAGCTTAATATACATACTGCTCAAAAAGGATTAGGGGAACACATAATATCAGGGTTATGTAAACTAATGGAAGTAACCACATAAACCAATGAACACATGAAATAACTACATTTTATTCAACAAAAAGATAAAACGTAATGACTGTTTTTCAGTGCCTTTTTTTGGCAGTAGATACCAGGACCTTAACCCTGCCAAAATTGAAGTGAAAAATGTGTTCTTAAGCAGAGTTCAATTAAATATTTCCAATTATGCATCTCTAATAACGTGTATTTCACACATGATCAAACCTGTCTATATATATTCCACCCAAGTCACCAGGGTGTTCATTTCTGGAATGTTCTCCCATTTTTTATTGAGGGCTTTCGAGCTATTGTAGGTGTTGTGGAGCTCCAGGATGCTGTTTCATGTATCTTAAAGCCTGTCTCATACATTTGAGTAGATTCGGGTCCAGACTCATTCCTGGCCACTCCATTGTTTGAATCCCTCATTCCTGGAAAAGGTCTCGAGTGATCTCTGGAGTATGCATTATCCTGCATTAGAACAAAAGTAGATCCCATGGCACAGGCAGCAGACATCTTGTGATCTTCAAGAATGTCTGATTGTTTCAAAAACAATGGTTGTACAATAAATGTTATAATAAATGCTTCAATCTTTGTTTTCGTTTAAATTGATGTTAAATTTCTCTTTTTTGCCATTTTCTTTAAATTCAAACGCCACCATACTTTCAGAAGTTTTAATACTTTATCTACATATAATCCATGGATATTTATGTATGGGGATATCTAAAATCTATTGCTTCCTGTTCATGATATTCATGATCTTCAACAGAGTGAAAGAGTGGTGCAGCAAATTAGGGACACCCCAGGAATTTTTGAGCATGTGAGGCAACCAGGATCCCACGAGCTGAGCAATGCATTGTTACTCATTTAACCAGACTGAACATATATGATTGTTAATCTAATGAGCTAAGTAATTACGTTAATACTTTGCAATAAATCACTTTAGGACATCTCTTTATATAAACTTTTTCCCCATTTTTTTTTTTTTTAGATTTAGAAACAGACTTATGTATAGCCAGCCCGCTATTTTTTGTTACATCCTGTATTTATTAGTCTGATTTTTTTTTTTTTTTTTAACCTTAGTGTTTTAAAGCAAAAAATTATTTTTTTTTGAACTAGCAATTGGAAAACTATTTTTTAAAGAACATGGTTTTAGTAGATTTTTAATAATTGTCTTTTGAATTGTCTGTTGATAACAAAAAAATTGCTAAATGAAACTTTTAAAATGATTTCATCACATATGGCTATCACAAATGAAAATACTTTTACTGATATGATTTTTATTTCCAAGAATTTTGATTATTAATATGAAATGCAGTCAAACCTCAGTATAACAATACTCGTTAGAGCGATTAACCCTTACATATATTTTATAACGATAATTTTTCATGATCACTGCTAATTTCCTATCTTTTTAATGTTAAGTATCGCTAGTTATAATGATGAAGTACAGTGGTCACCATTTAATATGGCTGCCTCGGGACCATGTTTAAGTGGCCACATTAACCGGTGGCTGTTTTAAGTATCAAAAAAAGTACTTATATTTTTATCCAACAAGTCGAGCACGTGCTTGTACATAAAAAGCAGGTGGCTAATTAAGCAGCGACCACTGTAATTTCAGAAACATCATGTTAGAATGAAAATATTTTCCAATTTTATTATAAAAAAAGGGTTTCACAATTTCATATCTGGGATGAATAAAAAAAAATACGCTTAGTATTTTGCAGCATATTGAGCTTGTATGAGTAAATAGTTTCCGTTCATTTGGAAATGGTAACCTTAGAATCAAAGTTGGCAGCAATCAAAGATATAGATGGAGGTATGAAAAATTGGATGTTGCCAAAAATATGGACTTGCACAATCAACGCTGGCCACATTCCCTGCGAAGGAAAGGAAAGAAATTGAAGAACATACTGCGAACCGATTCTTAATTGCTCTCATTAAAATATGAAACAAAAATTATTTCAAGCATTTATAACTTATAATAATATAACAACAACAATGGGA
Organism: Rhysida immarginata; assembly: GCA_023313115.1. Classification (NCBI taxonomy): domain Eukaryota; kingdom Metazoa; phylum Arthropoda; class Chilopoda; order Scolopendromorpha; family Scolopendridae; genus Rhysida; species Rhysida immarginata. The sequence continues at coordinate 5,934,200 of JAHWFO010068719.1, read as the reverse complement.
AAACCAGCAGAATAGATATACTAGAGGCTTAACTCCCATGTTGTCCCCCAACAGACGAAATGTCCAAAGCGGGATTTAATGAAAATCAATAAAACGAAAAAAAAGAAGAAGAAAAAAGAAAGACAAGAAATTGTATAGTGAGTGCAAGTGTGACGTCAATCCTGGATGCTCTTCAGTCACGTGACTCGAGTTGGTTCCAAACAAGACTTCTCGCGTTGGGATTTAACATTGGTTCCAATGTAGAGATGGAATAAAATCGCTTTGTATAAACCCAGTGTTTATAACATTTATAAGATGTGAAATTGTTGAGTTCCTCACTGCTCAAGAAGGAGCCAAAGAAGCAATTTATACATCTATCGTTTTCCAAAAGAAAGAAAGATCCACGAACGATGGCATTATTTCATTAAGGGATTAAAAAACGTTCTAATATTAATTTATAAATTATATAACTGTATTAAAAGTCTTAATAATAATATAAATTACACAAATTCACATAATAATTTAAGAGATATCATTTTACTGGCTGCCCGTTTCAACGTTACTTGTACGTAACCAGCGATCCCATTTCCTAGGCTCTCAGCCCCTTCATCGCGCAAATGACGTCAGCTATGACGTAGTCACTTGCACTCCCTATATGAAAGTTAGAAACATTAAGAGTAAATAAAATCAATTAAAGAATAAATGA
>JAHWFO010068719.1:5856536-5933415 GCA_023313115.1 Rhysida immarginata | reverse complement strand
CGTTTTGTCATTAAAAATATCCGTATTAGGAAATTTTTTGTTAAAATAATCAATAAATTTAAACGCTAGATCCAACTTAAATTAGATTAGTCCAGCCTTTTCCATTGAACACTAAAATTTGAGAATTTATTTTGTTAAATGGTGCTCGAAAACCTATTAGATTAAGGATTCGTGAAGCTGATAGTTTTCAATTTAAGATATTAGAGTGTTCAACAAGACCTTATTGATAATTTGTTGTAAATTAAAATAGAAGGTCTGAAATAATATCTTTATAAATAATATAATTTCAATTATCTTGTATTATAGATGAAAATTTATTGGAATATAATATCTCTTAAAATAACAATAACCCTGTTAAAGCAATATCATTTTGTAAGTCACCCAAAATATCGTTATACTAAGGTTTGACTGTATTTATTTATGAATCACTTTTTGGTTTTCGCCACCTTCTCTTAATTTGGTCAAAAAGTTTAACTGTAAAAGTATTAAATGTCATTTGAATTTAGTAAGAATTGTGATATAAATTTTATATAATGGAGATAGAAATTGTAATACATATTGCAAAACAGCTTTGAAAATTCTTATACAGTAATAATTTTATAATTATAAAAAATGAATGCCTTCTTACTCCCATCATAATTATTTTATGACTTTGTCAAAAATGTCCATCGATAGCTACTGACACAAAATAGACAGTGATAATTATGCTCTTGAAAACGGAATTTGAAAAAGTTAATCCATTTTCAAGTTTCTATGCTAAATATTAAGCCTTAATAATAAATAATAATGGCAAATTCTTATAAATTGTATTTGTTCATTTAGATACATAGTTGCTTGTAAAAATTTTGTTCAATTGTGTACTTGTATTTAGATACGTATTTATCTCTGTCCTGCTGGTTATTTTATTTCATTTAAAAATGACAACATTTATTTGATAAATATTTTCAGTGATTTCTGATGGCATCTGAAGAAGTCGTTTCGGAGATGACTACGGAGGAGATTGCAGGCGGGATGTCGCTGGGAATTTTGGATGACTTGCTATTGGTCTTACTAGCATTCATTGCTGTCTACTTTTTATTTATTCGATCAAAGAAATCATTGTCAGATTCTAAGGAAAACCAAACCGTATCCTTCAGTATGACGTATGTATCACGTATTGTATTTAATGCACCAACTTTACCGTATTTTCACACACATATATCCCTGAAAAATCGGATTTTAAGTTTCAAAAAAATAAAAGAAAAAATCTGAAACCCCACACCTTTTTATTGTCCACAGGGTTTACAATGTGTGTCACAAAAAAATCGAGGTTGTTTAAATCGAAAATCAAAAAAAAAAACCCATTTTAAAATTAACACCTCCCCTCTCCATGGGTTATATTTGTGAAAGTATGGTAAAAATATCTTGAACATTACTAATTCTGCTTTTTTTTTTTTTTTTTTTTTTATATAATTCACACAGGGTGCGGCAGCATTCATAGCTTAATATTAATAGCACACCAGTAGGAAATAAATGCTTTTTATTTATTGCTCTTTATGTCAAATAGTAGTTGCAAGTATGCCATTTGTTAATCTGTAAGTCAATATTTGATTGGATTAATTAATGTTTGAATATGAGTCCTGTCAAATGATGTCCCCGCTGCACAAAACATTCATCTAAGTGGCGTTGGAATAATGATTATTGGAATAAATGTTGAATGTGGATATCGACCAATTGTGGTTTCAACAAGACGGAGCGATCTCCCATACAGCCAGAATTCGCATAGCTTTCTTGCGACAGACCTTTCTGGGGAGAGTAATTTCTCGTTATGGTGACATCTCCTGGCCGCCTCGATCACCTGATCTTTCATGTGCAGACTTTTTCCTTTGGGGCTACCTCAAGCAAGAAGTTTTCCGAACACGTTGTGCAACCATTCCTGAGTTGAAGGATCGCATCAAAACTGCCCTGGGCAATGTCCCAGGGAATACGTTACGCCGAGTTATGGATAGCTTCCAACGCCGTCTAGATGAATGTGTTGGCAAGAGGGGGCATCATTTGACAGGAGTCATATTCAAAAAGTAATCCATGCACTGGTCAATGACTTACACATTTGTAAATGGCATACCTTTAACTATTAACTAACATAGGAAATAATAAATAAATTACATTTACATCTTAATGGTGTGCTTTTAATATCCTACTATGAACGCTGCCTCACCCTGTACAAGTTTGACCCATAAAATTAGACAACAGATTAGTTGGCTCCTATTTCCAGGACCTCAGGTCAGATAGGTATATAGCTGTTTGCTCCAGAAACTTTACCAAAATACCATTTTATGGGGCGTGAATTCAATTAAAAAAAATTATATGTTGAATATAATTGTTTTTTGAGCATTTGTTTATGTACAAAATTATCACCATCCCCCAGAGCATTTAATTAATAGATATTTCACTAGTTAACTCAAACAAATTTTTCACATATCTCATAACCCTAAGAAATTTTTGGATTTAGCAAATAGGCATTTCTAAATTAAAAACAATGACTACATTAGAATATTTCAAAAATTAATACTGTATGGACCTAAGGAAATCAAATTCAATTTTTCATCAACTTTTGCATTAGATCCAGGATCACTTGAGCGAAACCCCCTGTACCCCTTCTTCTTTTCGTCCCTTTTCACATGGCAGTCAAATAAGAAGGCCAACTGTACATTTAGAAGATCAAAAATCTTTATTTTTATAAATTAAAAGATATTACAGAAACATTACAAGCCATTCAAAAAAATACAGAAAGTATTGAAGAATTATCATCAAAATAAAAATTATGCAGTTTGACTAAAGGAATAATCAGTCTTTTGCTTGACAGCATCTCTCCTCTTTTTTTCAGGATATATCCAAGTGTGCCTTTAACCTCAGGTCATCCCTTTGAAAAGCTTTGCCGGTTGAAACTTTATTTTATTTTTCAACTTTAATTTTACGTCCACATTACAAAAAAACAAAACAAAAAAAAAAGACTTAGTTTCGAATCTGCAACCCGAAACACTGAATCATGATAATGTTTTTAGATGCAACAAATAAATAAATATTTTATACAGTAATATAAACCTTTTATTTATTTATCACTGGACAAGTCTACAGAATCATGTACATTGGTAATACTGAATAAGGGCTTAGAATAACTGAAGTATGAAATATAAGCACGAGTATCGAGTTTCTCGATACGTCGAGTAAACATAGTGTCCATAATTAAGGTTCCTCTCCTTACTCGCGTCTGTGCTCACAAGCGAATGCGGGACAACAAACACAGCAAGCTTTTCGCAGTATCTAAAAATCTTAAAAAGAGTGTATTTTGTATGACGAAAAATTAAAATTATTGCATCACCCATAACGCTCTTTTTAGCCGGGAAGTTATTCTTAAGAGAGGAAGGAATTTGTAGAAATAAATTAAGCACTTCAAAGCATATAGAAATTCAACCAGCACGTAAATTATGGATAAGTTGAAGATTTCAAAAACCATCAAAAGATCTAAATGTTTCAAAATAATAAATTATGAATTAAATTGTGAAAAATAAAATATATTTATTGTAATGGAAATGAGTTTATTCCAATGCACTAGGATTCATAATCTTCATTCAAAACGCTGAAAGCAAAACATTAGGCCATTACATGCTAGGTAAGAGAGCGAAGTATAGTTGCGCTAGCTGTTACCACACTTTCAGTATATTTCATATCTCTCTGTAGTAAATAGAAATTGTTGCTCAGACAACAATGGTCACGTGTCTTTTCAGTTCTGGCTTGTGCTTCAAGTCGGCGCCAACAATGGTCGGCTTCAAGTCGTGCAACAACAATGGAAAACTGTTTCCGTAACACATTTTGGTGTCGGTTTTCACATCACGTTTTTTGTAGATAGATGTCCAGCCTTAAAACATTATCATGTTAAAAAAAACATTGCAGGAATCTTTAGCAGTTGTTAGCAACCATTACAGTTGTGGAAATCGAAACTGAACATGCACATAAAATTGAGAATTTAACTTGTTTGCGAGCATCCAATAAATGGCGGCTAGCATTCGATTAAACATAATAAATGATGAGTGCACTTTCACTTTTGGTTGGTTGGTTTATTAGAAATTTTGGCGTCGACTACTAAGGTCATTTTGCGCCTTTTACACAAGTTATATCTGTACCCAGCCTGGGACAAACACAAACATCCATGCCCACGGCGAGATTCGAACCCACGACCAGGCAGACTCGAGAACTAGAAAGCCTACGCCCTAGCCCTCTCGGCCACCTGGCCAGCCTTTCACTTTTGGAGGCAGTGTTCGTGTTCACCATGAAGTTCATGGCATCAACAATTGTGAGGAAGTTTTTAGAAATAGCCGTACATTTCTGATCAGTTGTAGCCATTTTGCTTTTGAAATTTCATCTATCGATGAAAAAGTGACGGAAATTCAAGAAAAAGTGAATTTTCTGTAGTGTTTCGAATCACAACATGTATGCATATATCATAAGTGTTATGAGATGAAAAACAAAACTGTAAAGAGATTAATTTTGAAAAAGTTTACATACCGGAAGTAGAATTCGGGAGCCTTATCAAAATAACATTGGAGCTGATTTCATGTTGAAGCAGACTGCATTTCATGGGTCCGTACTATAATTGTATTCGCTTCTCATTAAAAAATAGTTTCTAGAAACATTGTGAATAGTCATGTAGTCTCTATAGTAATCATGTGGCCTTGTCTTAGATTTACTGGTTAACTTGAAAACCTGATAACTCAAATTTTCTATCGGGTCTACTGAAGATTCAAATTATCAGGGTTTGATTATATTATGCATCCACATTGGAATGAAAACCTATAAAGACAGATAAAAGCAAACACTATACCATTAGGCATGTGTAATGTAGTCTTAGTTATATTGGAAACATATAAGGATTGTGTACCATGTACTAAATTACAGTTTTATTATATTTTCTGGTGTTTCCAATGGAATTTTATTCCCTTTTTTGGGCAGCATAGTGGTAGTGGTTTGTTAATTTACTGATAGCGACTAGATTTCCTTATGAAGGAAGTGCAGGCCCATTGAACTGAGCTTGTAAGTAGACATTGTTCCTCAAGTTTCCCCATCTCATCAGAAGCTTAGAGAACAAGTTTAATTATTCAGTCTCTGATAATTTATTTCATGTACTGAACATCATACTTGACGTTGAGTAAGGAGGAAAATTGGGCTGAAACTGCCAAGATGAAATCCAATTAGGATGGGCAGCAATTTTTTTAATCATGAATGATCAAGTCAAATAAAAGTAATAACAGTAGACACCAAGAAACTTGATATTCACAAATAACAAAGCTTGGATACCAGACCACATTTGCTAAATCAAGGGGACTATATTAAGGCGTGGGACGAAGATTCTGTGAAAATTTTCTGCGTTTGATGCAAATGTTGCCAATAGGGAGAAATGTGGCACTGTTGTAGCATAGGCAGTTAGCATCAAAGTTAAAAGCTTCTTTGTAAATGATTGATGACATTGGCTATAAAGACAAGGGGATAGTTCTGAAAGATATTCCAGTGACCAATTCTGCTTGCAGTGCTTCTTATGTTGCCTCAATATGCGTTATTTATGAAGTTGTTTTACATGCACCAGTCTTGCAAGGAGATGGGGTGATTGTGCTGAATAAAATGCTTGGTCTTGTTTCAGTTATTCATTTTTAATTTTTTTTTTTTTTTTTATGTGCAACAGTGTCAAATTTCCCCCATCAGTAAAGTTTGCATCCACATAAATTTTTACAGAATCCTTTGTGCAATGCAATGGTGTATTCTTTCCTGCCAATGAACTAGTGCCCCCTACCATTCCTATTGGTAGATAAAATTGTCAATTTCATTCCAAAAACCTTGTATTTACAAGTTAAACACATTTATCTTGCTTAAAGATTATATGGCATTTTTAATTTCTGAGAAAAACGAGTGAATTCGTCATAGACCAATTTTAACATCTAAATAGATGTGAATGTCTTAATAGACCTGTATTCTCTAATAATTTTTATTTATAACATCTACTTAAATTTTGATGAGAGTTTTCGTAATGACGTTGTGCCAAAAATTCTCCTTCTGTCTTCAAATCTTTAAATTTCAAATCTTTAATCCTGTTTACGTGGATTCTTTTAAATCTATCTTCACGTTTTCAAAATAAGTTTAAATGCTCAAAGTAATGGAAGAATTTTTTTTTTAAATTATTTTTAATATCAGTAATTTTTAATGAAAAATTTTTTTTTTTACTTATTATGTTGTAGTTCATCTCCTGGTGGTGTGACCTCTGACTCTAGTTTCATTTCCAAGATGAAAGCATCAGTAATTATAATTTTTTTTTTTTTATATATTTAAAAAAAAAAATTTTTTTAAATTTTTTGGGATTTTTTTTTTTTTTTTTTTTTAAATAGATCTTTGCATTAGAAAGTTTACCACTTTCTTTTAAATAATTTAAACTTTATTATCTGTATATTAAATTTTTGTTATTAACATATGTTTCCTGTTCATAATCAAGAATCGTAGTCTAGTTGTGTTTTACGGCTCTCAGACTGGAACAGCTGAAGAATTTGCTGGTCGTTTGGTAAAAGAAGCTGCTCGCTATGGCATGAAAGGTCTACTGGCTGATCCGGAAGAATGTGATATGGTATGTTTCAGTGCAGTGACTACAGACTTTTGATTTCTTTTTTCATATGTATGATTAACTATTGTAAATTTTTCATACAGGAAGAATTGAGCCAGTTAGCAGATATTGAAAATTCACTGGCTATTTTTGCTATGGCCACATACGGTGAAGGGGATCCGACAGATAATGCACAAGAATTCTACGAGTGGCTACAGCAGGGTGAAGCTGACTTATCAGGGATTCGATATGCTGTAAGTTTACTCGTAACGAGGCAAAGGAGCAAAATAGAATAAAACAATTAAATAGTGAGAGTTGTACTGAAAGTCAGGATTGCTACTTGTTTTTAGAATATAAGGTAAAGGGAAAACAACATTTATATACAGTAGTACCCCGTTAATACATGACCGCTTAATATGTGATCCTGCTTAATATATAATTTTCCTTTGGTCCCTTCCCCTTGAAAGCTACTTCTATGTAAATTCAGCCTGTTAATACGCATTTTTTCCCTCAGTGATCCCGGATAATATGTAATTTTTGGTTCAAAAAAATTAAGAAATTCATTCTAGATTTCTTAAATAATTTGCAATGTGTTTGCAGAATTTTTTTTAGTCATGCGATATTCAGTGATGTTCCACAAATTCTGATTGCATGTATTGGACATATACAAAAAAGCATGCGTTCTTATATAATCGCGAGTTCTGATTGGTTCCATCGGACACCAACTATAACTCACGTGTTCTTCCATAGCTGCGAATTTTGATTTGTTCTCTGCGTGTAAACATATTCTTGATAAATGATATTCAGAATTTCAATTCTTCACAGTCCTGTTCAGAGTTTTTACGTGCGGATTGACGAGGATGTCGTCACTGAGACTGCATTAAATGAGGAGGAAATATTCCAGCAATGTTGCACAGGAAATCGAGAGATTCGGTGATACCTTCTGTATAGTAACAATATTCCACCTGATTGTTTACACTGGCATTGTACTTTAAAGAATGTAGTTTCTAATGATTATATATAATTATATAAACAGAGTGAAATAACAGTTCTTTCCAGAAATAAATAAAATGTATAAAAAGATGCATATAGCTTAAGCTTATTTCGTAACACATCACTTTTAAGTTTTTTAGCGAATGGACAAACAATTTTTCAATCCCAGATAATACGTGATGCTACATAATATGTATATTTTGCTCGGTCCCTTGAAACTCGTATTAACAGGGTTCTACTGTATATTTAGTTGGAGAGGGCCATCCATTGAGACCATTTTAAAAGAATTATTTTAGATTTTTCAATATGAATATTTACTGTATTAATTCTAAACCTTTTTCATGTGTTCATTTTTACTATATATTCATGTTCTGATATTGCAAATTTTCTTCAAACAAAGAGTCCGAGTAACACCGGGGATATCAGCTAGTATTTAATATTTGTTGAGAAATATAAAAATATACGATATGCTTTGTGTAGTGGAATGGATGGGTGATTTTAAAATGTGTTTTTTAACTTATGACATATTTTATTAGGACAAATGAAATCTTATGTTACCGTTAAACAATCAAAGTGGAATTCATGAAAACAAAGTCCGTGTTCTGAAATGACATCAGACAGATGACGTCCATTTTCAGCAATACAGCAGTGCAGCTGTTCTTTCAAGTAGAGTACGACCATGAGATTTCGAATTCATTAACGATAGTCATTCGAAAATTCTGAACCCATCTCACGATTGTCACTTTTTGGAACCAAACTGTTGCAACCAATGTTGAAGTGTCTGGGGAAATGCTGTTGCACAACAATCACAGACTTGCCAGATTTCAAATACTTCTTGACTGTGAACTCTTGATGTTCTCTCGTCTAGATCACCATTGTGACTAACAAATGGTAGCCTCCACTGAGTTGAATGACCTTGGCCAAAAGCCTCCACCCCCTCCCCCCCTTCAAATGTATAAATCTTCTCAAAAAAACCCATCCATTCTGCTGCACCCTGTATTTATTACCACCAATATACGGCAGATTCTAGACATTTAATGTTAATCATGCGGGCTTTCATAAAACTTGCTTGATCTGTATTAGATTGATGTTAGTTTACACTGGTGCCTTATTGAAATATGAATATTTAAAACTTTCTCTTTATCAGGTTTTCGGTCTTGGAAACAAAACTTACGAACACTACAATGAAATGGGAAAATACGTAGATAAGAGGCTTGAAGAATTAGGAGCAACAAGGATATTTGAATTAGGATTGGGTGATGATGATAGCAAGTAAGCATTGATGTTGTATGCTTGATAAATATATGCATGATAACATTAATTTTATAGGTTTCTTTAGTATACATTAATTTTACATTCTTTCTTGGTCTTATTAAATATTTGCTAAAAGTAGGCAACTTAAAAAATAGTTTTTTATGGCTGATAAATATTACATCATGACATCCTCCTCCACCTTCCTTACTTCTAGCTTGGAAGAAGATTTCATTACATGGAAAGAAAAATTTTGGCCTTCAGTTTGTGAGCAATTTGGAATTCATTCAACTGGAGAAGACATCAGGTAGACAGGCCTTATTGTAACAATCTTATAGTAATGTTATTAACTGATTTTCTTTGTATATTTAAATGTCTTTCTATTGCCATTGTCTTGTTTTATCTCAATCATTTATTGTTCTTTTTAAACTTTAAAATTAAAATATTTTTTTTGGAATGATCATTTATAGCATGCGCCAGTATCGCTTAGTAGTTCACGATGATCTTCTTCCAGAGAAATTATTTCGTGGTGAAGTTGCTCGTTTGCATTCATATAAAAACCAAAGACCGTAAGTACATAATAAATGTTTTTAGGAAGTGTACTTACATATTTGGTTATTTCTTCAAAGTAATTCTTGTTTGTTTTCCCTCAAATTCTCTAGACCTTTTGATGCAAAAAATCCTTTCATCTCAACAATAATGGTGAATCAAGAATTACACAAAGGAGGCGATAGATCGTGCATGCATATTGAATTTGACATAGCAAATTCACGAATAAGGTTGGATTACCAAATTTTAAGTGAAAGTATGCAAAGAAAAATAATTTTAAATTAGAATTATCAATATCTAATTAAATGTTCATATAAATTTATCCCAGTTTGTAGGAGAAAAAGCTCCATTCATGTAGAAAAAACCATAGAGCTTTTATTTATCTATTAATAACTAAAAAAATCCAAAGGAATAAATTAGAATTACAGTAGAACTCTATTACAAAACTGATGGGGTCAAGAATTTCTTTCGAATATCAGGGTTTTGTATTACCCAAGTATAAAAAATAAAAAAAAAAAGAAAAAATACTACAATGGCAAATTTTCAATTTTAAAATTTTAAAATTTTTAATTTACTCTGTATACAAGGGAGATTCAAAAAGCAACTTTAAATTTTTTTTTTTTTCCGCTTCTGATGCCCGAGGACGCAGGTTCAATCCCGGCTGAAGATGACTAGGATTTTTCAGGGGGAAAATCCTGAGATCACTCCCTTCCGAAGGAAGGAAGGGAAGTAAAGCCGTTGGTCCCGTGTAGTCGTTTGCTGGCTGCACATTAAAGAATCCTTGCGAGGCAAAATTTGCGGCCCCTATAACACTGTCCTGAAATGACCATGGCAGTTGAAAAGGAGGTTAATACCAAACAAACCAAACCAACTAAAAAAATTATTTCGCACAAAACACGTGTCAACAGGGAACAAATTGCATCACTTTTCGACATAGTCTCTCTGGCATTCAATACACGTGCACCATCGTTTTGGTAATGCTTCGATGCCTGCAGAAAAACAGTTCTTGTGACGTGTGCGGAACCACTCGTGCATTACCTCCTGAACTTTGTCATCAGACCGGAATTTGTGGCTGCCAAGCATTTGGGTTCCACCTTCTGGAACCCGATTGCCGAGCATTACATGCCCAAAGGCACCACTATCAACAGTGACTCTTAAGCGTGGTTCCCACATGCGTAAAAACAACGGCAGAAACCACAAAGCAGAAAAATTTTATGATGTCACTTCCTGTTTTCGTCTCTTCGGCCCGACTGAAAATTTCTGCTTTTTCGAGTTGGGTTGAGTTCAACTTTTGTGGCACAAGGAGGGCAGAAACGATTGCTCAGCCAATAGAAAACGATCTCTGCAGTGACGTCACAGTGACGTCCTCTCTCTCTCTCACAAAATAAAAATGTCGGACACAGCCTACAAAAGTGAAGAGGCCGAGAAAGAAAATTGATGTAGAAGCGCTAATAGAAGAGATGCGAAATATATTTATTAATTATTAATCAAATTAAATTGAATAAACAACAATTGAATGCAAAAATTCGATGTGATGATTGATGAGGTATGAACGAACTGTGTACGATCTGTGTGCAGTCGAAGCCGACCGTTTAGATCGCTCGACGGCTTCGGTGCAGTGCCTTTGTGTTGGGCAAAACTTCTGCTATCTTATCCTTTTGAGTTTCTGCCATGTGGGACACCTGCAGGAGCAGAAAGTAAAAAGGCAGAAAAAAATACGCCCTCCTCTCTGCTCTCTTGTTTTCTGCCAGTGGGAACCAAGCTTTATTCGGACCTTCTGAAGTCCAAACTGAAACCTTCCGTCCACACCAAGCATCGTCAACTTCTCACAAACTGAGTCCTGCTCCAACACGACAATGCCAAGCCTCATACCTCGTGCCACAGCTGCCACCATAAAAGACCTGCAATTTGAATGCTTGGTCCATTCTCCGTACTCCCTCGAAGTTCAGGAGTCGGTGTGTGAGTGGTTGAAATCACTATCCAGTTGGAGTTAAAATTTGTTGGATGACATTATTTTATTTCCTGATTTAATCATTGGAGAGAGGAGATGAGTGCAAAAAAGCTTTAAGACAATGAGATCATGGCAGGTTCTCACCAAAATAACCATTCACATATTTTCTCAAAGATAATAGAGCAAGGGCATGAGATAATGGTTTGAATCCAGGTTGTGGAATTTTTCCTTCCCTTTTCTACTTTGTAATTTATGTTTGAAGAGTTTAATTATTATCTTCTCTTTGGGCTTAGAGAGGTTGGAGGAAAGCTTTGATTTTCAGCTTCCCTAAGAGTTTCTCCTAATGAACTTAGATTAAATTATAAACTTTTAGTTGATTCATACTTGATTAAAATTGTTGAGCAAAAATCTTAAGAGTTGATTTTTTGCATATGTTATCTTTACAGTACACAGGGTAAGTCAAAATGATGGGCCCGGTTTCAGAAGTTCATTCTGTGAAATCTAATGAACGTGTGCTTTGAAAAGTTAACTTTCACAGTTCAGTTTCTAGCAGCGAGCGATTAAGGAAAATAGTGTTGATTGGAGAACAGAGATCATTCTGTGCTTGATTATCATGTAAACAACTGTGATAATATCTGTGCTTGTGATGAACATATCAAACAAACTACGAGAAACCACAAAGCCACAATAATGGTTCAGAATAAACTTCTGAAATCAGGTCCATCATTTTGACTTCCCCTGTATTTATTGCAATTCTAGTGTCCTCTTTTTAATTTTGTATTTTTGTTTATTTCAGATATGAGACTGGCGATCATGTAGCAGTATATCCAGTCAATGATGAATCCTTGGTAACTAAATTGGGGAAACTTCTTGATACAGATTTGGACACTTGCATTTCACTTGTTAATCTTGATGGTAAGCTGTTCATAGAATACACTTAGAGTAAATAAAATGGTCATGGATGGACACCAAATTGGATTTTATTTTTGGGGAGGAAAGAGGTCAAATGCTTGGGGTTGGAGGAGGGCAGAGGTCATCATGGTTGACAATTACCGTAAGTATTCTACTGTAATGCGATCTATTGTATAATGTACTCCCACTTTCAGAGCCAAAGAAAACGGTAAAAAGTTTACCCTTTTGTATAATGCGATCCTCATAGTTTGACTCGTAGCTAACTTATGAAAAATAAAATTTGCTAGAATATACAGAAAAATGTCTATTTTTTTTACGATTTTAAAAATGCATAACCTGGATCTTTACAATTAAAAACTTCAAAATCCCATTCATTATCGTCCGATTCTTCAAATAGTTCCTTAATATGGTACAGACAGTGGTTTATTAAAAAATAATAAAGGGTTATTTAATTTTGAAGATAAAACTATACAGTTGCAGTAGATTAACTGTACTTTTATTGTATGTTCATTTTTTAAAATTATAACTGTACATTTTTTGTATTCATGCATTAAGGAACTGTAATATTCATTTGAACTTTATAAAACGTTCTTTGACAATTTCAGGAGATAGAACGCAGTGGCTGTTGAACAGCTTTACTGGATGAATATTTATTGCACTTTCACCTTTAATGTTACAAATTTATTATCAATAAATGGTGGTAAGAGAAGTTAAAATAAATGAAACGTGATCACAGTGATTTTTCCATGAATGGTGTCGTCATCTTGTTTTCAAGAATTCATTTTCGCATTAGCTTTTGGAGACAAAAATTGAGAAAAAAAGGGAATTAATGTTCTGTATATTGTATATTCTGTATAATGTACAGTAATGTACCAGTATATTAAATATTATTTGCTAGTTTCATTTGAAATTTTTCAGATCGAAGTTCGTTTGAAATCACTCTTCTCCCTCCCCCCTCCGAGTTAGCTTTTGGCGACTGAAAAGTGGATGGGGAATTGAGAAAAAAAAAAGCAAATTAATGTTTATTGTGTATACTGTATGATGTACTGTAATGTACCAGCCCGACAATTCTGTGAACGACAATTCGGTGGAAATGCAAATTCTGTTGAGAGTTTAAATCACTGAAGAGTTTTAGGAATTTAACTCGTTTGTTTATAAATGACACATCTTTATTGCAATTACAAAGCAAATTGCTTCATTCATTTTATGTCGAAGTCAATTTTTATGCAGGAATCTTTTATTTATTATTTATTAGTTTATAAATAAATGAGATTATTTCTTTATTAAATAATTTAGTAAATCATTTTGTAAAAAGTGTAACATTTTCTATTTTATTTTATTGCTAAGAGTTCCATTATTCAATTAAAAATACTGTAATTCTTAAATTACTACTTAAGCTGATTAAAATAGGTGCAATAGGAATTGGGTAGATAAATCTCTAATTTGATATTAATTAGCATGGTGGCCCCCTCCCCTACAGTCTTTTAATCTTCGAGCTTAAAAATACAAGGATTTAATATAAAATGCTCAAAGGGTTTAATATAAAAAGGTGATTGGAGGGGAGGGCAGAGGAAGAGTTCATTTCATTTTTAGGTTGAAAGGGTTGATATACCTTAAATACTAAAATTCATCGGGCCCCCAGGCGTTTAATGCAGGCGGGCCGGTATTACAAATCTGGCACTTATAAAATTCTGCACAACTGTGATGGCAAAATTCTCGCCCTTCTCCTTTATCTTTTCTAAAGTATCCTGCTGTAGTTTTCCGTTCCCGAATGCGTTTAGGATCGATGCTAAACTGTTTGGCTGTAGGTTCTGCAGAATGGTTTTCAGCATACTTTACTGCTGCGAGTTTAAAATTGATGTTATAACTATGTAGTTTTCATTTTTCATCAGCTACGTTGCTTGCCTGAATTCAAAATTAAAAAGCAAGAAATTAGAAGACATGATGCTGGTACCTAATTTCCGGTTTAGCAGTGGCATTTGGGGGAGCAAAAATTTCTGTGAGAAAGCAGCAAGAGAAGAAAAATCCACGAAACGAACTATAATAAACGCCCAGCCGGTTATTGAAGGTTCGGCGCTTATTGTAAAAATTTGGTAGACCCCCAGGTGCTTAATGCAGGCTGTCTGGTATTTCAGGTCTGGTGCTAAATAACAATATTTACGGTAACTACTTCCCTCTCCAGCTTTTTAAGAGGTTTCCCTTCCCATCCACCAAGCGGATAAGATAATTAAAATGACTGTTTTAAAGTTTTGAAGTTATAATACAAAAAAATTACAAGTAAAATATATACAAAATATATAAACAAATTACAGAACAAATAAACAAGAACCAAAACATTATGACCATCATTGGTGAATGAACTCTTCTAGATCATGTGGAGGGCACGTAATTAAGTGGGAATGGTATTTAACTGCTGGTGGAGAAGTTAAGGAATCAGTCTTGCACTTATTTTGCGAGTGATGGGAAAGGCTGCTGATCTAAGCGAATTTGATGGAGGGCAGATTGTAATGGCCCAAAGACTCGGAACAAGTATCTCTGAAACTGCACGACTGGTAGGTTGTTCACGATCTGCCATTATTAGTATTTATGCAAAGTGGATAAATGATGGTGAAACCAGCAGTAGACTGCAAGGTGTTGGACGCTCACGTGTCATCAAAGAAAAAGGACGTCTGAGACTGTCCGGCTTGGTAAAGGAAGATCAGCACCAGATAGTGGCTCAGCTGACAGCCCAATACAATGCAGGTCCAAGTGCAAGTGTTTCAGAACACACAGTTCAGCGGACATTGTTGGATATGGCACTGCACAGCAGACGTCCCACTCGTGTGCTTCTGTTGACCAAGCATCATTGTCAACTATGTCTACAGTGGGCCCGGGAACATCGAGACTGGACCATGAATAAGTGGAAGAGAATTGCCTGGTCGGATGAATCACGATTTCTTATTCATCATGCCGATGGCCTTGTCAGGGTATGCCGAATTGTTGCTCTTGCCTTCTGTACAGCAGGCCATACACAGGTTGGTGGTGGCGGTATTATGCTTTGGGGGACTTTCTCATGGGTAGCTCTCATGTGAAAGATGCATATACACTGTCCGGTATGTGCACAGAAAAACATAAGAACACATGAAGAGTAGCATTTTATTTTATTCAATACAAACACGGAATGCATGTACAGTCAATTCTCGTTAATCCGAAATTGGTTAATACGAAATTCCGGTTAATAAGAAAACATTTTGTGGCCCGTCCCCGAAAAAGCAATTACTATGTAAAATTCTCTGCTTTATACGAACATATTTTTACTAAAATACGGTTTATACGAAAGAAAATTTCATAATTTTATTGAAAAATAGTACTTTTAGGAACAATTTTAATGATAAAATTTCAGATTTCGAAGTGTAAATTTAATAAAAATAATTTTCAAAGTCATTTCATATGTGATTGCTTCTGAATTACAGTATTCGAATAAATGAATACTCGATTTTTTAATCAGTCGATATTTTTATTCGATTATCCGATAAAAAAACATCGGTTATTTAGTCGAAGTTTTCAAACTAACGAATCACGTGCTTTCAAACTAACGGGAAATCTGAATCACGTGCTTTCAAGCTAACGGGAAATCTGATTCGCTAAATCTGAATCACGTGCTTTGAAGCTAACGGGAAATCTGATTGGTTCAGCTATTCAGATCTAAAATCCTGTCACATGGCGCTCAAATCTTTATTTAAACAAGTGCAATATCGGTATTGTTTCAAAATCAATTTTCTCTTCGCTACAACGCAGTTATCTACAGTCAGGAATTTTATTCAATGTCAGCTTCAAGCAAAAGGAAACGAAAGGATCTTTCATTAGATCTGAAGTTACAACGCTGACGAAACCGCCCTATTTTATAATCTTCTGCCCGAGAAATCTTATTTAAAAGGTGAAAAGTGTCATGGAGGTATGCATGCGTCATTTAAGCTTTATTGTATTTTTTACCGATAATTTTGTACATGTATCTAATGTTTTTTTACGGTATCTTTCATAGGGAAAAGTAGCAAAGAGCGGTTGTCAGTATTATTATGTACAAATATGGATGGCACTGACAAGAAAAAGCCGATAGTTATTGGCAAATTCGCCAGGCCACGCTGTTTTAAAAGCGTAAAAAATTTGCCGTTATTTATTTCAACAATAAAAAAAATTGTTTTAGCGCGAAAACAAACTGTTATTACAGATTTTTTTAGGAGAGATGAATAAAAATTATTTCTAACTTAAAGTATTCTATTTCCGTGCTTATTTCATAACACTTTTAGTATTGTTGGTTAATACGAAATACGAATAATACGAAAAAATTTCTTGGTCCCCACGATTTCGTATTAACGAGAATTGACTGTAGTATTACAGTTGATTCATTTTTTTAAACAAAATTTGTAATGACTGTCTGCTTTCTTTCCATAACTTGCCTCCCCCAAAAATCCTCCACATATGATACAGTAAAGTGAAATGTGTCTGGTGCAAAATAATTATGTAAATTTCTTATAGCTTCCATTGCTACAAAAGTTGAGACTGGTGTTACCTCTGTTCTAAATGGCCATTTTCATCTTTGTCTTCCTGGTCACTTTCAAGTTCATTTTGTTTTTGTTCAATGTTCAGAATCTCTGAATCCATGAACTCAGCAGAGGTATTCCTTTCATCACACAACATAATCTTTTGCATGGGCTATTGACCAATCGGAACAAGACATTCGAACGATGTACATTGTAATGAAGGGAAAATTTAACCG
This sequence comes from Rhysida immarginata, assembly GCA_023313115.1. Lineage (NCBI taxonomy): Eukaryota > Metazoa > Arthropoda > Chilopoda > Scolopendromorpha > Scolopendridae > Rhysida > Rhysida immarginata. Next base: position 5,916,381 of record JAHWFO010068719.1, on the reverse strand, counting down.
AGGGAATGTAAAATTAGTTAGTTATTCTGAAATGTACGTTATTTCGAGATACGTTAAACTGAAACTTTTTAGCATTAAAATGCCTAGATTTCAGCCGGGGATTTTAAATTTGTACGTTATTTTGAAATGTACATTACAGTGAGGTATGTTGTAACGGGATTTTACTATTTTTTTTTTTTTTCTGTAATTTATTTAAACTTTTGTATATATTTTATTTGTAATTTTTTTTTTTTTTTTTTTTTGTATTCAAAATTTTAAGACTGTCATTTTAATTTTCTTATCCGTTTGGTGGATAAGAAGGGAAACCTGGAGTGGGAAGTTGTGACATTTAAATGTCAGTATAATGTGCTGCGCCCGGCAGAGGCAAATTATGTTGTGTATATGTTTATGAGCAAGTGGAATGTGTGTCAAGTGAAACTGTTTTGTGAATGTGTGTGGGTGTTGATATCGTTTTTCTGAATTTATTTTGCGTTGCAATTTTGTGTTTGGTCATGGAATGAATGGGAGGGGGCGGTCGAGTGTTTTGTGTGTTCGTTGCGTGAGTTGAGCCCAGGTATGGGTGAATTGAATGAGTAGTGTTTGTTTTTCAGTGCGTTGTTGTTGTGATGTTGTGGCTTGTCGTGTATGACGTTGCAATAAATAAATTGTCTTTATAATTTTAGTTTTGTAAGTTTTATTTTTCTTATTGTTAAGGAATTTTTAATTGCCTGGCCGCTGTCGCTCTTTTGCGTCCCGACAGCGTTCAGGTATTGTTGGGTGATATTGTTATCTGATATGTTCCGAAAAACGGGCAAACTTTTGTTTTTATATTGACTTTTATTGGCTTTTTTATGTAGAGTTGAATTCTAGCTCTGAGAATGAATGGGCGTTCGCTGAATGAGTTGTCTTTTTTGTGACAAGACGATGTTGTGGAATGGCCGTCCGCCATGTTGAGAGTTCGGAGGCAGCGCTGTCGACTATTTCAAGGAGTTAAAGGCAAACAAGAATGATTGCGTTTACTTCCAAACTCCCTCAGAATATATGCGATTGTGACTGCAAGTTTTCCTCACATCGTTACAAGCATTTTTCCGCTGTACGTATGTTTCCTTGCTCGATGGAATTTGCCAGTTCGATGCCGTCAGCGATGAGCGTAAGTGCCACCATTGGGTTATGCTACCCGCAGCGTGTGCAATAAGAGGTCTGCTTGGGTGAGTTTAGTTTTCTGTACTTTTATCGCCGCGAGTGGGTCCCCTCACGATAAAAACTTGCTAATTAATGTCAAATTACAGATTTATCTACCCAATTCCTATTTAAATGAGCTTGGGTAGTAATTTAAGTATTAGTGTTTTTAATTGAATAATGGAACTCTTAGCAGTAAAACAAAATGGAAAATGTTAAACTTTTTACAAAATGATTTAATAAACTATTTAATAAAGAAATCTCATTTATTAATAAACTAATAAATAATAAATAAAAGATTCTCGCATAAAAAGTGACTTCGACATAAAATGAATGAAGCAAATTGCTTTGTAATTGCAATAAAGATGTGTCAATTATAAACAATGCGTTAAATATCTAAAATTCTTTAGGGATTTAAAATCTCGACTGAATTTGCATTTCCTTCAAATTGTCATCCACCGAATTGACGTCTATTTAATTGTCATAGACCCCAATATTATACCATGGTTTCGTTATAAGTTCGTTTGACCTCCGCCCCCACCCTCTCAAGTCATTGTAGCGCTAATTTTTCCCTCTTGTATAATGCGGTCCTACAAATTTAGGTGCTTTTTCAGGTCAAAATTTTTTGTTTTATTCTCAATCTGCAGCATTTCAATATTCCCTATATTGAGACACCACCGGATAATAGGACCAGCTGCCTATTAGGACCAAAACTCCTGGTCCCAATCCCAATCTATAGTGTATTGTTAGCTCGGATAATAGGACCAATCGGTTATTAGGACCATCCCGATGTGGTCCTATTATCCGACTTCGACTGTATAATTAAACAGTGTTGGCACTTTATAATAAGATATTTGAGAATAAAATTTCTCATTTCAGAGGATTCTCACAAGAAGCATCCTTTCCCTTGTCCATGCACATACAAAACTGCACTCACCCATTACCTTGATATCACAAGTCTTCCTCATACTCATATACTCAAGGAACTCTCTGAATATACAACAGACGAGAAGGAAAAAGAGTTGCTAAAACAGATGTCATCTTCAACTGCAGAAGGCAAAGTAGGTTAATTTCACTGCATGGAATGTATGTTAAAATACTTATGAAATATTAATCTTTGATATATTTTTTAAATTATTTTATTTATTTTTTGTCAAGGCCCTTTATAATGATTGGGTTATCCATAGTTGTAGAACCATTTGTCATATACTTGAAGATCTACCATCTTGTAGACCTCCTTTGGACTATTTATGTGAATTATTACCTCGCCTCCAAGCACGTTACTATTCTATATCCTCATCTCCGAAAGTAAGCATTTTCGCTGTTTCAAATGTATCAAATGTCTGTGCTGTTGAGATTGTTTAATCACATAATGATACACTGAATGACCATTTGAAACTGGACACTGATTTTAATACGAAGGTTTTAATATACGAAGAGGTATCGGAAAGTAATGCCATTTATTTTTTTCAAAGAAAATTACAAAACATCCAGGTAAACAACTAAGTGCAGCTGAAACTACACGTCTTTATCTAGTATTTCACATAGACATCTTGACAGTTTAAGCATTTATCCCGATTCTGCACCCATTTCAGAATACAGTGATACCTCGGCTTACGAGTACACCAACGTACGAATTTGTCGAGTTATGAGCTGTCGCTCGGTCTATATTTTGCTGCTTTGACTTGCGAGCAAAAATCCAGTTCAAGTGAGCTTCAGATGCTGATGCAGTGATCGCCACAATATCAACCAAGAAAAAGTTGCAACTGGGCGTGTGTCAGCACTATTTAATGACACATGTTTAACTCATTTCCAAAACATTCTGAAAGATAGGAAGAAACAAACCTCTCTGGACAAGTTTTTAAAACTCCTTGTGGAAAGTGAGGAAAGCATGGTGAAAAGGGCAAAAATCGGTGAAGATGACGAGTAATAGCTACAGTACGTATTTGTACTGTAATTTTCCTGTATTAAATTAATAAAATCAGTCATTTGTTTTAATGTTTTATTATATATACTGTGTACTGCATTTTATACAATATTTAAAAGCACATCAAAAAAATTGGGGTAGTTTTTTAGGAGGATGGAATGGATTAATGAAGTTTCAGTTATTTCAATGGAAAAATTGATTTGATATACGAGCAAACCAAGTTACGAGTTTAAGCACAGAACAAATTAAACTCGTAAGTCGAGGTATCACCTGTATCTCACTCATTGAACTCCGTTGGCTGTGAATACAGCTAATGGCACACAGTAGATTGGAGTTCCTTGTCAGTCTCAAACCTCTGACCACCCAAAAATCTCTTCATGGGACCAAAGAGGTGGTAGTCCGAGGGCGCAAAGTCCGGACTGTAGGCTGGGTGGTTCAAAACCTCCCAACTGAAATGGACCAGCTTTGCTTTGACAACATTGGCTATCTACGGGCTTGCATTGTCGTGAAGAAGTCAAACGTCATTTCCTGTTTCTGGTCACTTATTCTGTATAGCATGCCGTAGTTTTGTCAGTGTTTCACAATAGATAGTGGCATTGATGGTTGAACCACCAGGCAGGAACTCTTAGCTAGATGCCTTGCATATCCCAAGCTGTAAGCATAACTTCTAAGCTGAAGGTTTTGCCAACTGGAGAATATGGATGATTCCATGCCACTGTTGCAGTTGTAGGCTCAAGTGTGAAGTGCAAGACCCAGGACTCGTCTGCTGTGACAGTGCCATTCAGAAGCTCATTTTCTTCCTGATTGTACTGCTGCAGATGTTGCACACTGCATGCCATTCTGTTGCTGCTCTGTTCTGGTGTCTGACTTTTAGGAATCCAACATGAAGAGACTTTGCGGTATCCAAGCTTTTCCTGCATCAACTCCTATTCAGATCCATAGGATATGTGAAACTTTTCACTTCTTTCAAGGAATTGCGACGATTTTCTCCGATTGTGTTGTTCATGTCCTCGATAATGGCTGATGTTGACAAAGGCCGCCCAGAAAGTTGTTTATCGGCAAGGCTAACTCTTCCTTCCTGAAACCTTTTACACCATTTGCACACATTGAAATAGTCCAGACAGCCGACACCAGAAACTTCTACAGTTTCCCCAGAAATTTCCGCGGGTTTCTTACCTTTTGTGAAAAGAAACCTAATAGCTTGCTGTTCTTCCACTTTAGATATAACTGCAGCCGTTTGTAAAATAATTGGTAGCATATAGTGTGCATGCTTAGGAACAATTCATGTTATGCAATGTCTGTGTGTATACTCAGCCTTCTTTTTGGCTATATTAACTTTTATATAGCAACTATATTTTCACTATTAAAAAAATAAATGGTGTTACTTTCTGATATTCCCTTGTATATAATGTCATTCTTAAAATTTATTGAGATCAGTTTTTTTTGTTGTTGAACTTTTTTCTGTACATATGTATAATGCATTAATTTTGCTATGCCTGAGTTCATCTAATCAACTTTAAGTCTTTTAAAAAAAGTTCTGCTCCCTGAATCATTTCTTCTTCTTCAGGTTTATCCCGAGAGCATTCATATTACGGCCGTATTAATAGAGTATAAAACACCCACTAAGCGTATAAATAGAGGTGTTGCTACAAGCTGTTTATCTCTCAAGAAGCCTCTCAATGGAAACAAATTTACAATGCCTTTGTATGTGAGGAAATCACAGTTCCGTCTTCCTAGTAAGCCTCAAACTCCAATCATTATGATAGGACCAGGGACTGGTCTAGCACCTTTCCGTGGGTTTATTCAAGAAAGGGACAAGCAACGTCAGCAAGGTTAATTGGAAATTTCTAAAAAGAATATTCTATAAATTTGGTTATTGTTTTTTAATGTTCTTTTGTTTCCTTTTTTAAATAGATAAACTTGTTGGCGACACAATTTTATATTTTGGCTGCCGTAAAAATAGCGAAGACTATCTTTATAAAGAAGAACTTGAGCAATATGTTAATAATGGCACTTTAACCAAATTATATGTAGCATTTTCTCGAGATCAGGCAGAGAAATTATACGTTACACATCTACTCAAGCAACATGCTGCTGAAGTGTGGAAAATCCTGGGCGAAAATAATGGCCACATCTACGTTTGTGGGTAAGAGATGGTTTAGGAATTTTTAATAGTTTTTTTTAAATGTGCACTGCTGGTTAGAAATTAGGCATCCAAAGAGATGTCTTGGAGTATAGATACATGATAAATTGAAAGATACACAATTTAGCTCTCATGTGAAATTTTCATTTTACTTATCCAAAGAAAAAGAGAATGTAACAGTATTGAGATTATGGGAATAGGCCTTGTATTGCTAAGTAATCCAAACTGGCGTAAATATAAGCAGTACATAATTTATAATTCGTGCAACAAATTTTGGAAGGGTTCGGAAGTAGCCAGAGTCAATCGGATTCAACCACAAGTTGATCGGTTAGTTTTTTCTGCCTTCCAATGAAAGGGGAATCGTACAGATTGTCACATTGATACACTGCTTTCTTTCTCTTTCGGCATGATTTTGTGGTCTTTCAAAAGGCAGTTTTTGATAAAAGAAATCGGGCTAAGGAGATTGTGGCAGTGGTTGAACACATACATTCGTCTAGTGGCTATCAACATTGCTGGATTCGTCTGCCAAATTGTTTGTTAAGATGTGTGCAGTCAATAAGAGAATGATTCTGATTGGCCCCTTTTTTCGTTGCACGAGCTATAATACCAACAATTAACATACTTAAAAGGAGACTCCACTTGTCCACAAGAACATTTTAATAGACAATATACTGGAGTCACTGAAGAAGGCTACATTGTGACCGAAATGTATACATATATGGTGTATTAAAATGTTCTTGTGAATAAGTGGAGTCTCCTTTCTCTCTCAAGTATTCTAGCATCCAGAGAATCATAAGGTCAGTTTTTAATTTAGTCTTTAGCTTAGTTAACAAATAACATGTTTTAGCAGATAGCCATTACAGGAAAAAAGAATAATGCTGTGTTCGCACTGTGAGCTAATCAGTCAGTGGACTGCGGTTACTTAACCTTCGTTAGCTAATCCAGCACTTTCTGTTCGCACTGCATTCTAGGGAAATGACAGTTACCAAGCAAAATGGTGTTTTCTATGATTTTTTCTCGCAATTGGATCAATAGATGGCAGTGAGGGTAGCAACTGGCTTCCACGGGCGTCAAATCTTGCCGCTAGCGAAATTACGATGGATGGAACAGAATCTTCGATATGTGCTCGTACACTTGGCGAATACGTTTAGCTTTTCCCAAGTCTGAAAAGTTTTCTCCCCAAATGTATATAAGAGCTTTGGTTTCCTCATCACAGCACCCGGTGCTGAGCTTTTGCTTAGCTGTCATGTTTTGTTTTCCTGTTTCTTAGTGCTAACAGACTTATGACATCATTAATCATGTTTCTGAAACATGGTTAGCTAATGGTTCGACTCTTAACAGAGCTGAAAACGTGGTTAGGTAACTGAAGCAGGCCTCACAGTTCTGCTTGATCATGATCAAGAGTTAACTGTAGTTACTTAACCGTGAATAAGGTGTAGTGCAAACATAGCATTACCAGGTTAAGTGGGGAGGGGAGATGGAAAACTGCTAATCATGAAATGGGTCAAATTAAGGACCACTCTAGGGTCACATACAATTTATTTGGTGTATAGTATAGTGAAGCATCATCAATAATTTAACATGAATAAATATATGAAAATCGCTAACCTAGAAGGATTCATCCATTTGCAATGAAATTAAAACCACATGCGGTACCAAAGGCAGCAGCAGGTGCTTTGAAGCCTTTACCCATTGCTTAAAAGGGCCTAACAGGCTCGAAGGTCAGAATTCTGCATTTTAAGAGCCAGATCAGCATCCTACATCATGCTCACAAAGAATATCACAACCGTTCCATTTAAGCTCCAATGTATGGTTGGACTGCACGAAGCCAGATGGTTGACTCATCATATAGCCATGAATCATGGCTGTGCAGTCACCACTGTGACGGTGTGTGTGTTTGCAGGTATGAGTACATACAGGTTTCATGTCTTATGGAATAGGTCCTGGTCCTTCTAGGTGCACTATAAGAACACGAGATTGTAATATTCGTTGATGTGCAGTAATAACTTACCCAGAGAGCAGTCTGTTGGCCTGCACTACCCTTATCGGCCTTAGTAAGAGCTATTCATCATCCCATTTGAACTATACTAGTCTACAGGCACAGCATTCACTGTGCTGTTTGCCTTTGATCCCTCTGCATTGTGTAACACATCGCATCTGGTGCCAAGAATGTAAACTTTGGGCAGAGGATTGGTGAGACATTGTATTCTCAGCCCCTTTTCAATTTTCATGTAAATTATGGTCTCATCAGGGTTTGGTGCTGCAGAAGGCAACACAGCTATCCTGCACGGAATTGGGAATGCAGTATGCTGCAGACACCAGGTATTATGGTATGGGTGCCATCAGTCATGATTCCCGCTCGCATCTGGTGGTTCTTGAAGGCACAGAGACAGTACAGCGATAGTTTAATGAAGTTCTGTGGTCCCATTTTCTGCCATTTTGCACAGCATAACCCAATGCTATTATGCAGTAAGGTAATGCTCATCCCCATGCAGTTCATACCAACCAATAGGGGCAGTTGATCGGGCAGACCTCCAGATTTGTTCCTTATTGAACATGAATGGAATCTTATGGGATGACGTCTGCACCACCGTGAACTACCTGCCCAAACATTGGATGATCTACACGTGCAATTGCAGGAAGTCTGCTGGAGTGTGCCTCAGGATACCATTCGCCATCTGTAAGACGGAACTCCTCATTGCATTGCTGTGTACATGTATATAGCTGTGAAAGGAGGCTCTCATTTTTGTGAAATAAACTGATTAGAGCAGGTTTTTTTTACCATTCATTTTGAATTGCCCTGTATTTTAAAACTAACAAGAACCTCTAAATTGGTATATGCTCTTGGCATCAACAACCTTATAACACTTCATATAATGAAATTCTGAAAAGATAGGTAGCACATGAAAATGAAAGTTTATTTTATGAAATCAAGAAACACAACTGGTATTCAGTTAAAAATATTGCATTTGTTATTTTATTTGTAATTTACGAATTCTACTAGACCAAAAAAACTAACCTTTCAGGGAGGGGTAGAAAAACAAAAAGCATCATGGTCTAATCATTGAAGATTGTATCCTGCAGAATTAATATACAGGGTGAAAACAAATGATTGAAACGGTTTCGTGATTTTATTGTAGGTGTATTATTTAACATCATGACGCTTTACAAGTACATAGAGCAATACACAACTTTTAAAAAATGCACGGCAGACGTGTGTTTCTGCTTGCGGCCCTGTAGTCATAAAATTGAAGGATCGGTCATGTCAGAAATGATCAAGGAAGTTGTCATGGTCTCCATACTAGTCTGGCTTAACCCTTTGGGACTTCTTTTTATGGCAATATGTGAAGGACTCGATGTTTGTGCTGCCATGACCACCAGTTCTGATATGCCAGAACTGCGGGGTCGTATCAACGCTTTATGCTCAAATTGATAGGGGGTAAACTTCATTGAGCATGGGATAAACTTGATTACAGACTTTGTCCACATATGGAGTACCTGTAACATGGAGTACCTGGAACATGGAGTACCTGGAACATGGAGTACCTGGAACATGGAGTACCTGGAACATGGAGTACCTGGAACATGAAGTACCTGTAACATGGAGTACCTGTAACATGAAGTGCCTGTAACATGAAAAAAAAACTTAGCAAGTTGGTCTGTGTACAGGGTGCTGCCGCCCTGCCCCCCCCCCCCCAAAAAAAAAAAACCAAAAAAAAACAAACTTACACACAAATTTTGAAACTGCTTCAATCCCTGTTCTCCCTGTACAGTTTGCTCCTCAATATTGTCTGGAGTTTGGTCTTAAATTAACTGTCAATGTTAGTAAATGAAATAGACTATGCATAGATTTATCAAATTAAAATATAGATGTAATGCTATACAAACAATATTAATATAATTTTCTTTTTGAACAGAGATGCTAAAAACATGGCCAGAGATGTCCATCACATTATTGTTGATATTTGCGAGACTGAAGGAAAAATGAGTAAGGCTGATGCAATTGTGTATGTCAAAAAGATGGAATCACAGAAACGCTACTCCGCCGATGTTTGGAGTTAAGGATTTTAATAATTTTAATGTCATCGCCAGAATTTTCCAGTTTCATTTTATTTCTTTTATTTTTATTTAATGAAGTATCATTTTAAAATTCAGCATCATGTTTTTCCTTTGTTAAAATTTCTTTTTTTTTTTATTATATATACATATAACAACTTATTTAATTTTAAATTAGATATTTTTATCAGGGAAAAACGTTTTATCATTAAAAAATCATGGTGACAAATTTATTCATTATTATTTACATTAATTTGTTGTTGATATTATATCTTGCCACGGCTGTCCATTAAAAAAAAAAATAATCATTCACTGTTGACCATTCCGAAAAGGTTTATTTATATACTGTATATTGAACATTATTTTTATAACTGTTTTTTTCACATCATTGTTATTGCCACATCAGAGCATTATTTAAAACCAAACTGAATTTTTAATGAAAATAAAATTTTAAACACTGACATTTTGTTTTTATGTAATTTATTCATAAAATATTATGTAAGTATTGGGTTATTGCAAAATTAATAACACTTTGAAATCATTCTAACTGTTTCGGTACAGCATTACTTAAAATAATTACTTAACTGTTTGTGGTTTTGCTTTATCAAATGAATTGGACAAGTGCGAGTGGGACTCGCACATCGAGGGTTCCATGCTACCATATATTTACCAAAAAATGCCAGGTTCTGGAGGGTGTCGCACTGTGTTCTCGATTTCGGTTTTTATAGACATATATAATTTATAATAGTTTGTGTCGAAATTTATAAAATAAGCACTTTGAACAATAAATTAAATTCGTGCACTCCTTGGATTGCTTACTTTGTAATTTGAACAGAAAAAATTTTCAAATATTAAATTAACAGATCAATTGAAAAAAAGATTTTGTTTGGCATTTTCATTATTTGTTGTAATACTTAGTTTGAACTACAATCATGCTAAATATGACGCTTGTATGTATAACAGTTTTTATGATAGAACAAAGAAAAAAAAACAAAAAAAAAACTATTTACATTTTTTATTATTTGTTAGACAATCCCTCATAACACATTCTGTGAAAATTTCAACTAGCTACCTATTACCGTTCAAAAGATCAGACGGACGGACTGACAGACAGCGGAGGCTTAGTAATAGGGTTCCATCTTTACCTTTAGGTACGGAACCCTAAAAAGTGCATTCAACTGGGATTTATTGGGCTGATCTTCCTGGATTGCATTGTTACTTCTCATTATTATCTGTCAGCCTCTGCAGAAATCTGTTATCTCAACATTATAAGGAACTAGCCTTCATACCTAACATTGCTCTGGTTTTAATAATAATAATAATAATAAAAAAAACTGTAAACTAAGCTAATATAACTGGAAAAACTTGTCTAAAATAAGTTTTTAATTGAACAAAGCAAAAACCATAAGTTAATCAAAGTGTCCCAAGTACCCAACCCATACAAAACCTGGAATTAGTTAATATAAAGCTTCCAAGTGAACAATTTTCTTAGTGAAGCCCTTCTGGCTAGAGTAGATGTAAAGATTATGTGGATTGCCAACACCTGAGCAGCCAGCATACAGCTGACCATGAAAAAAGCAAGGAGACTTTAGATCAAGTCCAACAACCTTAAGAGATTGTCCTTGAGACTTGTTGATTGACATAGCGAAACTGAGCGCAAGAGGAAATTGCAGTCTCTTGAACTGAAATGGCAAATCCGTGTCTGATGGAATCTGTGGGATTCTTGGAATGAACACAATTTCATTTTTTTATTTCCCTGTTAATGATTATACCCTCAATAACATGAGACTTCATGCATTTGATGACTAACCTTCTTCCATTGCACAATCGTGGAGAGTCCAAGTTTCTCAGCAGCATGACTGGAGCTCCTTTGAGAATAAGGTTGTGCAATGGCATTCCAGATGGCTGAACAGTCTAGAAACTCAGCTTCATCCTGATTGACAGCAGTGTCAATAGATCAGTAAAAACTTACTGTTTCAGGCAACATTTTTTGCAAATCCAGATTTCGTCGACTTCATCATATTTTGGAGCCAAAATATCACTTTTATTAAAATAGTTTACTTTTATTACCACCAAAGCAACTATTTGGTCAAAATCGTTGATTTTGAAAACTGTGCCCAAGTCTTCTCTTTTGTTGAGTGAACAACTTTTCTTCATCAGGTGTTCGTCAGGCAGCTTTAGTTTCTTCAAATTTCTTTCTGCCTATCTCTTCTTGGGTGGCGGTGGATGTACATGATTGTTAGTGTCTGTGTGCTCTGCAATTCCAACAATCAGAGTGGGATTATTCACTATTTGGTAATCTGTTGTTGTAATTTGCACACTGTCTTGAAGCAAACTTGGGCATTCATCATTTGGTGTGGTCTTGCAGTTGCCTTTCTTTTGTTGACACGCTTGCATCGTCGATGACTGCCTGGGGCCATCATCTGACTTCTGAGGCCACTCACCAATTGCGAAACCGATACAGCGCCGAGAGAAGGGACTACTTCCTCTACTGCCTTTCCACTGTTTCTCAATAGTCTGCTGAATCATTAGTTCCAGATACTGCTCATTTTTTAAAGATTTTCAAGAAATAAGTTCTAAGAAATACCAATTCTAAGAAAAGTTCGAACCACATGAATTCTATGTATTGTTACAAATTCCGACGACTTCTCACTGAACCTCAGAAAGGAAGACCCAGCATTATGGTCATGAGCAGTACACGAAAGTCGAAATTATGATCAGGAAATTAGAACGCCAAAGATCATTACAATTTATAAGAGAGTGTTCCTCGACGTAAACATAATTTGTGTGTCCTCAAAACATTTTTGCTACTGAAATTTACTGTAAGACAATTACGATATTAATGGGAAAAAAGACCATTCATGAGATAACACATATCTTAATGAACTTTATATCCTACCTGGCCAAAAAAAAGTCGCGATCGCTGTCAATTTACACATGCAAATTCTGAAATGGGGAAAGAAAGCTGACATAGGTAGAAAATATGCATATATTAGCGCACACGACAACCTTCAAATAGTGAAGAAGCAGTGTGCAACTAGTCATTTGAAAGCAACCATGTCTGACGAAGTTACACGCTGTCGCGGAAAACCCGTTTTGAAGTTCAAGAAAGGCCAAATTATTGGACTACACCAAGGGAAGAAATTTTGCAAGGAGATTGTTGAAACTACTGGCATCGGATTTCGAATCGTCCAGCATATTATTAAATCGTGGAAAGAGATGGGTGAACAAACATCTTCGCGGAAAAAGTGTGGTCGAAAAACGATCTTCATCGATCTTTACCGTAGATCATTAAAACCGGTAAAATGTAACCGTAAAAAAAACCTAAAAAAACCTAGAACTTACAAAAAGCTTCAATACGGAATTCAAAACCATTTCCACCCGGACAATGAGACGACCACTACGAGGACTGGGTTTAAACAGTTGTGTTGCAACAAGAAAGCTTTAGTTACTGCGACTAATCGGAAAAGGAGACTCCATTTTGCAACGGAGTACAAAAATGGACCCCTGAGCAATGGCGGAAGATTATGTGATCCGATGAAAGCCGACTCTCTTCCAACATGATAGTCGCATCAGAGTTAGAAGGGAAATGCATGAAGCAATGGACCCGTCATGTACCGTATCCAGTGTTCAAGCCTCTGGAGGAAGTGTTATGATCTGGGGTTACTTCTGCTGGGCTAGTTCTAACATTGTGCAGCAATAAAATGAAGTCTCCAGAGTATCTGCACAAGTATCTCATGAGCTTACTGAGTGACCATCTTCTACCCTCAATGCAGTATTTCTTTCCCGAAGGTGATGGCGTTGTCAACAACTGATTCCAAGAGCATGAGGATTCATTCACGCACTTGAACTGGCCTCCGTAAAGCCCTGACCTCAGTCCCATTGAGAAGTGAACCGACTCTTCCTTCGTTCATCACTGGATGATCTTGGTGAAAAACTGATGTTATTGTAACCAAAAATAAGTCTCGAGACCTTCCAGAAATTGGTACAATCAATGCCAAAACGAAGGTGGCCCTACAAAATATTAGTGCGTGCGACTTGTGTTTTGGCCAGGCAGTATAAACAGGGTGATTCAAATCGTGTGTAAAACAATTTAAGCGGGTATTATAGAGGTCCAGGTAAACACAAAAAAGTCCTATGAACATGGGTCCGAATTTGAACGATAACTGAGATATGAACAGAAATAAAAATGCTGCCACCAAGATCAACAAGTTTATCACTCAGATTTCTGTAAAGCCTAGATTAATGAAATTTGGAGGAATAACAGGGTACATAAAACTGTAGATACCGTTAAAATTTGATCGAATTCCAACGAGAAGTTTCCGAGTTACTCATTCAACATCTTAACACGTGTTCACTTGTGAGTACTAACCAGCACTTGTTACAATTTTGACTGCGTAACTCGGACTTCTCGTTATATATATTTGATTGGTTGAACCTGGTATACTTTCTCTAATTTTTAAATTTATTACCATATCAGTTTCAGAATTCTGACTTGCTATCGCCATTGTTGATGCAAAACGACCGGTAAAACACAGTCGCTATTTCCAAGCTCCCCCTTTAGTCTCTCCTGATCACATGAGCTTAACCCCTTGCACGATTTAGCTTTTTGTCCGCTCTTTTCCCTTTTACTAATGAGCCCATATGGTAACCGTTATGCTGAGATTGCATTATCTGATTAATTAGCTCCTCATTTTTAAGTTGTACACCATAACCCGTCTATAATGAAATTCACTGGGACAAAAAATTATTTCGTTTTATGCTGAGTTCGTAATACACCATAACTCACTTATAACGAAATTCACGTGGACAAAGAATTATTTCGTTATAAATAGGATATGGTACAATACACATTATTGTCTAGTGCATAAAGGTTTAGACTTAAGTCATAGTTGAGCACGTGAATAGCACATCCCAAGCGTATACCTGCGACCCCATTTTCATTAAGAAGGGACAGGTTTAGTCTAATCTGCCTTGACTCTCAGTAAAAGTACCTGATTTTGCAAGCGATCAACATCCGGTAAGCTCAGTTCCTACAGAGCAGGTAAAAACCTTTTTGCACTAGACTGTACAGCAAATAAAGTTAGAAATACATATGACACTTACCTCCTTTACATGATTCTCCCTTAAAATGATGGGTTTTCCCCAGTAATAAATGATAAAATAGGCCAGTTTCATCGCCATTGTAAATATTTTTGGGGGAATAATTTTCTATTAATTTTGGTAAAACTCTTTCTCGCCAGTCAGAAACAAAGCCAGGATTAATGGAGTTGGCTTCTCCAACAATGGAACTATACACAATGCGGTTTCTTTGTTTGAAAAGCATCTTACCATTCTTTCGATAAATTGAGGTTTGCTGAATGAAATTGTGTCGATTTCTAGGTGTGCAGTGTGCTGTAGTGAATTCAAAGCATAAGAGTTCAGGGTGTATATAGCAGTCACTGACCAATGGTGCTGTATGTTTCACTTAGCTTTTATGTAAAATCCGCTTAGGAGAACGCTCCACTTTGAAGAGCGCTCTGCTTAGAAGAGTCATGCGGTTTTTAGGCGTCAGTTTTTGTAAAAAAAAAACAAAACAATCTCGGCTTTTTCAAAAGAAAAGCCGAAAAAATTCTTTTGTTATAACCGAATTTTCATAAAAAATTCTTCGTTATATCAGAGCAATTTTACACGTAAATTACCTTTGCAGGGTCGGGCCGGAGAAAACTTACTTACTTTTCAAACCCGCTTATCCATTAGGATCGCGGGGGCAGCAGCCCTATGGAGGATCTCCAGCGATCGCGATCTTCCGCTATCAGTCGCATGTCCTCCCTGGTAATACCCAAGCGACTCAAAACCAGATTCTCCATGTAGTCTAGCCACCTGGTTCTAGGCAGACCCCCTGGTCTCTTATCCACCGGCTTGGAAAATAACAAATGCCTAGGAAGACTAGTTTGCGGCATCCGTATCACGTGGCCATACCAACGCAACAGAGATCTCTCAATGTGGAGAAGTAGTGGCTCAACACCTAAAGACTTCCTTATTGTGCTGCTATGCACTCTATCCAGTAGGGTAACACTTGCCACACCTCTCAGAAATCTCATTTCAGCCGCTTGTACCCGCGATCGCACTCTTTCGGTCATTACCCAAGCCTCATGACCATAGGTGAGAATGGGGACAAAGATAGACTTGAAGACGGAGAGCTTGGCTTTGTTACCCAGCTTGCGTTTCGTTACCACGGATCGCCACAGTTCACGTCTGACACAGCTTGCTGCACCGATCAGAGCATCCAATTCTTTCTCCTGCCGTCCATCACTCGTGAATGCAATCCCGAGATAGTTGAATTTCTCCACCTGTCTCAATGAGGCTCCCCTAACATGGAGAGCGCAATGAGCAGGCTGTCTTGAAAGGACCAGAACCTTAGTTTTAGCCACACTGATCTTCATCCCAGCTTCTTCACATTTGGCTGCAAACCAGTCTAGTGCATGCTGAAGGTTCATGCGAGAAGACCCAAGGAGGACAAGGTCGTCAGCAAAGAGCAACCTCTCCACCAGGCAGTCGCCCACACAAACACGCTCATCGCCTCGGCTGCCTCTGACTATCCAGTCCATAAAGATAATGAACAAGAGGGGCGACAGTACGCACCTTGGCGGAGTCCAACACCCACGGTGAACGGTCTTGACTTAATGCCATTTATCCGGACACACATCTCAGAGCTTTCGTACAGAGACATGATAGCAACCAGTAATTGCCCATCCACTCCATACTCTTGCAACACTTGCCAGAGCTTCTCCCGAGGAACTCTGTCATATGCTTTTTCGAGGTCCACAAAGCAAGCGTAGACCTCTTTTGCATACTCTCAGGATTTCTCAAAGATTTGCCTTAGAGCAAAGATGTGATCCGTCTTGCTTCGGCCAGATCAGAAACCACACTGCTCCCCTGACAGTTTGGAGTCGACTATTTCCCGACCTCTCTTCTCCAGACACTTAGCGTACACTTTCCCAGGAATGCTGAGCAAAGAGATGCCTCGATACTTGTTGCAATCTCTCTGATCTCCCTTTTTGAAGATAGGGATCACAATTCCTGTCTGCCATTGCTTAGGGACCTGTCCAGATATCCAAGCAACCTGACACACTCGAGTCAGCCACAGGATACCATCCTGATTTAAGGCCTTTAACATCTCGGACCGGATTTCATCATCACCTGCAGCTTTGTCAGTCGTCAGGGACTTAATTGCGCATTTGACTTCTGCTTCAGTGATACTACCGTGACTATTCTCTGCTCCAAGCTGCGCCTCATGTGCCTCAGTTGTTGCTGTCACCGGATTAAGAGGAGATGCAAAGTATTCCTTCCACCTATGCAATACACTCTTCTCCGTTTTCAGAAGCCTCCCATCTGCACTCGTAATAGTTTGTGATGAAAAAGACTTCTTTCCACGGAGGCGGCGCACGGTCTGCCAGAATACCTTGTTTGCCTAACCATAGTCTGCCTCCACTTTCTCCCCAAACTTCTCCCAGGCCTTGGCTTTAGCTGTTGATACTGTCTTTGCTGCTGCTTTTCGGCCTCAGTGTACCGCACTCGACTCGAAGTTGACTTATTTGTAAGCCATAGCAAATAGGCTTCCTTCTTTGCCTTGACAGCTTCTTGGACTTCACCATTCCACCATGCAGTCCTTTTCTCACCGCCCTTCGCCACACTCAGTCGCTTATGACCACAGCACAATGCAGACGGAGAAAACTTTCGCCATAACTTAAATTTCGCTGTAAGCGAGTTCGTTATAAAATGGGTTATGGTGTATAATGGCTCCTACCTCCTTTGGGACGTCCAATAAGTACAATAAGTCAGCGATTCCGTTATCCTTCTCTTTTACATGTTCGACGCGAAGGTTGAACTCTTCCAGCTCAAGGGACCACCTTAGTAGCCTCTGGTTGGTGTGCTTCATATTTTTTTTACAATGCTCACTTCTCACAACTACAGGAAATCCTAATACTATGTGACGAAATTGTCCCAGGGCAAGGAGAATTCTTAGAGACTCCTCCCCTACAGTGCTGTAGTTCAATTGCGCCTTTTTGAGTTTATAACTATAGAAAGCTATAAGTCTGAGACAAACATTTCTATATTGATGAAGGGCTGCTCCAGTGGCACCAATGGAGGCATCTGTAAATAGGACAAACTCAGTGTTATAGTCTGGAGGGATGAGAACCGCTTCATGACTCAGAGTCTCTTTTATATGCTCAAAAAAGTCACTTTGGCACTCTTCGGACCACCTGAACTTAGCTCCCTTTTTAGTGAGGTTGATCACGGGCAAGAGGGGTATCGGATAAGTTGTCAATAAATGGTCTGTAGAAGTTTATGGCTCCTAATAGGGATCTTACCTCCACATTTCCAGGGGGAGGGATTTCTCTTATGTGTTGCACGTTTTCAGGGTCGGGCTTTACCCGTTGTCCTAAATACTTAACGTTTGCCACACAGGACGCGCATTTAGTAGATTTCATGATCAAGTTTATACTCTGGAAGGTCTTGAAAATCCATTTCAGTAGAGCGATATGCTCTTCAAAAGTATTAGAATATATCAATAAATCGTCTTGAAATACGAAGATGGCGAGGATTTGATGTGTTATTTCCTCGCCTTGAATTTTCTTAATAAGTGGGTCAATGGCAATATCGAACAGGAGGCACCCCTGTCGAATACCATGACCCATTTGCAGAGCCTGCGTCTTGTGGCCACCCGCCATTCCCCAGCCTCTCACTGATAAGCTTCCACATAAACCCTGAAAGGCAGAGGCAGAATTCTTTCCTTCCTGGAGCAGTCTAGTAAGTTTGTACTTATCCCAGGGTGTCTGAAAGGCAAAGTACTCCCTCAGCTGTTCTGCCAACGGGATCTAGAAATATCCAGAGTTCAAATCTAATACAGAGAAATATCTGTGGTCATTAAGACTGAAAGATTTTGTGGGGTTTTGGCATAGGAAAATCCAATCCCTATGTCACATCATTGGCCTTTCGTAAATCAAGTGTCATTTGGATGTCCCCATTCTCTTTTTTCACAATGAATACTGGAGAATTCCATATGGATTTTCTGGGCTCTATGATGTCCGCCTCGAGTTACTGCGCTATCCGCTTCTAGAAAGATATTGTTGTAGAATCAGATATTGACTAAGAATATCGGGGTCTCCTTGTTAACCTTAAAATCAACTATAGTGTCCCTGACCCCACTTAATACTTCAATATCTTCCCCAAAATAACTACTGTATCTTTCAACAAGCTCTTCCAACTGTATTCGTTGGTCCTGATTTAATGTTTCCTCTCCTCGCTTGGTACAACGAAGACTATTGCATTCTATTGTTACACATAGAGGATGATATCAGTTCCTAAGATTGCTTGGTATTCATGCTTCCCAAGGTCCATACATATGAATCTCTGACTGAACATGAGCCCAATTTGCTCTATCAACGTGTTTAATGTGAAGTAGAATTACCCTCACAAGAATGGCAGTGTTTTCCCACTCGACTCTATGCTCCGTGGCCTTAGCTCGATTATGGAGACCTCGGAACCCGTGTCAACAAGCGCGATTATGTCGTCAAATTTTCGTGAGCTCTATTATTTTATCATAGATAGTTGTGTTTTCATCTCTTCTCGTGGAGGTCGAGGAGGGGGGAGCAATCGAAACGTCGGCGCTATGCCTTTATGTGGTGCTGTAATTTTTAAATTATACCGGTATCTGAAATGATCGAATTTATTAGTTCGAGGAGCTTTTAAACAACCTGTTTGACTTGTGTAGTATCAATTTGTTACTGGATAGTTTAATTATGCATTAAAATACGCGAAAAATATCGATATCGCTAAACAAGATGCCATTTAGGTGCTATCCCCTTTCCACGCACGCGCAATGGCAGTGCTGATCCACAAAGGCATGTGTTTCAATGGCGTGTGATGTCACACATCGTTTTAGTTTGGGGGCGTGGTTTTGCATTTTTAAAGTTAATTTTGATAGTTTTTTAATACTTTTAAGATTTTTAATGGCGATTTTCATATTCAGCGTACCGAAATCTATATAAAACAGGGCTTCTTTTTAAAAACGAAATTTCATGCAACTTCCCCATTGGTGCCATCATGGGCAGAGCAGGTGAACTGTTGGACCTCCAAAAGGGGATGATCATTGGCTATCGGGCCAAGGGGGGCAGCATTTCAGAAACGACCACCTTTGTGAACTGCTCTAGGGCTGCCGTTGTGAAGGTGTACCGCGACTGGACGAACCAGACAGTTTCGAGCAACCGAAGAGGTAATTGTGGGGCCCCGATCCTAGAGGCGTGTGTCGATTACGACGCCTGGCCAAGGCCAATCGGCATGCCACTGTTGAGCAACTGACACAGCAAATGAACAGTGGGGCCACTAGGCGTGTTAGCACCAAGACACTGCAACGATTCCTCTTGAGGTTGGGGCTCGAGAGCAGTTGTATGGTAGCAGCAACCATGTTGACGCCTGTGCATCGCCGAAAACGCCTCCAATTCGCAATGGACTATCACCATTGGATATCGGCGGAGTGGCAAAGGGTTGCTTTCTCTGACGAGTCGTGGTTTCTGGTGAACAGAGTGGACGGACGATGGAGAATTCGCCGGGAAGCATCTGAGAGCAGGCATCCCGACACCATAGTTGGCAGATGACAGGATGGTGGGGGAGGTGTGACTGTTTGGGGGGTGTTTTCGTGGTATGGTCTGAGTCCACTGATACCGCTGGAGTGTACACTGAATGCTGTTTGTTACCTGACGATCGTTGCAGACCAGGACACCCCAGACGATCGTTGCAGACACCCCTTCATGTCGACAGTGTTTCCTCAGGGTGATGGCACCTTTCAACAGGACAATGCTCCTTGCCATACTGCCAAAGTTGTCCACGACTGGTTCGAGGAGCATGAGGATGAATTCTATGGCCACCAAATCCCCGGACCTCAACCCCGTTGAACATTTGTGGGACCATCTCGATCGCCATGTCGGACATGCAAACAACTGCCGTTTACTACAAGGTATTCTGCAAAAGAGAAAGAAGCTGAATTGAAATTAAGCATTTTCATAGCTGAACATACATGTACATAAATTCAGACGGTGAATCATTTATGTGAATTTTTGCCAAGTAACGATCCCAAATCTGACGTACTGGGGCAACTAAAACTCCATAGAACTATATGTTCTGCATTGCTTAAAAATGTTATCCCCCCCCTGCCTTTTGAAAGAGCTAATACAGGATTCCCACATTCTGGAAAGTCAGGGAATGTCAGGGAAATGAAAAGTTGTCAGGGAAAGTCAGGGAAGAAGGGCTATTTCCATGCATTTCAGCGGAAAACAGCGTATTTTTTTCTGAAATCCAGCAGAGGCGCCAGCAGAAAGCCTGGCAACATTGCCATGTCTGCAAGCTGGACCCTCCACCACGCACGGTGATGGAATTACGGGATGCACTGATCGCCGAATGGTCCCAGATACCTGCAACCACCTTCCGAGGACTTATTGACTCTCTGCCACGTCGACCAGCTGCTATGCTTGCTGCCAAAGGTTGATATTCCGGATACTAGCAAGTGGTCATATTAATGTGTCCCGACCCTGTAAGCAATCAACGGTTATTTAACTCTGTTGTCCCCCCTTACAATCCAGCATCAATGCGAGTTTCACTCTTATTCAAATCGTTCTGTGAGTACTATTAGAATCCCTACCTCCAGAAGCAATTATCAATGCCGCCGTACCTCTATGTGATCTGCACTGGATGAGAGCTCATCTTCAAATGAAGTCCTACTGATCAGGGGGCCCATTTATATCCCAAACTAATCCCGCAGTGAATACTGGGATCTCCACCTAGTGGCTGCCACTGAATTACTCATTTTACTTCCGGTGCTTGTCATGAACCAACGTTTTCAGACACAAGAAACGACCAGGATATGCAAGGCAAAGGGTAAGATAACAAGTTTAAGTGAAATATATAAAACAAATAAAAATCTTTCAGTAAATAAACAAAATAAAGCACTAATCTAATGGATAGGGCAATTAATTACAATATCGTCTATTCACACAGCAAGTAATCACTTTTTTCTTTTAAAAGAAAGCTCAATCCTCCAAATACAAATAAATCTGAATGTTAGGCTAATTTCCAGCTCTATTCATAATTTGGGGTATTTTGCTGTAGTGTCCATGTGCGGATTTTGCTACAGTGTCCCCCTACATTCCAGTGGGGTTTCTGTCCTCCTACCTTCCTCGTGGTTGGGACTTCCGTCCACATGCATCTCTGGATTCCTACGCTGGGGCTTTGGTGCATGAACACTCAGTTGTAGATGTTTACGTCCACCTACCTCCTTTGACTCCTCCTTTGGAGTTTTTGTCCACGACCACTCATTACCATAGGGGCTTTTGACTCATCCGTTGGGGTTTTTGTCCACCTGCCTCACGCTTCCTCTATTGGGGTTTCTGTTCACCATTGATCGGGGCCAAGTGTTGTTTGCCTGGGGCTTTCGTCCGCTGGTATTTCCATCTTGATCATGCCTGTTTCATTGCCTGGACACACTAGTGTCGTATAATCCTTTTGAAGGGAGGATTACGGTAACTGTATTTGTTAAGATAAACATAAAAATTGTTATAAAAAGTGACAACTCTCGCAATACAATGGTGATTTCCCTGGTTGTTAAACATTGCCATTTTCTAGGAGCTTTGAAACACTCAGATCCTAGGCAGAGGAAAGTATTAATGCGACATGCAACTCTTAATCAAGTCAAAGCTTTCTGTGAGATCTGTCATAACATTTTACAACATAAAATCTCCTGGATGCTGTGAATTAGGCAGCATTTGAAAAAGATAAAAGGTTTAGCCCATGAAAATTTTCATTATGGGCAAAGAAAAGTATCTGAATCAACGCAAAATGTTTCCTTTAGCTAGGAAGCGTACTTGGACCTATTTTGGATAATTAATTAGTTAAGAACATGCAAAAGTACGTTTTACTTCCTTCTCACGAATATCAAAGACTTCCATAAACACAGAGTCTACCAGCAATGCTATCATCCGAGCCTAGCAATGCTAAACGGGAAGGGATTGATGTTGGCGGAGATAAAAAAACGTGGCAAGCAACTGGACTCTCAAATCAACGAGATTTTAAAAGCTCAGAATTTGAATAAACATCAGAAAATGGAACTTTATTTCAACACAGTTCCGAATTATCTAATCGCAAAGCGACATGAAGATGGTGTGACAAAACAAACTAGATTTTTCATCCAAACCGACCTTCAAACTTGGCTGATCCCTTCGTTAATACACCCTTCATGAGACCCCCCTTCTTATCTATTGCTTCAGCACCTGAATTTCATTTGACAGTAAGCATAAAAGTAAAAACACACGATAATGTTGATGGTGATGCTGGAGCTGTTGAGGGTGAACATTTAGTTAGTGCAATGAGTTTACCTGTTGAATAGACCACTCCTCAGAAGACTTCGAATTAGACCTCAAGAGACTTCGAATTAGACCTGATGTTATCAAATGGAATAAACGCGGTACTGTGACAGTCGCTGGCCATACATTACAAGGTTCAAACATCACGTGGACAAAACCACTAGCAGGACAAGACCACTTCACTGAAGTATTACATTACCTCCACATCCCCAAAGAATTAATCGTTAACCCTTCATACCAGACTGTGAGTGTAACAGATACCCTTGTAAACCAAAAGCATATGTTGAAATGCCATGGTATGGAACTGGTTAATTTACAAGTCACCATTAACAATTTAATGTAAAAATTCAATTTGTAATGCAGTCATTAAATTTTCTGTAAAAATTTTATTTGTAAAAATTTGAATAAAATGTATTTAAATATAAGAAATCCTGTGTCTGTGTAATTTATTTAATTAGTTTTAAAAAGAAAAACGTAAACAAACACAAATTCATTTTAATTTCATAAAAATTATTTGAACAAAATGAATATAGAAATTGATTAAAAACAAATAATTAGAATGATTAAACAGAGTAATTTAAAGGTCGACAACATTTCCATTGGGGACTTTTGACAGAAACTAATTTTGGAGTTCTTAGTAAATTCTTCTTGAATGAATTCACATTTCATGAGCAGGTCATTTAGAATCAGTTCGTTTGTATAAGTGTTGTTCATGATGGCTTTCATAGATTATCATTGAGCAGATAATTTCAGGTAATACAGGCAGTGTTGGCTAGACATATGATGTTGCACTATTTTCGCGTTGTAGATCCATGTTTTGGAGTGTGTAAACATGAATGGTTGGAATTGTACTTGAGGAAAATTGCCAAAAGAATCAAAGATGAATGCTTGTTTGTTGGAGGGTATTGTACCATGTCACCCTTTGTCACGGTAATTTTTATTTTATTCATCAGCCTTCCTCGATGATCTGTAAAATCTCAGCAATCTCAGCTCCTTCAATTAAACCTTATCTTAGAACATTTAATGATCGTATAGTGGATTTTTTTAAACTGAATAATTCAGTTAGTAACTTTATAAAGCAAAACTATAACCAAAATAGATGATTCTAAGATAGAAACAAATGAAACGTGAACCAGCTTATAATGAATCAACGATTTATTAAAAGGAATAAAAGGTTTGTATGAGTTAGCGTTAGTAGTCTAATTACTATATGAGAAGACAATATGCCAAAAGTGAATTAAAATATTATGAATGCTCCTTCAAATAAGGTATACGCTACTCACAAGGAAATCCCTCGAACATGTATGTCATAGATTTCCACCATATTGAAATATGTTACTCACCTGTAGCTACTACAGATGCTTGCAAAATAAGAGAGTGCAACATTTTGTTTCTTTCAAAATAAACTGCGAAAACGAAAAAATGTGAGCATATATAACCATACAAAGACTCCATTGTTAAAGCGAATAGGCTATGTGGGATTCCCTTGTCAGTCTTAATAATTAAAAATTTATTCTATTTAGTCTTGAGCAAGGATAAATGATTAACACTAAAGCACACATGGGTCCATATCTAAAGAGAGAATCTACTTATGTTGTCAAACGTTGATGACAGCACCATGTTCAGTTCATGTGATGATGACTATAATCCATTCACGATTCGAAGCACTTCAATTGATGGGGAATGATCCTTCTTATTGTTCCTCTCTGCGTAGATTATCAAACAGGATGCTTTGATAGCAGCTCGGCTCGTCTTCAATATTCCCCTGGTGTCTACTGCGCTTTTGTTATGTGTAAAGCCCTCACTGTGATGACCTGTCTCTCCACGTCCGTATAGCCACACAATTATTCTTTAACATCGATCCACTGACAACTCAGAGACAACTGTCCATCACATCGGTTAAGGCCTAATACGCACTCCTACCATGCTGGGTCGACTTGTTCCCCATGTGCACTGTATATTCTCTCGAGCATTCTGATCATTGACATCTAATCGAGGTCGCGTTGGCTTCCTTCTTGGTGAGGTTTGAAGTTCATCACCATTACGCTTTATTTACTACTATTTAAACACATGCTGGATCAGAATTCAAACACTCATGGATCACTACATTAACTCTTTTTCCACCAGCTCTTAAAGCTTTGCTTCCAATACAGTTCTCCTTTTCATGTTTGTCCCGTTCAAGGTCAAGAGACAGAGCACTCGAGATGAAGAAGAAACCAGTCAGAGAGCACGTGACTCCCCTCCACTTCCTTTTATATCCTCGCTCACTGCCTCTCCTCTTTCCGCTCGCCAGCATTCAAGACATCGCATTTTATTGGGTAATCATTTGAATTCTTTTAAATCACTTAAATTTCCTCTACCCAATTCCCCTTCTCTTTTTACTGGCGATCGTGAAAAGAAACAGATAACAAAATAGCATTCATTTAGATCTAATATATAAAAACCAGCCCATCTCATTTGTTCCGCAATTCTTTGTGTTATAATCCCTTATTAAGTTTAGCTATTGGTTATTACTATTTTAATTGTTCATAGTACTTTTTGGTGAGCAAGTTTAGAAAGTAAAGTTTAGTAATGAAACAATACAGATGTGTGAAACAAACAATTACATAGTTCATTACCCCCCCCCCCTGAAATTTCATTTCCCCAATTAGAAATGAAATAACAAAATATTCAGATCTTGTTATCTGCTATCCCTGATGGGGTTATTTGTACCTCTGTGCATATTTCTGTAATATTGTGGTGCGTACGTTATCTTAGCATATAGCTTGATTCCTTGCCAGGTGGGTTTGTGACGTTTTTGAGTTGTGATCCTATTCGTGGGAGAGGTGTTATGTCTACTTCTTATGCTGCTCCTCATTGGTCGGTACTTGCATGAGTGTATGGGTGTATGAGCCTCCTGGTTTGAGATTTCTTTGTCTGGGTCGGTAGTGGTCACATGCCTTTAAGCGATCGACATGGACCGTTTGGGTATTTTTTCTGTGTAGCTGCTTGATCTTGTAATTCACTGCCCTCAGTCATTTGATAATTCTGAAAGGGCCCATATATTTGAATGAGAATTTTCTTTTCCTTCTGCCTTTGGGAGTAGCCATACCAAGTCCCCTGCCTTATGTGCCTGTGCGATCTTCCGTGTGCAGTTGGTATATTGTAGTTTCCGTTTCCTATGATTTCTGCTCACTGTAAGGGCTACTCCCCATGCCAGGATGAGGTGCCATGCTATACTTCGTCCAACAAGAGAAAAACAGGGTGTGTTTCCGGTCTGATATCGACTACTCACTCATCCGCAATGCTTTGTGGGATGGTGTGGGATCTCTCCTTCAGCGGAGTGCACAAGTCAATTTGTAATGGCGACGCCCGTGCAACAACTCTTCAGCCAACAAGGAAAAACTATTCACAGCCAGGCTAGGGAGATTTGTGTGGTACGCATTTTGCTACTTTAAAGGAAAATAGTGTTTTAAAAGCTCATCTGCTTTGATAGAAGAAATTTCCAAGGCAACGCAAGTTTCTTTTTCTTGCGTTCCAACAATTGTTCAAGAAGGAAACGAAGCGTCTTCATGCGAAGCTACCACCCCCCTCTCCTCGCTTTTCGACTCCTGGAAAGAAAAGGCCCAGGGAATCTCGAACAACGATATATATAAAATTGAGTTAAAAGATAATTTTATGAAGGGTACAACATTTTTAATTATAATTAAAGCAAAGCAACTGAATAATATTAAAGCTTCTGCTGTAATATTATAAAGCGCTTCTTCAATGAGACATGAGACAGAAGTGATTAAGCGCATGAGGCCCCCTTTCTCTGATTGGCTAATCTGAAACTTCCTGTGACACACCCTGTTTTTCTCTTGTTGGATGAACTATAAGTCTGATTTATACGTTTGTATGGAGGTCTCTGTGTCGTTCGATAGGTTGGTTCAAGCCCCTGAAGCCATCGGATCGAATTCATACATTAGATTTGCAGGAGTGTCTGGATGTCTGGATGGAAACGGCAGTATCTAACAACTCCATCCACCCTTGTGTATGACTTTCACATAGCGTGCATAAGGTAGCAATTAGCGTTTGGTTTAGGCGCTCACATAAACCATTGGAGGTAGGTTGGTCAGTGCGACATTTTTAAGTCCTTGTAAAGGATTTGCAGGATTTCTGACATGAAGTTCCTGCCTCTTTCTGTTATGATGATATCAGGTATTCCGTATCGACAGATGATTGTTTTGAAAAGAGCTCCTGCAATGGCTTGTGCCGATTGTTCTTTAATCGCCACTGCCTCTGGGAAATGGGTGAATGTATCTATCAAGACCAATATGTATCGATAGCCTTGCTTTGAGAGCTCCATTGGGCCCACATTGTCCATGGCCACAGACTGGATCGTACACCCTCTTAAAAGGATGCCATTTGCTTTTTTAGTTTGATCTGTGGGAAATCATGCAGCTTCTTACATATTGTTTTATTTCTTTATCCATCCCCGGCCAGTAATACGACATCTTAATTTTATTTTTTATTTTACTGATGCCCCTGCGGCCTGATAACGTACTGTCATGGTATCTTAGAGAATGGCTGAATTCATCTCATTGCCTATGCGTATTCGTTGTCTCCTTTGACCTCTGTGATTGGTGTCCACCCGCTTCACCAAGTCACCATATAGAGTAAAGTGTTCGCTATCTCCTCTTGCTGTTAAGTCTGGTTTGGTTGCTACTATCCAGTTCTCATTGATTTGTCCCTGTTGTACCTGTCTTTGCCAGTTGGTCTTCTCTGTGCAGAGCGTGACTGCCTGTTCTTGGTTTGTTCGTGATAGCAAGTCCGCTACTGTATTTTTCACCCGTGATATGAGATATTATGATGTCATATTCCTCCACCTCCAATGACCAGCGTAAAATTCTCTGGTTGGCTCCGTTTATGCTCCTCATGAAAGACAATGGTTTGTGATCGGATATGATGTGGACTGGATAGCCCAGCACAATGTACCGGAAGTGTCTCAGAGCTTTAACGATTGCCAATAATTCCTTTTCAATAGTGCTGTATTTAATTTGCTTGCTAAAATATGCAATTGGGCAGTCGTAATTTGTGATATTAGTAACAGTAGGGATATTAATGCGTGCTTCACCTCCATGAAGGCCTTTTGACAGGGTTCATCCCAGACGAACCAAACACTTTTCTTGGTGAGGGCTGTTAATCGTGCTGTTGTCCTTGACAGTTCTGGAATGAACTACCGGTAGAAATTGGCAGCTCCTATAAATCCTCGTACTTGCTTTACTGTAGTGGATCTTGCCAAGTCCAGAATTGCTGATATATTGTGTGGATCTGGGGAGATTCCTTTGCTGGTGATCACATGACCCAGGTATCTCACTTCTGACTTGGCAAATTGACACTTCTCCCTATGAAGTTTACTTCTATAAAGTGCCAATTTTTCGTATACCCACGTTAGTGTTGATTTTTGTTCCTCGAGTGTTTTGGAATATATCAGGATGTCATCAAGAAACACAAACACCCCATTGCCGATTTGCTCCCTTAATACTTGATTCATAAATTCTTGAAATAATTGTGAATTGGCTGTGTTTAGAAACTTGATCATAGTTTAAAAGACTTTCAAAATATGCTCTGTATGGGTTTGAGTTGTTGCAATGACGGACTAATAGTTAACTTGTGAGAATACTGAGTGTAAGAAAGTTTTATGGGATATGATTTATCACATCGCATTTATTGTGACAACTTCTAAACTCAGTGTAGTTTGATCAAGGTCTATGTAAAAATCAGCCAAGCCCGGCACGAAGAATTCAATCGGGTCATCTTGGCTGATGATGGGTTTTAGCTGGTATCCGATGATATGGTATTTTTCCTGTTGACTCCTTGTGTGGGGGGATGGAGAAATGTCTAGATCACAGTTGAAGCATTCGGGGCTCCTCTGATGTACACTACATGATCAAAGGGGTTGGGACACCTGTTGCTCTACCGTAAAGCCGCAAAACACTTCAATCAGTAATGTGTAGGACTACCCCGAGCTGCTATCACTGCCTCCACCCTACATGGCATACTGTCCACAAGTTTACGGTATGTGTCCACAGGTATTGACCTCCATTCCTCGAGGAGTGTCGTGGTCAGTTCCTGGACAGATGTAGGGCAAACCATCCTGGATCTCACACGTCGTTTCAATTCGTCCCAAAGGTGTTCGATGGGGTTGAGATCAGGACTCTGGGTGGGCCAATCCAGTTCTTCAACCCGCATCTCGTCAAACCAGTCGGATATGGATCTTGCTTTGTGGCAAGGCGCATTGTCGTGCTGGAAGAGGAACGGCCCGTCATCGAAGTGTTCCCACAGTGCTGGAAGTGCCTCGTTATCCAGAATGGTCCTGTAGCCATCAGCATTGAGGTTTCCGTCCACCTTGATGAGCGGGCCCAGTCCAGTCCAGGAGAAACTCCCCAGCTGTTCACAGGGGTGTCCCAACTCCTTTGATCATGTAGCGGATCATTGATGTCATGGCTGGGTATGTATTAGGCAAAAACGGAGGCTAAAGGGCATATGTTAAAATTTGTCTTAGAATGTTATTTCGTGTTTCTTTTTGTTGTCTTTGTCTTCTTCTGTGACTATTTCGACTTTGATGTGCGCAGTACTCAACCTCTTTGTCTATATCTATTCACCAGCCAGGTGGCCGAGAGGGCTAGGGCGTAGGCTTTCTAGTTCTTGAGACTACCTGGTCGTGGGTTCGCATCCCTCCGTGGGCATGGATGTTTGTGTTTGTCCCGGGTTGCATACAGATATAACTTGTGTAAAAGGCTCAAAGTGACCTTAGTAATCGACGCTAAAAATTCTAATAAACCAACCAACTACATCTATTCATCAGAAATGACTTGAAGGTACTGCCCCTAGGTCTTTTTACATGCGAATGAGTCGGTGTTGAAGAAATTCGTCTTTTAACGTGTCCTCTACCTCTCTGAATTCTAGCGCCCATTTCCTGGAGTGTTTCCAACAACTTGAAAATGTTGTAAAAAGCCTGTCTTTTTTTAGAGGGAATCAATTTGACAATAGCGTCAACAACGTCTCTACGACTTATGTAATATCTCTGAGGAATATTTAAGATGAGTTTTTCTGGGATGTCAGGTGGGTCAAAAATAATACAACTGATGAATCCATTGCTTGTGTCATTTAAGGACATACCCAAGGAGGTCTTCAGTTTCTTATGGAAGAACTTGTATAAAACCAATGTTGACAACAGCGGGAATTCTATGAAGCACTCAGGGGACCCGGTAAAATGCATAAAACCATCAACCAGCTTTGTCTCGATGCTAGCTGCCAAAAATCAGTATTTTAGAAAATCAATAGCCTCAAGCTTGCTTTGTAATTTGGAACTCTTAATTCAACAACATTTTGCTTTTGCTCACCCCTTTTGATCAGAAGTGTCGTTTTGGAATATCTTAACAGAAAAATTTGACACCCACATAAATGCCAATTTGTAATCAGGAGTTAAAGAAATTCACCCCTTGAAGAATGCATTCAGAGTAACATTAAACACTTTGCAGAATTCGGTGTATTAAAGCGAATCCCAACATTTGGAGATGACGTTATGGTCAAAAACAGGATTGTGGTAAAAGAGAACATCTTTCAAAATGGATTATAAACCCAATTCGACTTCTAGTATGAAAGACATGAGTGTTGGAATTCTGATGGGTTGTATAATGTTGAATTTGATTTGTTCCTAGATGAGATCATCCTCAAAGCCAATTTTAAAAGTACTGTTTGCAGCTGTAATGTTCTTGAAAAGAGGCAGGATATGCATTTCTGTTAAAGTGACTTCCCATTGTCCTTGGAAATATTGCGTACATGGTAAATGGGTAATAAAATGAGCGGTTGTGCTGACATGAATTTTCTCCCCCATAGTCGAATTTGAAGGCAATGTAAAATAGAAATCTGAGCCTTCATACATGTTGACGAACCACAGTCACAATTGACACAGAACACAACTTGTCAAACGTTTAAAAGATCAGCCTCACGAGTCCAGCTGGTCATATTGTCCGGGTAGTCTTGCCATTTCACAAAAGCTTTGCGAACTCCCCACCTCGAACGTCATCGAATAATCCTCGGAATGTTAAATACTTCAGGTTTTTTCCTCTCAATGTTGTAACTCTTGTTCAAAGAATATACCCGCGTCACCATCGTAATCTTTAATTTTATACAAAACAGGATTTCTATTAATGTTTTTGAAACTCAAACACCTTGTATGTCTAGTTCGGTAGATACTTTTTCGTATATACTTTTTCACTCGCGATATATGCACGTGATCTCCGATTTGTAGCTGCGAGATTGTCTGAGACAC
This sequence comes from Rhysida immarginata, assembly GCA_023313115.1. Lineage (NCBI taxonomy): Eukaryota > Metazoa > Arthropoda > Chilopoda > Scolopendromorpha > Scolopendridae > Rhysida > Rhysida immarginata. Next base: position 5,885,401 of record JAHWFO010068719.1, on the reverse strand, counting down.
TGATGTATAATAACAATGCAGCTTCAACCATAGATCTGGGGCATTTCAATCATTCAACATCCGATGGTGCCATACCAAACGATCTGTGGACACGATTGTTGTAGCTTAGCACAGATCAAATACGGTGTCAATGTACCTTCGTTTGTTGGAAAATGTAAAAAACTTAAACATACGCGTTTTTAAAGTTCGATTAAATCTTTCTACCACTGCAGGTTTCAAATTTGATTCTGTAGCAAAGAAATGAATGTTGAGTTCTTTAAAAGTCTTTAACACACTTATTTAAAAACTCTTTCCCTTTATCACTGTTCACTTTCAGAGGAATGCGTCCATCTGTAAAAAGTTTTTAAAAGGCTTTCTGAAGCTCGAGACCTGTCTTCATTTTTAGAGGCACAACCCAGGTGTATCGAGAGAAACATCAATGCAGATAAGAAGAAATTATACTCATTGTTCTGTTTTGACAGACTGCACAGGTCTATACTAAGTCCACTTGAAACTCTTCTAATGGAGAAAAAAACGCACAAGCGATGGCGAGGGTAATAATGTCAAAGAAGTTTTTGCTGTGTGTAAGTTTTTTTTTTCATCCTTATCAAGTGTTTAAATTAAACTATTTACTGTGTGCAGCTGTATTTATAAAGTTTGTGAGTTCAATTGTGGGGGGGTGGGTAACGAGCATGTTTTCTGGCTGTTCTGCAATAAAACTCTCTCTGCACAAATGTGCACCGTGTAAAGCACGTTTTCCGCAGTTACCAGTGTTCCTTGATGGAAACACTTTATTATTTCTTCAAGTTCTAATGATCGTATAGTTTACTTTGTTGTGTCCGCAATAACTCTTTCAGGGTTTGAATTCTCAATAATTGCATCCAGGTTCGTTTAAAAGTGTTCTGTCATAGCACTGAAACCCACTGTGCAACACGAGTTCCACCTTATATCTAACACGCAAATCTTAATCACCTAAGGTAAATGAACAGGAGAGACACAAACATTAAATTTAACTAAGATTTTATTCAAGAAATCAAACTTAATCAGATAATTAGGTGTTAATGGATTAAAGGCGAATATCAGTATCAGAAATAATAAGAATATGATTAAAGGCTAGACTTAGAATGCTTATATTAATTCCTAACAAAACGCGCGCTCCTTCCCGTGCTTTCGCAACGTCTCGCTTATTAAGTTCAATGTATTACTATGCACATATTCTAATCGATTGTTAGGCAGGGGTAGTTCATACAGTGCTCTTAAGTACTTATCTGCCTTTCGATGTTCTGTCCTGGATTCACCTTCCTTGGCCTACTGATGTCACACAAATTCAATGTTGAAATTGCTTCCGTTGAACGACGTGACGATCGCTCTTTACCTTGGCTCCCCTAGATTATGAATAAACAGACTCTCAATTAACACCCGTTGGCATCCCTGTCTGCACCGATAGCTTATCCCACTATCACTTTCTCACAGAGAATTACCACCAACTACCGTTAAAGAGATGAATATTCAAAATTCGGGTTCGCCAATCATCTGCTGTTGCATGCCCCGTTGTTGAGCCACACACATTCCAATGTTTGACCTGTCGATTTGCATCAACAAGCCAAGAAATCATAAATTTCATGGAATTTTCATATTAAGCAATGATTGCAATATCATAATCCTTCACGTCGACTCACAGTTCAGTCATAACTTTCGAATGTTAAGCACTGCATTGACTTGTCATTAGCACAATCGATGAGCATCATTTTATGGCGTCCATCACCATCCATTGTTTCCCTCCCTCTTTTTTTCTTCCCTTTTTCTTTTCACGCACTTTTTGGAAGGAGTAAAAAAAATCTTTTTCAACAACCAATCAGTTTGCATTATTTTGAAAATGATCGTTAAAATAAAAACGCACGCTGGCAAAGAAATAAACACAAGCCCCTTCCCTCTCCTCAACGATCACTCGACTTTACCAGTCATGTGGTCTAACAGCGTCGAACACTTTCTAAACGTGAAAGCATGTTTCCATGGAAACATGAAGAGGATTCGCTGATAAATAAAAAAATACGACAACTGACAGCGATACGCTGAGCAGTAAGAAAAGGGCTAATTTCTTAAATCTAAATAAATGAATCAAAGGCCTAAGAACTTAATAAAGTTGATGAATTAACACATATTAGGGCTAAAAAAGTCCTAATATGTAGTGACATGCACTTGCCATGTCACATAATATGTAGTGACATGCACTCGCCATGTCACATAACTTCCCATCCCAGAAAATTTAATCATTAAACGATTAAATATGAAATACACAATAAAAAAAAAACACACAAAAAAACACAAACACATATTAGGACTCAAAACGTCCAAATATGTCATGACGTGCATTTGCCACGTCATGTAGCTTCCCATCCCTTGGGATTTAATGACCCAATCAGTAAATGATAACACAAAAAATGCACAGAATACTCTGAGATATTTGACCAACATTATGTACGGGTCTGTCTACCCAAGTGGATGGCTCGATAGTCGTGAGGCTGTCGAGGACGGAGAATCTTTCACGTTCCGCCAATTCATCGTTGGACGCCTGGTCTTCATCCTCCTCATACATTGGGGTGGCATTAATATGTGGTGGCAGACGTTTTAACTGAGGTTTTGTGTGCTTGGATGGTGGATCCCCGATGCATTTCTTTATGCGGTCGACATGAACCATTTGTTTCTTTCCATTTTGCATATGTTAGATTTCATAATTCACTGGGTTCAGCTTCCTTAGGATACGGTAAGGGCCGACATACTTATATGAGAATTTTTTTTTACGACCGCCCTTTCGAAGAAGCCATATCCGCTCTCCCGCATGAAAGCCAGTTGGGTCCTGCCTTTTACAGTTTGAGGTGTCGACGGTTTCGCTGTTGCTTGTCCTGTTGGGTCATGTATTGGCAGATACTGTTGAGGTGAGAGACTAGTATTGACCTACGTTCCTTGTTCACACATGCAGCAGTTTCATTGTCTGGAGACCATGCTCCAGGGGTGGTTGGGTCATATCCGTAAAGTAGATAGGCTGGAGAGTCACCCGTGTTCTCGTTGATGACTGTGCGTAAAGAGAAGAGTGCTGCCGGCAGGAGTTCATCCCATGATCTGGGTTGATCTTGACACAATGCACGAAGAGTGTCAATAATTGATTTGTTTGTTCTCTCGCATAGGCCATTAGAGGTAGGTCTATATGAAGTGCTAGCTCTATGCGTGGTACCCAGCTCCGAACACAGTTGTTCAAATGCATCTGACAGGAAATTTGCACCATAGTCAGTAATGATTTCTTGTGGTATGCCATAACGACATACTATGGTGTTGAGGAAAACCTTAGCGACTGTTTTTGCTGATTGTTTTCTAAGTGGAACTGCTTCTGCAAATCTGGTACACACATCCACTATGGTGAGAATATATTTGTATCCGTTCGAGGAAGGTTCCAGGAGTCCAATAATATCGAGTGCAACTTTCTCGAATGGTTTATTAGCAGAGACTCCTGATTGAAAGTGCTCCTTGCCAGTTTTCAGTTTCGGTCTTTGGCAGACCGTGTATTGTTGTACAAACTCCTTGACCGATTTCTCCATTCCAGGCCAGTAATAGGATTGTCTTAGTTTCCATAGGGTCTTTTTTATACCTTTGTGTCCCACCATATAGATTCTCATGTGCGTCCTGCATGACTTTCAGTTGGAGAGTTTTGCCTACACACACCTGTGCTCGTGGTTGTTGTTGGTGACGATCAATTGTGTTTCGTACCAACATGTCCTGGAGAATGGCATATTCTTTGTGTTCGTTGCTAACGGTCATATGGTTTCGCGTGGATAACCTAGTTTTCGTAATCCAGGCGTCGTTATGCTGGGCCTGGCGCAATTCGTTTTCCCAAGACTGGTTATTAAAGCTGATGATTGTAGCTTCATTTACATTAATATGTCGGGAAAGGAGGTCCGCTATTTTGTTTTGAGATCCCAGTATGTGGGAAATTTCAATATCATACTCCTCAATTTGGAGGGCCCAACGTAGAATCCTTTGATTTGATACCTTCATCCGACGCATGAAAGTAAGCGGCTTATGATTCGACAGTATGTAGACTCTATATCCCAAGAGGAGATGACGAAAGTGATGTAGGGTCTTTACAATCGCCATGGCCTCTTTTTCAATTACACTGTAATTCAGTTGCACACCATGAAGGCATTTGCTGAAGTAAGCAATGGGCTGTAAAACATTAGGACCCATTTGTTGCAATACTGCACCTATGGCATTATGAGATGCATCGATATGAATATAAAATGGTTTTCGAAAATCCAGTGGTATAAGGATTGGAGGAGATGCCAGTTTAAGTTTGACCTGTTGGAATGCTTCTTGGCATTCATCTGATCATGTAAATTGTACACCCTTTTTTGTGAGCGCAGTGAGAGGTGCTAATGTTCGAGAAAGGGATGGAAGAAACCAACGATAAAAGTCAGTGGCTCCGACAAAGCTTCGAATTTGTTTCACTGTTGTCGGGGTTTTCAATTCTAAAATGGCATTCACATTTTCTGGGTCCGGGGAGATCCCATTCGGAGTTATGATATGTCCTAGGTATTTGACCTGTTGTTGCCCAAACTGGCATTTGTCTCTGCGGAGTTTCACCTGGTGTGATTGCAATTTACTCAGGACCCATTTCAGTGTGGCAATATGAGAGGCCGTATCTTTGGTGTAAATGAGTATGTCATCCTGGAAAACATAAACGCTGTTTCCCAGTCGTTCTGCCAGTATGCCTGTAACAAATTCTTGAAACAATTGTGAAGAGTTACGCCCACCCTGGGGTAGCCTGGTCAGCTGAAATTTACCCCAGGGTGTCTGAAATGCATAGCATGATCTCAAATGTGGGGCCAGTGGAATTTGAAAGTAGTCCGAGTTCATATCAATCAACGAAAACACTGAATGTCCATTTAAATCTTGGAGAATTTCGTGGATTATCGGAGTAGGAAAGTCTACCCTGGTGGTGACCTCATTAATTTTCCGAAGATCAAGTGTGAACCGTAGACTGCCATCTGATTTCTTCACCAAGTGAACAGGAGAGTCCCATGAACTATATTGATGTATTAGCTCCTTATATTTTGCCAGATAAATATTAGGAATGGGATATTGTCTCGTAAATATAATTTTCGACCGGTCAATTTGATAATCGGCCACATATTCTGTTACCCCATGTAGATCTTCAATCCCATTGGCGAAACATGGCCCAAAATCACACAGCAAATTATTTAGTTCAATTTGGAAGTGTTGATCGGAAACTGTTGTAACCATCGTATCCGCATTATCCGTTGTGTCTATCGTATTCAGTTCCTTCGGGAGGTCACCAATAGTCAGCTTAATCCTGTTTATGTTACTTTCTATATCACATATCTTCTATTGAAGGAGAAGAACATCGTTTGTTGAAGGGGACAGCTCAAGTTGTGCTGATGCAACTACTGTCATGTTTTCTATACCTTGTTCAAGACACGAGGGTTTCATAAAAAGTAAGGGCAATTTAAAATGCGGCAGTATCCCTCTTTTGAATCGACTGAAAGTCACCTCCTCTGCTATGGAGCTCATCTCATTTAATGCTTTTTCAGCATGTGAAGTAAGAAGTATGAGACGATTTGCAAATTCTCGTATTGTTTCCCCCGTTTGCTGTGTTGCATTGTATAAGCTTTGCAATGCGGTATCCATTACTGAATTATTGGTGGCACATGCATGTCTGAGACGGTCGTTTAAGATGTCCAGTTGTCGAATGCTATATAGGTCATACTGAATTGCCATCACTGCTGCCCAGTCCATAAGTGTGGACAAAGTAACAAGGGTTCTGAGCTTCTCAGGCCAACCAGCTTGGTCAGCTATTCGTTGTATAGAAGCTAAGAAATCGTCAACTGTGGTCGTCACACCTTCTCCTGAGAAGGTCAGAATTAAATCAAGATACTCAGGCAAGGGCTCTACCAGTGTATCTCCTGTTGTGGAGTTCATAGTTGCACAAGTGGATTCCGTGAGAGCCACGATTTAAAAGAACACGATGCTTGTATGATAGTTTAAGCTAGTAGTCGAGGCGCCAGTGTGGGGGGTGGGTGACGAGCATGTTTTATGGCTGTTCTGCAATAAAACTTTCTCTGCACAAATGTGCACCGTGCAAAGCACGTTTCCTCCAGTTACCAGTGTTCCTTGATGGAAACACATTATTATTTCTTTAGGTTCTAATGATCGTATAGTTTACTTTGTTGTGTCCGCAAAAACTCTATTTCTCAGGGTTCGAATTCACAATAATTGCATCCAGGTTCGTTTAAAAGTGTTCTGTCATAACACTGAAACCCACTGTGTAACACGAGTTCCACCTTATATCTAACATGCAAATCTTAATCACCTAAGGTAAATGAACAGGAGAGACACAAATATTAAATTTAACTAAGATTTTATTCAAGAAATCAAACTTAATCAGATAATTAGGTGTTAGTGGATTATGGCGAATATCAGTATCAGAAATAATAAGAAAATGATTAAAGACTAGACCGTGCTTTCGCAACGTCTCACTTATTAAGTTCAATGTATTACTATGCACATATTCTAATCGATTGTTAGGCAGGGGTAGTTCATACAGTGCTCTTAAGTACTTATCTGCCTTTCGATGTTCTGTCCTGGATTCACCTTCCTTGGCCTACTGATGTCACACAAATTCAATGTTGAAATTGCTTCCGTTGAACGACACGACGATCGCTCTTTACCTTGGCTCTGCTCGAGATTATGAATAAACAGACTCTCAATTAACACCCGTTGGCATCCCTCTCTGCACCGATAGCTTATCCCGCCATCACTTTCTCACAGAGAATCATCACCAACTACCGTTAAAGAGGGTTACGTGTCAATTCGTCGGAGTCATTTCGTCGACTGTGTCAGTTGGTCAGATGGTTAGTTCGTCGGACGTCAATTAGTCGAACGTCAATTCGTCGAGGTGTCAGTTAGTCAGACGGTCAATTTGTCAGAGACAAATTCGTCGAGTATTTCAGTTGGTCGAGATAATAAATAAGTGGTCGGGAAAAACTTTAATAAAATTTATTAAAGAAAAAATTTTTGTTAATAATTTCATTACTGAAAAGGTAACAATAAATGCCTTTACTGTTTAAAATCAGTACTTAAATCCAGCTTTTGTAAACAATGTGATACAGAGGCTAAAATGAATTGTAGCTACAATAAACGTGATCTTGTTGATAAATGGTCAGGATATTTGCTCCAAACTGCTTATATCGCTTCAGTATCCTTCATTTGCAGAATGAAATTAATAACTGTATAAAATTAATTGTTAGACAAATTTAGTACATACAAGAAATTTAATTTTTATTAAGTAAAAATTAAATAATAACAAATATTAATCTCCATGAGCTTGCCAAAACATTTAATATCCTGTGGCCGATATACCAAATTGAACACAAAATTGTTTTAACTTGATATCCACATATTCGCAGACTAGCATATGCACATATTCATAACGACACCAATTTCTTTTACAAAGAAACAGACTTGTTCTTTAACCACAACAATTTCACCATCAGTATTGGCCGATATTCCGTTCTTTTACTATTTTTTTAACACCATTTTCACCAATGTTAACAAATCCTATGTAGTTAGTTTCATTTCCTCCAATCCAAAGAACTTGAAAAAATATTTTTATTAAATGATCATTATAAATAATGAAAATTATCTTATAATTGCGTCTAATCAGAGGCAAAGCCAAGGAGACATGAAAACGGGTATCATAAGGAGGAGTGGAAACTGAGGGAAAAATGAGAGTGAGAAAGAGATGTTAATAAAAGGTTATCAAGAGCTTTATATATAAAAGTATTATATATGATGGAACACAATTCCCTTATAATTAATAAGCTCTGGGCATTTCTAGATGATAGATTCATTCAAAAGTGTCCAATTGTCCCCAGTTCCAAATTCACTGGTTCTTTGATGGGAGCTTGAAAACCATTCTCCTCAACGTGAAATTTTGTGATAAATTTGGGAAATCGGTCATAGGATATAAAAGTCATTGGAGCTTAATATTTATATTATTTAAATTATTTATATTATTTATTTATATTATAAAAGTCATGTGCTCAATTTGTCCGATAATTAATTTATACAGTTATTAATTTCATTCTGAAAATGAAGGATACTGAAGTGGTATAAGCAGTTTGGGGCAAATATCTGGACCCCTTGTCAACACTATCACGTTAATAGTGGTTACAATTCATTTTAGCCGCTATATCACGTTGTTTACAAAAGCTGTATTTGAATACTGTTTTTAATGGTAACGGCATTTATTGTGTACCTTTGAAGTAATTAAATTAATAACAAAAAATTTTTTCGTTAATAAATTTTACTAAAGTTTTTTCCGATCATTTATATATTTTCTTGACCAACTGAAACACCCGACGAATTTGTCTCCGACAAATTGACTGCCCGACCAACTGACACCTTGATGAATTGACGTTCGACTAATTGACGTCCGACGAACTAACCACCCGATCAACTGACACAGTCGACGAAATGACGTTCGACGAATTGACTCCGACGAATTGACGCTCGGCGAATTGACCCTCGACCAACTGGCCTGATATCATTAAAGAGATCGATATTCAAAATTCGGGTTCGCCAATCCTCTGCTGTTGCATGCCCCGTTGTTGAGCCACACACATTCCAATGTTTGACGTGTCGATTTGCATCAACTAGTGTAGTTGATCTTCAAGCCAAGAAACCACAAATTTGATGGAATTTTCATATTAAGCACTGATTGCAATATCATAATCCTTCATGTCGACTCACAATTCATTCATAACTTTCGAATGTTAAGCACTGCATTGACTTGTCATTAGCACAATCGATGAGCATCATTTTATGGCATCCATCACCATCCATTGTTTCCCTTGCTCTTTTTTTTCTTCCCTTTTTCTTTTCGCGCACTTTTTGGAAGGAGTAAAAAAAATCTTTTTAACAACCAATCAGTTTGCATTATTTTGAAAATGATCGAAAGAACACACACACAAAAAAAAATTCAGTAGCAAAACTATAAACAGCTCGCAAATTTACAAATCAAACAAAAGAAACAAAATTTCCATACTACACCCCAAATACCACAAAAGTCCTCTCACACAACAAAATTTCCATACTACGAAATAAATACAACAAAAGTCCTCTCACACAACATCACTTCTATTTACCCTTTCTTGTTCCCCTATGTAAGGCCAAATAGTCCAGTCCCGGCTGCCTTCTTAAAGAATAACACGGACATTACGCAGTGGCTCTACCTTCTGCTCCAGTTCCTCTCTTGCAAAACTAACCCACGACCCTGCCTCTTCTATCTGCCCTATCCTCTCTTCACCCTCTTTGGCTTCAGCCCTGCCTTCAATGCCTGTAGGAGGATCTATTAACCTATCCGCATTACCATCAACTATTTGCTCTACCCTACGGCGTCCGCTTATGGCAGGTTCCCAATCTCCTCTTCCTCCTCCTGTTCCTCGGTGTCCTCTGGGATATGGGGCTGCCTTGTTCTACATCTTTTCCGTTTTACTCCCCCACTCGTGTCAGGGTCCGACAAACAGGGATTCAGTCTATCTACATGAACTGTTCTCCGAGAACGTTTCCTGGAGTCTTCAATTTCAAAGTTCACATCAGTGATTTACCGGAGTACGCACAACGGACCAAGGAATTTGGCACTAAACTTCTTCTTGGGTCCGCCCCTGCGCAATAGCCAGACTCTGCTCCCCACCAACAATGAGCACGCGACTTGGCCTTTATTCATCTTGGCCAGGTGATGACTATGCTTGCAACCATCTATGGCCCTTACTGCGTCCCGGACCCGCCTTAGCTCCTCAACCAGTCTAGATCGGTAATGAAATACATCTGCTGTTTCGACAGGTTTGTTATCAGCATTTCTGTGGCTACCTCCGGGTGCTCCCAGGTCGAACCATACAGCAGGTAAGCTGGGCTCTCCTCGATTGACTCGTGCTGGCATGTACGCAACACGTACAAAGCGAATGCCAACATGTCGTCCCACCACTCGGGGTGTTCGCTGCACAACGCCGTAACAGTTTCACAGAGCGATTTATTGCATTGCTCTGCGATCCCGTTCGACATCAGCTGGTACGCTGTGGTTAGCTTATGATTGATCTGAAGATCCTCACACAGAGCCCCGAACACCGCCAAGGTGAAGTTGGCACTCCGGTTGCTGATTACCTGTTGAGGCACCCCATACCAACACACGATGCCCCGAACGAATGCCCGTGCTATCGTCTCGGCTGTCTTGTCTGGGAGTGCCTCTGCTTCAGCGAACCGGGTGAACACGTCCATCATCACGAGGGTACTCAGCTACAATGCTTTCCTGCCAAGGGGCGCGAGATAAATAATTCTTAGTTCGTTGACAGGTCTTGCAATATTGTATCTTCCGGGTCACATCCCCTCTCATCCCAGGCTCATACGTATTTGTGTTGTCGTAGGTCTGAGTGAAACTAGGTGACCAAGAGTCAGGTACAATCGGGTCAAAACCATAGACGAGAAATGACAGTGAGTCGCCTATGTTATCATTTATTGTGTTTCTTACGGAGAAAAGGGCGCACGGCAAAAGTTCGTCCCAGTTCGATGGATGATTTTGGCATATCGTTTGAAGGGTTTCAAGTAACGTTTGATTGGCCCTCTCACAAAGGCCGTTAGACGTGGGCCTGTATGCAGTGGTAGGTTTGTGGGTTATTTGGAGGTCTGTGCATAAATGTTTCATGACATCAGACATGAAATTTGCTCCACAGTCCGATATAATTTCAACGGGGATGCCGTATCGACAAATTATCTGAGAAAAGAATGCCCTGTCTTTGCCGTCTGTTCTCTCAAGGGAACCGCTTCCGGAAAGCGTGTGAAAATGTCTACCATAACCAGGATGTTTCTGTGTCCCTTGGCCGATTTCTCAATTGGACCAATGATGTCCATCACAACCTTTTCGAATGGTTTTGATGCGTGCACCCCCTCCTGGAATGGTGCTTTGCCTTTCTTTAGTTTCGTTTGTTGACAGACGATGCAATTTTTAATGTATTTCTCCACATCTGTTTCCAATTTAGGCCAGTAATACTTCTGCTTTATTCGTGAAATGGTTTTAGAAATGCCCCGGTGACCAATTAATTGGTTATCGTGTTTGCCTGTAGAATTGGTATTTTCATGTCCAACCCCACACATATTCGTGTTTGATGTCAACCCTCCTTTGATCGTTTAAGCTGATACACAAGGCCGTCTCGAATTTCATATTCCTGTTTAGGTGTATTCGTGTTATTGTAATCCTTCATGCGTAGGTTGGTTTTAACCTGCAAGATCCAAGGTTCAGTGTCCTGCGCTTTACGGAGCCGTGACATCCATTCATCGTTGTTAAACGAAGAAACAATAGCAGTTTTCACCTCGATCGGCCTGGAAAGTAAGTCCACCACGTTGTTCTGTTGACCAGGACTGTGTTCCACCTCCAGTTGGAACTCCTCTAGTTCCAGAGCCCAGCGCAAGAGTCGCTGATTCATGCCCTTCATCGAGCGTAAAAAGGTTAATGGTTTGTGGTCCGACAAAATACAGACTAAGTATCCTAGCACAATGTTTCTGAAATGACGGAGAGTCAGGATGATTGCTAACGTTTCTTTTTCAACCGTGCTATAATTCAGTTGTGGTCCACGTAATTTGGCACTGTAATAAGCTATAGGACGGAGGCCCTGCAGTCCCATTTGTTGTAATACTGCTCCAATAGCAAAGTTGGAGGCATCGGTGTGAATGTAGAACTTCCGACTATAATCCGGGGAAGCAAGGACTGGTGGTGAAGTAAGAATTTGTTTCACTTGTGTGAATGCCGATTGGCATTCTTCCGATCACACTACTTTCGTGTGTTTCTTTGTGAGTGCCGTAAGAGGAGTGAGGATGTCTGAGAGGTTCGGAATGAACTGGCGATAAAAGTTTGTGGCACCCACAAAGCTGCGAATCTGATTCACCATGGATGGGGCTTTCATTTGTTGTATTGCTGTCACATTCCCCGGATCAGGAGTGATACCCTCTGGAGTGATTATATGACCCAGATATCGAACCTCCTGACACCCAAATTGACATTTGCCCCGTCTTAGTTTGACATTATGGTCATTCATTCGTGCGAGAGCCCACTGCAAAGTTTCACAATGTTCCAACAAGTTCCGTGAGTAAATAAGGATATCATCCTGGAAGACGAAAATTCCGCATCCTATCCTTTCCTGCAAAATTGGCGTCATAAACTCTTGTAATATTTGAGCAGAGTTCCGTCCCCCCTGGGGCATTCTAGTGAGCTGAAACTTTCCCCAAGGGGTCTAAAATGCATAACATTTCTTCATTGTGGGGTTTAACGGTATCTGGAAATATCCAGAGTTTAGGTCTAATACCGTAAAGATAGTGCTTCCATTTAGACTGTGTAGTATGTCATTTATAATTGGTGTGGGGTAATCTAATTGCTCTGTGACCTCATTTATATTGCGGAGGTCCAGGGTGAATCTAATGGAACCATCCGCCTTCCTGACCAAGTGAACTGGGGAATTCCATCGACTACGGGAGGGCTCTATGATGCCAGCCTGAATCTACTGTTGAATTAATGTATGATATTTATCCATGTACACTTGAGGTATAGGGTATTGTCTAGTAAATTTGGGTTTATTTTCGTCAATTGTGTAGTTCGCCATAAATCCTGTGACCCCTGTGAGGTCAGATACATGAGCAAAGTACTGAGGGTAACGATCAAGGACGTGCGCAATGGCGGCCCCATCCCTAAGGTCCTCTTGATTCTGATCAATATCTGCCTCAAAGGCCTCAATGTGCCTTGGTGTCGGAGTCTGCATTCGTTGTATGGTATGGAGTTGGTTTTCTAGGTGTGTGATTCGAGTTTGAATTTGTCAGATGATTTTTTCATGTTCATGAGCCGGGTTCGGCATTTGCTCAATGATTACTAATTTCTCAACTGCCTCCTCATGCGTCTTGCATTGTAAATACAACATAGGAAGTCGGAGATGAGGAAGCAAACAGTATTGTAATATTTCTATGAGTAATTCATCTCTGTCCCTGTGACAGATGTGAACATGAGTCGCTGCGCGCTCATAGAGCAGTAATAGTCGGTTGCCGAAGTCTCTTACTGACTCATCACTGCCCTGTGTAGCGTTAAAGAATTGCTCCAAGCAGTCATTGGGTTGATGGCTATCTGTTGAGAAGATCTGTAGTAATTTCGATGTGAGTGTGTTGAAGCACTTAATGGAGTATATCTCTGATTGATTTGCTGTATTCGCAGCCATGCCCACCAGTTTAGCTCGGATGATGTTATAGGAAAGCTCATCTGGCCACCTGGTCAGAGATCTCAGTTGTTCAGCAATGTGTATGAAAGCATCAATGTGGATGCCATTTGGGTCCCCTGTAAATTCTGGAATTAGTTCAGAACCGGGATAATCCTTTTGGTCTCCCTCCTCATACGATACCAGCTCTGCAACATTTATTGTTGGAGCCATGTTTGTAATAATAGTGTAAGAGTTACTGACCTTTATGGCAGTGCATGCCTAGAACAATGATTATGCAAAGCAGCTACCATTCTCACAAATCAATAATTACGCGCGCAAATATTATTGCTCAATTAAAGTCTTACACTCTCTCTCTCTTTTAAAGATCGAAGTGAGCTCAATTAAGTTTCAAATATGAAATGTATATTCACTTGTCACTTATCTGTATGTTAACTGTTATGCACCAGGACAGTATGTTGAAGAATCTGATGAACGTCTTCACCTATGATGATAATCGTTGGGGCCCGTTCCATGAATCGTTGTATTTGCTCCTTTGATGTGACGTTGCTCTTGTCATCATCGGAGGCGTCGATTCAGCTTGTTCCTTCCCCGTAGAGCTTGGCCGATGCTGATCCTCCACCCCACGGCTGCCGCCACCGTTACCTCGTGGATTCACAACTCGCTTTTCTCTTCTTTGATTAATCACTCGCAAGCGACCTGGTTGATCCTTGCGCCATGACACAGATGTCTGTCACCTGGTTGAAACGCCTTCAGTTAGATTTGATAATGTTTCTATGTTTGAGCCTGGTTGACCTGCCTTTGTTGGGCTTCGATGTCACTAAAGTTCCTGTATTTTAGTTTCGATTCCGCCATTCGTGGCAACGGTTTCACGCATGAGTATCCTTCAGTGAAACTTTCATGGCAACGTATTTTATCTTCACAATTGTTCGTCTGAAGGGACTGATGTCTCAATCATGTAATCATGTATTGAACACATCATCGAGAAGACGCATTTGACGTGCGAAATGACATGACAGGACTCAGTTATTTTAGACCTCCCACCTTCGAGTGCGCACGTGCGAGAGAGATGAGAACAAAAACACCGAGAGAGATGAGAACACAAAAAAAACAGAGAGAGACGGGGAGAGCCTTTTCCCCCTTTTATAAACAACGCTCGCTGTGCGGGAAAGCCTTAAACCGACCAATCATTGCTCTCAACTGCACCAAGGATAAAAAAAGGTTCTTTCATGAGAAACTTTCGTTTTGAAAAACAGAGCAAGCAACACGCTTTTTGAACTTTTGTTTCTCTCCTTTTTGCACACGATACAAGTGACGCTCTGAAACTTGGCGGGTCGGAATAATGAGAGATAGGCTTAATTAAATTTTAAGACAAAATACATTAAAATGTAAACAAGAGAAAAAACGCATAATAAAATTGAATACAAGATAATAAAAAAGGAATGAAATTGACAGGAACTGATCATAAAGTCAGGTTAAAACGAATTCAAATGAATGAATTTGCATTTGAACTCGTGTGACATAACAGATATGTCACAGATTTTTCACTTTTTCCTCCGCCAGCACATTCTTTGCAGCCGTTGAGGATCATCCACCCACCTCTTCGAGCTCCAGTGTCATCATCAGTTCCAGCAGTTGGCAAGGAGAATTCCCTGTAGCATCTACTCAGCGGATTGAGCATGCAACAACTAAAAGCCGTTGTAAAAGATCCAGATGCCATCATAGCAGAAGGCGTCATCTTCAGAACGTGGGAGCAGTGCAAGTCAGCATCGCAGCGTCTCTTCACAACGTGCTCGCTCACCGATCCGTAGGCCTTCTGAGCCTCCTTCCACAGCCATGAGGCTCCAGTCTCCATGGGATCCAGGTCAGCCTATGTCATCTTGAAATCCTCAGAATGAAAGTTTTCTCCTTGAACGATCCCTTTATTCCAATTTTAAACAGTCAGTGTTATCAACATTCATCAGAGGTATGTGCTGGACATTATCATGCTACAGGAGGTAAAACTAGCTACATCACAAGAGTCCTTCAACCTCCTCAGTATACGCAGTCGGTACTCCAATGACCAGTCTTTAATCAACTCTACCTCTCTGTTTGGCCAAGGGTAGCCATCATCGTCCTGAATTCACGAATACAGGCAACAAACGTGATCTACGACTGTGATTGCAGAGTGACTTCAATGGACAGGCAACTTCCGACTCCTTAATTTATATGCCCCTTGTGCTGCAGTAGAGAAACAGCATTTTTCAGTAACATTGGCAATTTTTTGTGCTTAATACTGTAGTGATTGCTGGTGACTTTAACTGCCATCCAGATGATAACATCTTTTGCTGCCAGCAAAATGCATCATTCGATTTATGGACACACTCTGCATGAAATAACCACTCTGGATTCATTTACTATCAAGGACCCACAGTGTCATCTCGATTAGAGCTTTTTATTATAGATAATGCATTTGCTGGCTCACCTGGTTCAATGGAGGTTATTCCATGTTCCTTCAATGATCACAATGCTATCATGTGGTCATGGAATCCTCCATTTCCAGCATCAGCTACAGGTACTACTTCCAAAGTGGCGAGCATGCTGACATCCCCCGTCTTCAAAATGGCGACATGTATTTCAATATGTGCCTGGAGAAGGACATCATGGACTCCCTTATATTGCAAGGAGAATTTGTCTTCGAGTCATATAAGAGATGAGGCGATGAGGCAAGGCTGTTGGTATTGCAAGAAGTCCTCGCACATCAGGAGAGATTCCCCTCTCTTGAAGAAGTGCAAGACTTGCTCTCGTATTGTGGGCAAATACCACTGTTGCCCAGAAAGAGTTTACAGTTATGCCATCACCTCAGCCATAAAAATTTTTGTTAAAATTTAAATTTATAAAATATAAAGAAATTAGCTAAATATTTAATAACTGATCCTATTATTATTATTATTATTATTATTATTATTATTATTAATAAAAATTATTAATTATTAAAATTAATCTTGGAAAACTTATTTTAAAAAACTCTCGCCCTGCCAACTCAGCCGTCAATGATGATCACACCACCACTTCCGCTAGCAGAGCCGAGATAGTCCCATCTCCGCCACCACCTCGAGAGCCGCGAGACGTCATTCCGCCTCCACCTCGAGAGTCACGGGATGTTACACCACCTGTGCATCCGTCTTCAACGCCTCTAGAGGTCATTCCTCCTCCACAGCCATCAAATGAAATCATAATAGTTGAGGACATGATGTCCTGGTAATGGACAACGTAGATGTCTCCTTGTGCTCTGTGATGGCGATTTCCAAGGAAGATTTTCCACCTCTTCCTCCATCATCGCAGCCACTGAGGGTTATCTATCCGCCTCCTTTGGCCCCAATGTCTTCCTTGGTTCCGGCAGTTGGCAAAATGGAATCCCCTGCCGTCTCTACCAGGCGGGATCGGCATACGATGGCTAAAAGCGCTTATAAGAAAACCAGGCGCCATCGTAGCAGAAAGGACGGGAAGGCATTATCTTCCAAACGAGAGAGCAGTGCAAGTCGCCATCGCAGTGGCTCTTCGCATAGAACTCTATCACAGATCCACAGGACTTTTGAGCCTCTATCTACAGCTGTGAGGCTCCAGTGCACTTCGGATCCAAGTCAGCCTCTGCCACCTTGAATCCCTCAGTATGAAGGCCATCTCTTTGAACATTCGATCCCTTGGTTCTTCGTTTAAGCAGTCGGTGTTGTCAACGTTTGTCGTCTGTATGCGCTGGACATTCTTCTACTTCAGGAGGTGAAACTAGCCCCATTACAACAGTGCTATAACCTCTTTGGCCTTCTCAGTTGCTACCCCTAGGGAGAAGTCTTTATGAACTCTTCCTCTCCGCATGGTCAAGGGGTTGCTATTATCGTCTTTAACCCCTCCATTCAGGTGACAAACATTATGTGCGACTGTCAGTGCAGAGTGATTTCGTTAGACATCTTAACATCTGGCGCCAATTTTCGATTGCTTAACTGTATGCTCCTTGTGCTAAAGTAAATAAATAGTGACATTGACAATTATTTTGTGTTCATCCCTACCTGTAGCGATTGCTGGTGATTTTAACTGCCATCCAGATAACATCTTCTCATGTGGACATGTGCATCGTTTGTGCCAGCAAAATGCATTATTCGATTTCTGAACACACTCTCCAAGAAGTAACCACTCTGGGCCCACTGTGTCATCACGCTTAGATCTATTTCTTATCGATAATGCATTTGCTGGCTCACCTGGTTCAATGGAGGTTATTCCATGCTTCTTCTCCGGCCACAGTGCCATCATGGAAGCCTCCATTTCCAGCATCAGGTATAGCTTTTCATCAGAACTGGTTTACGGATATTTCTCTACTTAATAAAAGAGGAATATATGGGATCGTTCGTTCAATTAATGAACTGCCATCTCCACAATATGCCTCCTACATTAGTTTCATGGTTAGTGCTTAAAACAAAAATCAAACGCTTTTTCAAGAGGGTTGGGATGCTGCAAGACACTGTCGGCATCATATTCTCATGCTACAACTCTTACGACTCATCTGCCATTCCGTTCCCAAGAAGCAATTAGCTGCCGACATCAGACAGGTGAAGTGAGATAAACGCTCTAATGATCCCTAACGCAGCCGGAGCAGCAATCAGAGTGAAACTTACCTGAGCAGCTGACGTCAGGCCCATGTCTTCAGCAGCATTTGCAGGAGAGAGACGCTGAGCCAACATCAAGCAATGTCATCACCTGGTGGTGGAAAGTGGGGAAGTGGATTCTGATTCTGACATCTTATCAACTCTCCACTCACACTTTTCATCATTCTCCAGCCACCCAATCTTCCCATCGGATGCCATGAAGAGTTGGATAAAGGAACTTAGACCTTTTACTGAGGATTCAGACAGCTGATAGTCGTCTACAGTCCAGCCCTGGCTTAGATGGCTTTCCATACTCGTTCTACACGATAACATGAAACTTCTTGGGCCTTTTCTGGTGCAAGTTTTTAATTCTATTCTTTTTGATCCTTCCTCCATCACCCCAGAATTTACGAAGGGGAAAATCATCTTTCTTCCAAAGACTCCAGATCCAGAGCGTGTAGCGCAGTGGAGACTGATAACTCTTCTCAACACCGATTATAAGATCTTCACTGATAAATGGTACCATATCGTCCACCTTCCAACTCTTAAAAAGGTATCAGGCAATGGTGCACTCTATCCCACCTTTTAAATAATCTTCTACCTGGAGCCATTACTTCAATACCTTAATCGCCACCCAGATATTCGGAAATAAGATCTACCAGCTGCATCAATTAACATCAAGGTGCTTCCATATGCTGACGATGTAATGCTCTTTGCGTCCGATTCATATATATTGAATATCTATAAAGCAGCTTTTGACCATTCTGTGACTCAACGGGGAGCTCTATCAACCTCATCAAGTCTAAAGGCATTGTTATTGGGAACTGGACTTGTGACCATCTTAATGCATTCCCAATAACAGTGTGGCCAAGTGACAGTTAGGTTACGTCTTTTGGTTTTTTTGCCGATTATGGGCTCTCTTCGCTATCAACAAGTGATCGCGAGTGTGTCACCTGCCTTGACAGGAATCTTCGTTTTTCTACCACGATGTTCGTCAAAGTGCAGTTTGTTAAGTCCCACGTTTTGCCTAAATTGACATCTAAATGCCTATTCACCTTACCTTCTTGTAAAGATCTGCAAAAAGCGAGACCTCCGATTGTGACTTGTGTATGGGGGTCTCGTATCGAAGTCATCTGCTTCATGCCAAGTTCGTATTTACCCCCTTTAACAGTGGAGGCTTGGGGATATCAGACATTCGTATTTATTTTATTGCTGCCAGACGGGCTGCTATGATCCAAGTATTCCTACACTCCCCTCCCATTTGGGCGAATTTTGTTTTTTTCATACTTGCACTTCTTTTTTTAAGGTGAATAGGCTTCTGTTACCTCCTTCATTGCCACTGACCATGAACTATGGACAACCTACCCTATATATGACTTTTCAGCATGACTTAGTGACATTTTTACATGACCATTCTTCGGCAACATGATCCACAACATTGGGATATCTTTGATAGTGGTAGTTTTTCCAGCAGGCTGACCAGGTTCCCCTTTGTCTTTAGCCAGATTATCCGTGGACAGCAATTTTGAAGGCGATTAAATCGCTTGCCTTTGAAAATACTGTATATTAACTACAATGGCGGCTGCTGCACTACAGATTTTATTCTCGTCAGCATATCTATCAATGGAGAGTGATCAGATCTTCTGGATCAGATCTTTTGTGGAGTCATAGAAGCTATGATGTTTATTTTGCCCATGGTAGTAGTACGTACTATAGTGGGAAAAAGGGCCGCATATTTCGACAGTGGAAAGTGACTAGCAGAGCAAACTCTGATGTTTGATCTGTGGCTAGGCTCAAGAGGTCAACGGATGTCACTGCTGACACCTGCATAGAGTTTTCTTCAAAACAATCAATAGTCACTGCCGACTAACCTTAGGAATTGGATCTACTAGGAAACCACAATCATGTGATCTTTTATGAAAACAAAAATGAAACAATCATGTGATCTTCCTTGCATTTCATTCACTTAAACCATAATATGGCATCACATTTGAAAAACCAACCAGAGCGTCTCTAACCAAAATAATTTTTATTAACTACGCAAGCGTAGTGTAATGTAACATCCCAAAACTGAGTAATTGGGCTATCAGGAATTCCTAAGGTTAATTGGCAACAACTTTAGAATTATGTAACAAAAACAAGAAAAAAACAAAGAAGAAAAAAGTAATGGACAATTTAATACAAAAAAAAAAAATGCTTTTCTTTTCTTTATCATCTTTACATGGATCATCTATGTCGTGAAATGTGAAAGCAAACAAATAAAAATGAGGAAATTAAGAAAAGCCTATACAATATTGAAACAAAGATGAACATATACATATATACAATTACTAAATTCATAATTTTTTTTTTCTTTGATACCTGATGTAGAATCCATTTAACCCTTTCACAACAAATGATTTTAATGATAAAAATGGCTTATTTTTTAAATCGTTATTTGTAATGAAAATGATAAGGAGGAAAACATTTCTTAAGGCTTTAATTTAAGAGATAAAATAATTTCACAATGGATCAACATCTATTTTTTTTTTTTTTTTTTTTTTTGCACTCTGGCAGGTTTCTGAATTGTTTTCAAAGGAAATATAAAAGAAAATCACCACATGTGTAAAGAATTAATTGGGTATCCGGTGGGGGAGAAAAAATATGGGGATACCAAATGGTCTAAGAATAAAATAAAGATATGTACAAAGAATTTATACATCATTTGTGATTTTAAGTCCTTGCTTTGAAATTGTTAAAAACTTCTGTTGACAATGCATTTGATGTCGAGATGAATTTTTGAAAATTGTCTGGAGTTTTGAACCCTTCCCTTCCATAAATTTTATTTTCTCTTCAGAGAAACTTCTAAGAATGGTTTCATTTTTACAAATAAAACATGAATTACTGATTTCTTATTAACTTTTATATACTAGCTTCAAGTTCACTGAAATGTTTTTTAGGTGATATCACTGGAGATGATGGATCATTGAATATCAATGTTTTATGGATCAAACAATTTACAAACACCACATGAGATTGAATTTGGTTTTGTTCAAGTCCATCTATTGAGAAGTGAAACTTTTCATTATTTCATGGTTACAAAAGATACAGGTAACCACTCCATCCCAATTTTTTTTTTTTTTTTAAACAGTTCAGCTGGTTGGTTTTTTTTTTATATATAACTTTTTTTTAAAAAAAGAATATTAAAAATAAATTGCAACTTCAATCTATTCATTAAATCTTCTTTTTTATGGCCTGTATTGTTGGTAGGTATTCGTTGCAAATCACTTTACCCACTGGTTAGCTGGTTTCATTTTAAATTGCTTATTAAATATTCTTATAAACGGATTAGATATATCACATTGGTTGATAGAAATCATCCAAAAAATTTTCATACATTGATTAAGGCTTTGTGTATAGTAGTGCTGCACAATGTTCAGTTCAGTGTGCCTCGGCACTGAGGTGCTCCACATAAACATGGGATTTTTTCTTCTTCTATTGGGAACTTGTAGTCGTATGTAATCTCCTCGTTAACATTAATTGGCTGCTTTGAATAAATTACGATCTTCTTCTGACCTTCCACAGTGATGACCTTGGCATAACAATTAGGCTGTAAATAGTGAAGTATAATTATTAAACGATTGTTATAAATATTTTTAACATTTCAAGTTAAAATAATAATTAAAAATTCAGAAAACACCAAGGAACAAACCAACATGAACAAGAATAGGTAAATCCAAGAAATTTTTTATGCAGAGTTCAGATATTTGAGTTTGAACATTTTGAATGAACTTCAAGTTTGTCATCATGCAAAGGATCATGCTAGATATTTATTATCCGACATTTTCCAAACACCCTGTATACAGTCAAACGTCTCTAGAATGAACCCCACAAAGAATTTTTCCCTATAATGAATTTTTGCTTTGGTCCCAACCTACATTCCGATCAGATGCTATCAATTTTGCTTTTGTATAACAAATTTTTCTTTCTGGCGAATTTGCAATTTGCTGCCTATAACTGTTCCATCATCTCCTTATAATGGATTTTGAAACTGATTTCTTGGATTGATATTTTTACAGTCTCACACATTACTGTTAGGAAGTACTTCTGCACCTTATCTGTCAACAATAGGCCATGTTTTTCACATGCACCTAAACCATGGCTGCTGTAAAGCATAAATAGTTCACTTTGGAAGAAAAGCTTCAAGTGATCAAAGCTATTGATTCTGGTGAAAAGAAAATGTAGCGGAAAATTTTGGAGTCAATACTTCCACATTATCAACCATTCTTAAGGACAAAGATAAAATCCAAGAGAACATGAATGATAATGATGTCAATCTGCTCTTTATGAAGATGTAAATACCTTTTCTCCAAATTTTATCGTAAAATTTTTACGAGTGTTTATGCATTTGCTTTCTTCATGCAAAGAGTGGATTTCTACTTAAATCCACAACGCTCTACAGATCAGCTATCCTGAAATGGTTTAAAGATGTAATATAAAAAAACATTCTTGTAAGTGACCCATTCATTAGACAAAAGGCTCTAGGTCTTGCTAATCTTCTTAAGAAAGATCATTTCCAATCAGTATCTTGAACTTTGAGAAAAATCTTCGCAAAACGTCATTTAACCGTAGCATGAGCACAGACTTCGTCTCCATAGGACTGCTACCCCTAAAGTTTACTTGTGCACTAAAAAATTCTGACTTCGGATTCTTAAAGACCATCAAAAAATATAATAGGAATGTCCGTAAGACCCGCTCTCTATCTCTTTGTCTTCATTGATAAAATTGGGTTCAAAACTTTAAAAGTTCCACACTTTTAGGGCCTCTATATCTCCTAAACAGTTGGACCAATTGAACAAAGACCAATAATAAAACATTTCTCGAATATTGTGTACAATTTGAATATACCATTAAAAATAGGGGTTCCTATTTAAGATTTCAAAGTCCCCCTCACAAGGGGGGGGGGGGGGAGTAATATTTTAACTAATGAATTTCCCCCCACGAAATAATTCACTTTTGATTTTGGACATTTTTTCATACAATGCTTAGTTTCCGAGATATTTGGTTGTCTCAACAAGATAAATGCCTCACCCTGTATATGTAAATTAGGGCATGTAACATTGTTTTGGAAGAATATCCAGAAAATTTTGATCATAGTGTATGAATATTATCTTCATGATTCTCAATGAGCATTGAAGTATTTCTATAGAGTCGTGTCTCATGGCTTTCATGCTCTCCAACCTTACTGCCATATCACATTTTTTTGTGGGGTACTCAAAACCATAAGAACCAATTCAAACAATGAAAATTATGAAGCACTACATCAGACTCGAAATTTTTAGAACATTCCCTTGGAGATGATGTGAAAAACCATCCATTAGGCAATGAGTAGAGGTTTGTTTGAAGCACAAGGGAGCTCATTGCAACCATCCAGTAACAATTTTCAAATGATGATCAGCAAGTAAAATGCTTTTGTATTACCTTGCAGTCATGTAGATGTTTCAAGATTTATTCTGAATTAAAATACTGTTTATACAAATCTTACAAATTCAAAATGTCAAATCAATTCTGCTGGACTATTTAACCTATATATTAAAAAAAAATTAATATACGCAGAACTTACAATTTGAATCTGCCTACAGACTTCAACAAACAATCTACACATAATAAATATTACACACGATTCTTTTAAGCAAACATGAAGCCAGTACACATTATAATCTAGACAGTTTATAAACATGTAAACAAATACTACCATAAATATATGAAGAACAAAACATTTGCCTATGTTTACATTAACAATATAAGAAGTGATTTCATAAGAGGTGATTAATTATTGACAGACTTACACGTTCGTACCGAACATCTTCACTTATGTTCTGTGAAATGACTAATCGAAAGGGTTCCTTCACACTAAACTAATTGAAATCAATCAGAATCAATTCGAATCAAGGTAAATCTGACTCGCCAAGATTCGATTAGTGGCGTACAAGTCAAATACGCCCAAACTCGGTTCCCGCCTTCACACCAGTCAAGTTTGGATTGACTTGGTTTGACTCAGCTGGTGTGAAGGCATTGAAATCATGAATCAGATTCACTTTGATTCGGATTGATTCCGATTCGTTTAGTGTGAAGGGACCTAAGCCTGCATCATAAATTTTTACAGTATTTCTTTTATAGCTTGCTTCTATTACAGTGCTCCCTCTATATAGCGGCAATCTACATAACGCCAAATTTATAACTCTACATAATTGCAAGTCCATATAACAAAGTTTTTTCCGGAAAATAAAAATTGCAAACTCATTCATGCCTGCAGTTTTTATTTTCAGGAAAAAAACTTTGTTATATGGACTTGCAATTATAAATTTGGCGTTATGTAGAATCCCATTATATAGAGGGAGCACTGTATTTAGTTCCTATACCCAGTGCTATTCCTGCTTATGTTGTCACCTCTGTGCCCTGTCATTTTTGACCCCATTCTTTCCTTTTTCAACGTTTGCACAAACTTACAGGATCTCATGATAAAATATACTACATTAAAAATTATGACTTACATGATAAAATTATGCAATATAAACATTTGTCTATTTTTTACTAGGCACACAAAATTGTTAACCAAAATAAAACGCCTTACGCCACCTTTTTCGTAAGGCGCCACCGTACAGGAACGGCCCAGACTATAGCAAAGCAAAAAGTATTAAACTATCTGGTAAAATATATATATATAAAAAGCTGTATATTTCTCTCACATACTACTTACATTACAACTATGATTGATGAACCGAGCAAGATTTCCACATTTTGTTGCATCTATTATGGTTTCCAAGTCCACACGGAAAAGATAGCTGCTACCAATACCAATTTCTTCGTATTTTCGTTCCCGAAGGTCAGCAATAACTGGCCTAACCATTTGGCCAACGTATTCAATCACCATTTCATCAGCTGCAATGGGTTCCAATGCAAACAGACCCCAATCATGAATTTTACTTTTTGCAAACTTCAACTGCTTCTTACGGAACTGAAATGAAAAAATTATTATTAATTATTTTATTTATGTTCATATTAAATAAATGAAAACTGAAATTAGTGGAACACGAAAAAACAATCGTAATTGCTTGTACAATCCTTGTATTAGAGTGCATGAAATCAAATGTAGTCATGTTATAATGTAGCCCTTGTTTTCATCAATTTCGTAGTAAGATCTAAAATAAAGGTGAATTTCGTAATAAATGAAAGGTGTAGTGTTATCTGGTTTAATCCCAGATCATAGCCCTTTTTCCTTTCATTTTCATATATGTTTGTGGAATCCAAATCTTAGGGTATGATTTTTTTCTTTCATTTAAGGTCTCACTTTACAAGTTTTCCCTCTGAACTTATTAAAAGCAAAACAACTGGTTGCAAAGTCATTGGTCATAATAAAAGAAGAAAAGACTGCCACCGTGTTCTGGATAGATTACTTGTCCTTTTCCATCTGGATAAGTTGTAAAACTATAGTTCGGGACAGGTTAACCTTGCAATGAAGGAACAAGTACAGGAAGCAAGAAGGCCACGTGCAAGGGTGCGCAGAAGGCCACTCGGAGCTTTTCATCTAATGGTTCAACCTTAGCTATTGGTACTAATAATGAGAGTGAGTAAAACTTGTCTTTTTCTTCTGCATCCCATTGCTCCATCTGTTCTCAGTATGATTCATTAAGAATCATGGAAGTAATAAAGGTGCATATTGTAAATGGATTACATTACCTTCAATTGATTAAATTTCAGAAGATCACTGTCGGTCTCAAAACCTATTGACGTCAGCAACCTACGTTGATTTGACCTCACTTCTCGTGTTGTCTGAGCAGCCAATTTTGCTTTATTGGAGGAATCCTTAAGAGTAGAAAGCACAAAAAGTGTTAATAATGAGAATTAAAAAAAAAAAAACAACCAAAAACAACCCACAAAAAGTGAAACAAGGATCTTACTACTTCCTGGTCAGTATCTGCATTGCCATATTGCGCACCATGATGTTTAAAGCGAGCTTTCTCTTTCATGTCCAGTTTATAGTAACCTTCACTCCTTGCACATCCAGTAACATGAATACGTGGCCCATCATCTTTCCTCTTTTTCTTTGGATTAGGAATATTAGTAGGTGATAAAAAATTAAGGAAAATTCCCTATGATAAGTAATAGTCTATGTAATTAAAGATAACTTCTTATTTAGAAAGATTAAATAAGTATAAATATTCCCACATTTCTTCTGCTGTTTACATTTTTCCGATGTACTACTATGGTACCTGAAAAAACCCCAGGGATTTTGCAACGTTTAGATTGCTTTCTCTAATAAAATTTTCAAAAATTTATCATTAATGATATATATATGGTTGCCATTAAAACCTTCACAGACCGAATTCATGGGTTCATTTGCAAAATATAAAGATTTTAATTTTTATAAGTACAGTCAAATTTCTTTAATGTGATACATATTTTTCCCTTGGTCCTGGCTATTTCAGCAAATCGTATATCATACCCAGATAATATAGGGTCTCGCAGGGAGGTATGGTGTTTTGAAAAGACCGCCAGGCATGCTGGTGTCGACCGAATGTATTTGGAATGATTAATATCTACTTGGCCACCAGATGCCATTTCAATATCAAAGGAGCTGTGATCTGTGGGGTGGTCTCCTCGTTCACCAGACCTATCAGCTTGTGACTACTTTTATCAGGCTACCTGAAATCTAAAGTTTACATTGCTCTTGAAGCCCTTTCTGAAACAATAACGCGAGAAATTTGAAGGATTCAGAGTCCCATGCTTTAAAAGAGTATGGACAATTCCACCAGTCCTCAATAGAGAACCATCAGAAGGACAAGAATGCCTAAACAAAAATGGAATAGTCTGGTGAGCATGCGGGCTAGGAAAGCTGATGAATGTACTGTAGAGCATGTTAAGTTATACAAGTTGCACGTGGACGGACATGATGATGTCATCCAAAAAAGGGATCAGGACGAGCTTGATGATGTCCTAGATGTAGCATGTAGCATTTAATGTCCCTTCCACAAACACCAGCCCAACTAGTAGAATGTGCGTCTTATTTGGTCTTCGACAGACACATATAGGACTGTCACTCATGCAGAGACAGAAACTATCCTCATTACTGAATACCACCGATCTCCATTCATTCCTCTAAGCAGCCCATTCTTAGCACCAGTGGAGGCTCATCTAACTTTTTTGGAGAAAGTGGAAGATCGTCAAAGGAACCGATGCGAACACGATGGACCTATTGTTGCACAAACTTTGCCTTGCATTGTTGGTCATGAGATATATATTGTTGGTCCATGCAGTGTGTTTGTGAATTGCGTGCTGATACCATTGTTGATACCTATTGTTGTACAAACTTTGCCTTGCATTGTTAGTCATGAGATATTTCTCATTAATATGCCTTGCCATAAACATGTATATCGATTTTTTTATCGATATTTATTATTTTTCCGAACTTCCAGATGATAGCAGATGGTCCGGTCCAACAGATGTCGTGTGACTGTGTAGCTGATTTGAGTGGGTGCAACTATTCGGTCTGCTACAGCAGCCCTTCAATCGCAATGATCCTCATGTTTATCCCAAAATCTGCACTATCAAGAAACATGTCCGTGAACAAAAATATATAACGTAAACCACAAGGAAATGTCGCATCCGACACTGAAGCAGACATGTACTCAGAGAAATCATAATACGCAGAAGTTAACTCGACAGATGACTTATCTGAAACGACGAAGCACCAGACAACTAAAGTCCAGAAGGGTACTGAAATGGGTTAAGACCTCAATCACTGTCAAGCATGTGCAAACAAAGAAATCTGATGCAAGTGTAGTTTTCGACACCACCTTGTGAATTGAGGGTTAATTTAAACAGGAATAGAATTTTTTTCTATTGCATTTGCAAAAGCATAGTGTGTTTATTATTGGATTTATACTGAAAACACTTTTATTCATCAACCCTCCCCCCTCAAAGTTTTGGGCTCTTCCAGAAATTTCATTCTACACTCGTGTCCAACTTTAAGCATAATCAATATCAGTATATTTATTTCATAAACCAAATTTGAGAAAGGGTAGAAACTCGTAATGTGCAATGCTGCATTGATTTCATAAAAGAAAAGTTTCTGAAAACACAGACAAAGAACATGGTTTTATGAGCACAATACTTGGGGAAAATTATGCTAATATGGGGATATGATCACCCGTAGCAGCCACACAAGTCATACACCCATACTTTCAATGAAGTTGTTCAAAAGCTCCTTTGGCAACAAGTGCCTCTCCTGGCAAAGAGCAGCTTTGAGCTCTGAGATGGTCATTGGTGGAGACTGACAGGATGTAATTCATCTCCCTATGCATCCCACGCATGCCCAATAGGGTTTATATCTGTATTTCTTGCTGGCCACTCCATGCGCTTGATATCCTCACTTTGCAGAAAGTGCTCCACCAGCAAAGCTCTGTGGGAGCATGCATTATCTATCGTCCATGAGAATAAAATCTGGATCCACGGCAACTCTGAAACCTCTAACATAACCTTCCAGTATTTTGTCTCCATATCTCCGAGTATTAATGGTAGTTCTGTCAAAGATGTGAAGCTCTGTGCGTCCATTTAGCATGATGTCTCCCCAAACCATAACTTCAACACTGCCATACGAGGTCTGTTCAAAAAATAACCAAACTTTTTTAATTACACGGCAAAGGATCGTCGTAGTGACGAGCGGTTGGCAATACTGCAGTCGTCATATCCTTCTGTCTAATGGACTATTTACAAGTTTTTACATGTTGTTTAGTTTTCTAGTTATTGCCATTTGAATGCAACGTGTTTCAGTGGTCGTGACGATTTTTGCAATGTACGATTTACGAGAACAACGATGCAACCTGAAATTTTGCGTGAAACTGGAGAAAACATTCACGGAAACGCGAGTTGGGTTTACGGATACAACTTTGAGACCGAAGTTCAGTGA
>JAHWFO010068719.1:5686288-5856436 GCA_023313115.1 Rhysida immarginata | reverse complement strand
AAAAAAAAAAAAAAAAAAAAAAAAAAAGGCAGGTTCGGTCCTCTGCCAAGGTGATGCTCACCGTTTTTTTTCTGATTTCAACAGAGTTATGCATTTTGAATTTTTGCCTCAAGACCAAACACTCAACCGTCTGTCCTAAGAAGATGTTTGGAAAAGGTTGCGCGAAAAAATTCGCAAAAAGAGACCACTGTTGTGGCAAGATGACTCAGAGATGCTCTTCATGGTTGCGCCTGCCCACTCAGGCTTGTTATTTCGCCAGTGTTATGCCAAAATCAGATGACTGTCTTCCCCCAGCTTCCCTACTCCCCAGACCTAGCTCCTTGCGACTTTTTTCGATTTTCACGTTGTTCTCGTAAATCGGACATTGCAAAAATCGTCACGACCACTGAAACACGTTGCATTCAAATGGCAATAACTAGGAAACTAAACAACATGTAAAAACTTGTAAATAGTCCATTAGACAGAAGGACATGACAATTGCAGTATTGCCAACCGCTCGTCGCTATGACGATCCTTTGCCGCCTAATTAAAAAAGTTCGGTTATTTTTTGAACAGACCTCGTGCTAGTCCTTTTCCTTGATGTTGTTGAGATTTTAACAGGTTCCATGTTCTCTCCAGATAGTGGCTCGATGAGAATCGTTTTGTAAGCTGAATCTTGATTCATTGATGAATGCATGTTGCTCCATTAATCTAAAGTCCAGTTAATGTTCTCGAGTCCAGTTTAAAAGGACCCTAAGACTCGCAGGGATGAGCGTGACAAACTGCCGAACGTCTGGCATAAACCAGCTTCCTTTAGCCTCCAGTAGTCTGTCTGGAAATTCTTGCTCTTGATGTGGCTGCAAGCTGGTTAGACAACTGCCTGGCATGTAGGGTCCTCTGACATCTTGCAGTTAACTACAAAATACCGGTCTTGCTGAGTGGCAGTAACCCCTGTGCCTTGTAACAGTCTCCCAAGTCTGGAAGCTTTGTGGAACATTCAGTTCTTAGGAAATTTCTGTTTGTGACCATCTTGTTTCAAGTCTTCCGATTATTCTGCCTTTTATGACAATATCAATTTGGTGTCTATGGCCTATATTAAACGCAAAAGCAACGATTGCAAATTCTCCTCCTAACGTGACTTACAAGAGCGTGTATTGTGACTCTATGGTTTACTTTACATTATTTATTGCACTTTGATCACTTTGTATAAATTTGCATTTGAGATAATCCGATTGTGAAATGACATTGGTTTAACAGTCTAACTGATTCACATGACATTTACATACCAATGTTTGTCTTTTTTTCTGGATCTGAACCTGCAAATGTAATTCTTTACAAGTATTCTTAACTTTTGTACACGAGTGTACTTTTAGAATAACCTCAGCATTTTATTTTCACTTTGGAGCTCAGAGACCTATCTATTAAAATTACAAATATCTTTATTTTATTTGCTACTCAAAAGAAATGAAAAAAAGAGGAAAAATGTACATTTGGTTATAACTGTCTTTACCTAAGCAATTGTGTCCTTTTTATCTCATTGCCTAAAAGACCAGATAAAATCCAACATTTTTTTGCAACAGAAATAGCATATACATGTAAAATATTAAGACATATTCCCATGTATATTATAAAAGTTGAAGTAAAGAATTTGTCAAATTTTCTCTTTTGTTTCCCCCCCTCGTGGGAGAGAAAAAAACTGTTGCAAACATCACAATATCCATCACACACCAGTATACTGTTTCTTTCCCCCCCCCCCCCTCATTTGACAGCCAATCAAGATATGGCTCCTTTAGCATCCACCAATCCAAACAATGGAGAGATGACAATAACTCTTCCTTATTGGATAGTTTAAATTTTCCTTAAGTAAAAACTTGGAATTTGCTTATACAATAGATATAATAGGGCTTGAAATTCAAATTTTTCATGGAGGGGAGCCTCCCCTCCTATGTTTGCAATTGGAGGGGAGTTGAGCTCTTTTGGAGGGAAGCAGTAATTTATGGGTTATAGGGACTGCAAGTGTGACGTCAGTCCTGGGAATTCTTCAGTCACATGACTCGATTTGGTTCCAAACAAGTCTTCTCGCTTCGGGATTTAACATGGTTCCAACGTAGGGATGGAATAAAATCGCTTTGTATAAGCCCACTGTTTATAACACATTTAAGATGTGAAATTGTTTAGTTCCTCACTGCTCAAGAAGGAGCCAAAACAGTGATTTAGACATTTATCGTTTTCCCAAAGAAAGAAAGATCTGTGAACGATGGCATTCTTTTGTTAAGTGATTAAAAGTGATTAAAAAGCATTCTAATATTAATGTATAAATTATATAATGGTATTAAATGTCTTAATAATAATATAAATTACACAAATTAATATAATAATTTAAGAGATGTCATTTTTACTGGCTGCCCGTTTCAACGTTACTAGTACGTATATTGCGTGGTTCCAATGTTTGAAACCAGCGACCCCATTTCCTAGGCTCTCAGCCCGTTCATCGCGCAAATGAAGTCACTTGCACTCCCTATACAAATGATTTTTCAACATATTTTAATTTAAGTTTTGTACATAAATGTGTTAAAAATAATAAAATACCAAAAACTCAGTCATAAAATAAGTGTAATAAATTCTTATATTTCAATAAACAAAAATTAAATACTACTAAAATATATGAAAACGAGTGTGTCTTGATATTTAGCAATCTACATGATTTTGAAGCATCATCTAAACAATGCTTCCTATAATCTAAGAGCTGCCCAATAAATTCCTATACCTTTAATATTTTTCTCTTGACGATACTGCAATGGTGACAATTGGAATAGGAAATTCCATTGGTTCAAAAGGTAAATCTCTATGAAAATATTCAACAATACTAACTGATGACAAGTTAAACCCGTAATCTAATGATTTATGGATAGAAAAGTGTCCAAACTTATATTGTAAGATATAGAGAAATAAACTCTTAATAAAATCATAAAAACTTTTAATATGATTAAATTTCATGGACGGGAAACTCCCCTCCTGAAAGTTTTTTTGGGCGCGAATTTAAAATTTTGGGCGAGAGTCCCGCCATCCCGCCCTGAATTTCAAGCCCTGTATAATACTTTTTAAGTGTATACTACTATAATCTCTTTCACATAACATAAAATGTTTTTAATAAATAAAGCATCAAGCAATTAACATGTCTATTAAAAGGTGGCCTGGGACTCAAGAGAAGACCTCTGAGTTGCGTAATTCCACCACCGCACGGCAGAAACGTTTAGATGAGTTCATTTCTAAAAAGGTTGGATAGGGATAAATAAATAAATAAATATATACAGTCGTCCTTCCGCAAGTCGGGATTCCACAATTCGAAAAATTCCACAAATCGGCACTTTTTTCCTGAAAGTCAAGATGGCAGACAATGACTTTCGATCGGGGATTTTTGCGAATAAAAACCTAAAGCACGGATGATTATTACAATTAAAACATTCAAAATTAACCAATTTTATTGTTCCCCTTATGCATACTACCTGTTTTGGGGGAGCTATGAAAGTTTAATTATGGAACTTAATACGAGAATTAATATAAGCTGGCGTTGTTCGAGCTGGTTATTTTTCACGAAATTCGAAATGGCAACCAATTACAGAGGCACCTCATCCCCTCTCCATGCTTAAGCGGCTATATTTTCCCTTAAAAAATTAAAATGCTGACTTGTGATTAAGGCTGCCTTAATCGTTATATTTAATCTTGTTTAATTTTTTTCTTGCAATTTTCTTCTTCAAAAGATGGTAATTTACTGATGGTAGAACTGTACAATGAAGATGGTCTGCCATCTTGGAATTCTCTAAGTCTGGAAAATTCACCAAGACAGCAAGGCCCTGGAACCGAGGTTGCCGACTTGTGGAGGGACGACTGTATTTAATGGTTTTTATCATTAAGATTAAAAACAACTAAGTGAATTTTAAATTCTTAAACCACTTAAACTGAACTATACTATTTCTCATTTCAAGTGACCATCTAATTACCCTCAGGCATTGACCTACTTTCTTTTGTTCAAGCTCAAAGATATTGCACGAGGAAACGAGTGAATCCTGATCTACCAAAGACAGTATCAACAGAAATCGATTTCTTTCTTTATTTTTTTTTTTATTATTTTATTTAACAATTTTATCTTGTACTATCTTGAGTCATATGCATTATTTTTAGTAACAAATTTTTAATGTTTTAGTGATTACCGTATTTTTTATCGTAAAATTCAAGTATTTTATTTTTAATATTTTAATGAGAAATGTTTAATTTTTTATTTTAGATTATTACTGGGAAATATTTTTTATTTCATATTTTAATCAAAATAAAATAAAAAATATAAAAAAGATTGCAGTTTTAATTTTAAAAAGAAAATATTAAAAATTTGCTGACTTAATTTTAAGAATAATAAAAATTTCCAATAAAATTTTAAAAATAGAATATTACACACTTGCCAGTAAAATATTAAAATAAAGTATAAAAAGTTTGTCAATAAATTATCAAAAATTTGAACTATAAAAATTTTATATATTTATTAATTTGTACTTTAATAATGCATATAATACAAAATAGTAACAAGATATAAAAATGAAAAAGAAAACACCTCTCTCACTTTTCACAAGTGTACAAAAACTTTTCTTTCAGGTTTTGAAGTTATCTGACTGGAACTCCTTGTTCATTGAGTATTATCGTTGCCAAGCGGTTATTGCCTTAGATCAATTAGACGGTCGCTTGAAATGAGAAATAGTATAAGTAACCTTCTGTGAATAATGTTTTTTATTGTACAGAAACATTTTAGCCAAAATCATAACTGTCTTATTACTATTAGGCTTAGTATTTTTCCACGTGGTTTGCAGAGGGTTAAAAAACAATTACGAAAATAAGAGATTCGTGAATCATTAAAATGTGGATTAAATTACCTTGTAGAAAAAACAAACTCATAGCAGTAAATAATATCCAGAGTGCTTCAAAATGTTAACTCTTATAAAGATAGTATTAGTTCAATAAATTCAATGATTACTTTGGCAAGTAGATTACATTTGGAACTGAGAAAAAAAATGTATGGTCACGAACCAGTCGAAAGCGCAATATTCATTTCCTGTGAGTTTTTGCCCAATATTTATGCTGCCCCATTTTACTATTCGATGTGCTCATCCTAATGCAGAACATGCATAGTTGTAGCCCATAGCCAAAATTTGTATCAGGGAAATGATTCCAGTTATCTGCATGTGGTTCCAGAAATAGGTACATTATAATCCGAATACAGATTGAATGCTTTGAAATTTCCCAGTTTAATCCTATTAGAGCCCTTATTTTAAGTTAAGTGTTAACATTTCTAAGGCACTCTAACTACTTAAATTTCTTGCAAAATAAAATGTTGAAAAATAAATAACATTTTGTGTACACCCAAACATTATATTGATAACACAAAAAGGATATGAGCATGGTCAACCCAATGGGTATCATTGAGCCAAAAGCCCTGAGCATCGTCTTGCAACATCATATCATAACTGCGTTTAAGAAAATTGACATCTTCACTGTCAATACCAGTCCGCAAAAATTCGTATAAAATATTCATTTCTTCAAACAACGTTCTCTTTTGAAACAAAGGATGCTTCTTTTCTGAATGAGATTCTGATTTTGTTTCTGAGCGGCTACGATGTTTAGACTTCGATTTAGATTTAGATTCTACGGGATGGGATGGCGGTGGTGGCGATGTCGAGATTTTTGTGTACTCGTGATCGCATGGCAGGCCATGATAATCATGATCGAGCGACGACCCTTTTGCAACAGAATCGATGACAACGTCCACGCTGTTGCCAGTGCTTGTCCTATCAGCTTCTGTCTCCTCTCGGACATCTGTTTTCGGAAGATGTGTACTTGGGAGGCAGTAGCTGTGGTCATAGAAAAATTGTGAATCGCTAGTTTCATTCTGTTGATTGGATTCATCGTGTTCAGAAACCAAATCTAAATCTTCTTGCATTTTAGAATCATCAAGAAGCTCGCTTGTTTCATTGTCTTTTTCTGAAATGTCATCACGGATTTCTCCTTCCTCTTCCTCTTCCACATCTTGCATTTTCATCTCTTCCAAGCAATTTTTGTCATCGATCATTGGAACGCTGTCTTCTTCCAATTCTTTGTCAATTTCTTTCTCAGGTAAAGCTTTTCCTTCCACCACTTTAACAACCTCACCATTAACAATTTCAGTAGATTCATTTTTTGTTTCACATGGCACTGAAGGAGTGACTTTATCATCATGTAATGTTTTTTGAACTTCAGTAAAATCACTATACATTGCGGATAAGGCCACTAAAGCTTCAGCTGCAGTGGTCTCATGCTCAGTATCTGAACGACACTGATTGGTTTCTAAGTCCGAGGGTTTATCCATCTTTAACACATCTTCTGAAGTAGGCACATCCTCATCAATGAGAACCTCAGAACTAAGGTTTAAAGATTTGTCAAGCTCACCATTAATTGCTAGCATACTTGTTTCATCAAGAAGTGCAGGCTCGCTATCTTCAGTTGGCAATGAACTATGGATAAATGATTAAAACAAAGTTTATTTAAAAAAAATGAAAAGATATCATTTTGTTCACATATGCACGCACACGCAAAAAGCACACAAGCAAATAAACAAATAATTCCATTTTTTCTTTCTCAAGCAAACAAAACATCAGTTAAATAATCAAATATACAAAGAAGAAAAAGGAAAAACCACCTTATTTCCAAACTTCCAGGTAATGCAGGCTTAATATTTTCATTTTCGTTTAATTTATCCGATTCCAGATCCTCATTTTCTTTACTAAAATGCAAACCAAAAAAATGCATTTCATAAAAATTGGTACATATCGTAGCCTCTGGCAATAAATTATCCTTAATCTGCACTTTATTTCTCATTCTAGATAACAGGCATGAACATTAATGCAAATATCCAACATACATAGGAAACAATTATAGCAAATATATTAAAAAAAATCAACCAAAAAAATTTGCATCTTTATTCTTGGTTATCAGGTAATCACTTTGGACAGAGGCAAAATGAGTAATGAACATATTAAAGCATAAATAAAAATAAACCAGCTAATCAGAATTAGGTGAATTAGTGAAAGCAAACTCCTGTTTTTAAATTACAACAAACGTGGCAGATAAATGCCTAAGTTTCCTTAACCTTTTGTTCAATATACTTTATTGAATTTTCAAATTGTTTTAAATTCAAATGAAGGATTACATTTATTTATTAAGTAGTGGAAGAATGGGCTATTTATCGATTTAACCATGTCCTTCTGTCTGTCCCTTTGATATTTTCAAAATTGTTTGACAATATAAGGTTGAAGTTCGGTTTGGATTGGTCCACTGGGGTCTGAGTTAGAGAAGTCCATCCGGTCAATAATGTAAAGGAGTGAAACTTAGTATACAGATTTCTTTGGGCAAGATCTACACTTCTATGAAGCCTGGGCTGGATTCCCAGTTAGGTTGGAGTTAATGGCATTAGCTATCACTGATCTTTAGAACCTACTTTTTTCAAATGATAATATGTTATGTCATTCAATTGGAAATGATGAGAAATGAAAGAAGATAAGAGTTCTTTTTGTTTTTCTAAATACCATGTCCAAAAGAATAAATTTTGTGATTACAAAAAAAAAATAGAGGCTATAAAGTGGAGATAATAAATGGAGGTGGAAAAAATACAAAGAGGATAAAAAGTAAGAGAATATTTTTACTTTTTTTTAATCCTGTCTATATTCTCAATCTTTTAGCTCAATTTTGTACTCTCATATTTTATCCCTGTTTCTAAAGAACACTTTTTATCCACTTTTAGTCCATTTTTAATGGGGCAGGGGGAGGGTGATTTTCGTGAACTCAGGGCTTCTACTTTTCTATACCTTCCTTGGGGGGGGATTAATTTCTTGTTATTCTTCTAGAAAAGCCCACGGATTCATGATGTTTGCACCATCAGATAGTGGAGAAGGAAATGCGATCAAGCTACTTTTTTCCATTCATGGGACATGACACCCCTTTCCAATAAAATGAGTACGGAATTTGTCGTCCAAGGACTCTCTTGTAAACAAATATCCAACAACTCCTGAAAACATAACATGAATGAACACCAGGTAACATGGTCCATTCAAATGGGGCAGCAGGAAATGAGGTCTTATCCTGTGATCATGTACAGTCATCAAAGGGAAATAATCCACACTTGAATTTTACTCTAAGTTTTACCGTTTCAATATTAATTTATTTTTAATAATTTAATATTACATTTAGAGTTAACATCATTAAGATTATTAAATTTAAATAATTATAATTAAAAAAGCTATTAAAACAACACATTAGCATGAAATGTAATATTAACTATTAAACTCATGTGGATTATTTCCTTTGGTTGACTGTACAATTACAGCCCACATATTGATATAGAATCATTGCTAATGACCAGTCATGTGTGTGGAATGTGGATTCGTGTCACTCCAAACATGGCTATTGCAGGTGTTGAAAACGCCTGGTGATCAATACACACTGTAGGGAGTTCGTTACAGTAGCATAGCACTGGATAAACTATTGACGGAAGTTAACTCTGGGTTAATTCTTCACACTTATTACTCGAAGATCTCATGGTGCCTGAAATATGCATTTCTGACCACTGATTCCCTATCTCTAAATACTCAGTTTACATTTACCGTACTCTTTTTATCATTAGATACTCAGCCGTCTATCATCTGTAGAAGTTAATCCTAAAAGTTTGATTAGGAAGTATAAGCAATAAGTTATTTTGTAAATATTGCCACTACAGTACCATATCCACAATTCTATTAAATCTGGAATCATGTTGATTACTAAATCAAAATTTTTCTAATATTTTAAATACAAAATTCTGAACAAAAACTCATCTGGAAAGGATTAATTACCCTTGCTTCTGATTTCCATTTCCCCAGAATTTGTATATAAAGCCCCTTCCTTTCATTAAAAAAAAAATAATAAAACTAAAAAACAAACAACCCACCCACTAAACAGCATTTTTCATCCCACTCTATTATCATCTCTGAGCCAAAATTGAATTTATTAAACGGTAACTTTTATAAAAATCAAAAGGTCAAGAATGAGATAGTCCAAAGCATACTTTTAACAAAAATTATTTTATGGGACAGTTCATTTATTAAATGTAAGGAGGAGGCATTTTAAGATTTACTCAACAGGTGGCCAAATTATAAACATGTAGTGTAAAATTATTTACAACATTTATGTACTATTTTAAATCTAAAATATACTCTTCTCTTTGTGGCTATGGATATATGATTCTCACATCTTCAATTCTAACATAGTTTTCTGGAAATTTTCCAAATTCTTTCAAAAAATTTTTTTCTGCCTCAACTCCTAATATTCATGGTTTATTTCTGATCTTTAAAAGTCTTTTTAGGTGGATTTTTTCTTTCATATGAAAATTCTAGAAGACCTTTGCAGTGATGCATTAAGCCAAAAGAAATATTCACTTATGAAAATGTATGACCAAAACTTAGGGGTGTTCAGATTCCCCCATATCCAAACATTGTGTTTATTCACCTTTCCAGTTATGTGAAAAGTGGCCTCATCAGAATCACACATGTGCTCACAGACCTGGGGATCGTCAAGATTAATTTTATTTGCATTAATTTTTAGGAAATTTCTACCAAAGATTTTTTAACATCGTGAGACCATCCTCTTAAAATGCCTTTTTTAAATATTTAAATGTGAAGTGGGGGGGCAAGCTTTACTTAACTTTTAAGAAAACTTCCACTTCATAATAGAAAGATACAAACAGATATGGTATTCGATGTGATGTCCACCCATACAATAGCCATAATTCTGCATGTAATATCACTGATGCCATTATATCAGCAAAGATAGCTCGTGTTAATGCCCTACAGGCTTCCAGAATCCGTTGTTGCAGAACCTGTTGTGAGATTGGTTGTGGCATAAACTTTGTTCTTGAGGTAGCCCCACAAGAATAAGTCAAGCGCTGTAGGAATTGTATTTTGAATTCTTATTGAAGAAAGCCATCTTCTGCTGTTGTAATTTAATATAAGTTTATAACAGTTTATCTTTCAAATGCTTTTTGATCAGGTGATTGAGATTGGGTGAATAAAGGTGACGAGCATGATGCTCGGAATTTTTCCTTCCATTTCTTTCCATTAATATCTTTATCTTACATTTGGATCATTAACTCCAGTTTAAATTTATTTCATTCATATGAGTCTTCATCGCTGACTTAGTAGTCGAGAGTGCTGGGGTGCAGGTCTTATTACTCTCGAAACCAAAGAGCTGTGGGTTCAAATCCCACTGAGGGCATTGATGTTTGTGTCTGTCCTTGTGCCTGTCCCTGGGTTAGACGCAATATTACCTCGTGGAATCAGTGCCAAAGTTATCATTGGCTTTATTCAATAACAATAATGTGTGAAAAAATTTTGAATAAAACAAATAATTATAAAACACTGGGTGTGAATCTACGACCCACATAATTCTCCCTCGATATCTAATTCACTGTGCTATGTTAAGAATTGAGAATATTATACTACAGTGTCATTAAAAGAGCATATAATACATATATTTCTTTTGAAAGGCTTAGCGATGCATCATCCCTGTTTAGCATTGGTTACTTCCATTTAAATACTACATTCCTGAAAATGTTTGGCAAAACTGGGTAAATGCTTCCCTTATCAGATAGAAGTTTAAATTTAAAATGAAATTTAAATCAAAATACTCAGTAGTTCTATTTCTAGTGCTTTAGGAAAAACTTTTTTTCAAAGAATTAAGTCACAATATCGAATTAGGTCTACATAAAAAAATAAAATTTATACATACCTAATAAGAATAGCTTTCTTACTGTCCTCGTCTTCCTCACCAATTTCCCCATCTTCTCTTTCATCACACGATACTCCTTCAGACTCTTCTCCTTCTGTCTCATATTCAGATTCAGATTCACTCTCCTCTGATTCTGAGGTACTATACGATTCGCTTTCCTCTTCAGATTCATCAGAACTCTCTGCTGAAAAATCAAATAAAAATGGAAGACTTGGTCTGTCATTCTAAAATAAGTATATTTTTAATATGAAACTATGAATGAAAATATATTTGCTGTAATTATTTTTTTATTTAAATGAAATGATTTCTGATTAATTGAGATAACTAACTTAGATGTAAGGAAATTAAATGCTTGCTTTAAAGCAATGAGCTACTCATAAAACCATATAATTTTGAATATGTACCTTCAGATTCTGCCTTTTCACTATCACTTTCTTGTGTGCTGGTTTCAGTTTCTTCAAACTGCTTTTCAAAGCCTCCAGGCTTACCACCACCCAAATTACTCTCATTATCTGAGATTTTTATTTCCTCGGTTTCTGAATCCTCATGACGTTTACTATCTTCATCATCAAGAGGTGGAGGAGAAGGAGGCTTAATTTTTCTCTGAAATTACAGAATTTGTGTTACAGAAGAATTAAAAAAAAAACTACAAACAACATTTATAGCAACATAAATTTAGAGTAGCCTGTAGTAAAAGAGTAGTGACAACACACAGTGGGCGCCTTGTTGTGTCGAACTGATGGCAGGAATTAGTGGCATCTGATTGTTGTTTCCATGCATTTGGGATAATACAATTTTATTTTATGTTCACAAATTCTTGAGCTATCACACCAAATGCATGGAAACATCAATCAAATGCCACTAGTTTGACACAACATGGCACCCACTGTGAGTTGTCGTTACTCTTTTATTACCGTACATAACAGCAAAAGAAGAAAAGAAACTACTATTCCAAATAAATGAATTAATAAAATTAAAAATCATATGAACATTCAAGATCTAGGTGTTCTCCATTAGTTAGAAACAAGTAAAAAAATAGCTAACAAAGTCACTATAAGCATAGTCTTTTAATCTCCTGGTCTGTGCACAGGCACTGAATTCCATTGTTTTAGTCCAACAATTGGATTGCTGTATTTACTGAAGTCGTTTTTTGCCCTCTCTATTGCATGAATTTGGCTACAGCTCAAACTTTACAATGTATTTTAACTATCGTACAACATAACAAAACTGTCAGCTAATGTTACGCATTTGTTGCTGAACATGTAATAGTAGCTGACAGGTTTGTTACGTTGTGTGGTCGTTAAACTACATTGTTAAGTTTGAGCTGTAACCAAATTCATGCAATAAAGGGGGCAAAATAAGACTCTTCAGTAAATATAGCAATTCAGTTGTTGGACTACTAACCAATTGAATTCAGTGCCAGTGCACAGACCAGGGGATTATGAGACTATGCTATAAGGCAGCAGCAGTTAACCAATAAGAAAAATTATTTAACAATAAAAAGAAACTAAAGGCATCCAATCGGTTACTAGTAAAGGACCATTGTCGTTATTCAGCAACCATCTGGATGGCTTATGACTGGAAATTTGAAAAGATTCCGAGAGAGGAATCTTTCTCCGAGAATCTGTCCAGGGATTTATAAGTTTGAATTTTCCTCTTGCAATAAGTTTTATTTGGGATATTCAAAAAGAAGGGTAAAAACTAGAATGAAAAAGCATATCTCCTATATGGTCTGGACCTGGTTGAAAGTGGTCCACTACAATGTGGTTTTGGAATGGCTCCGGAATCTACTTTTCACGATTTTTCATTATTTATTTTACATTTCACAACATTTATGATATATGTATACATGTTGAACGCTCCAAACTTTACAGAAAATTCAGTTTATTTCTCAAATTTCCATCGTTAAAGGAAACCAGCACGATAGCGAAGTTTTGTAAGCAAAATGGTGACAGCCAATTGAAAGTGTATGGCTATCATGATTGTTCACTTTCAACAAATGAAGATAATCATTTACCGTACTTCTTTTAAATTCTCCTGCCTAGCCGCCATTTATTTAGAATACTGGCAAACAAAAAAATTGATTTTCAATTTTAGCATTTGTGTTCAGTTTTGTTATAAACAACTGCCACCCACCGCGAAATATTGCTGCAATGTTTATTTTCAAAAAACAACAATTAAGCAAAAAGTGTGGAATGGAACAACCAAAAAGGGAGGGAACCTCTAACCCAAAGGAGATTTTAAATACCGGATACGTATTTCGGCTGCCAAGCAGCCATCTTTAGCGATGATAGACAGAAGTCAACTTGAAAGAGGAAGTTGATTTTTGTCTCTCATCGCTGAAGATGGCTACTTGGTAGCTGAAATACGTATCTGGTATTTCAAATCTCCTTTGTGGATTAGAGGTTCCATCCCTTTTTGAATGTTATCTTCGTATGGACATAAAATTAAAGTTAAAAAATGTAAATAAAAGTGTCCACAGGCAGAGCTTGGATAAAGCCCGAAAAAGAGGAGACGCTCTGTTAAGCAGCAGATTGATCACGTCTTTAGTCAAATTGCATAATTTTTAGCTTGATGTTATGTCTTCAATACTTTTCATGTTTTTTCGAATTATTTCTAATGTTTTTGTAATAGCATTTAATTTAATTTAATAGTTCGTGTTCTTTTGATCTTCTAATGTAGAATTGTCAGATTTTACTCCGCACGGGAGGGGGAGGGGAAGTGGCCTAACTAGCTTTTTAGCGCCAGTGTTCAATTTATCATTTTTAGCTTTTCAGCGCCCCTAATTCATTGCGCCCGTGTACTTTGCACACCTTGGGCACCCTTAGGTATGCCTGTGGGGAGGGGGGAGACTTGGTCCAGCATACGAATCCTCAAAGAATTTAATTTTCAGTAAAGAAGAAATTGTTGCAGATAATAAGCTGTTTGGGAAATACAAATGGAAAACTATGTAAAAAATAAAGCAGAGCACTTTAATTTTGATTGGATATAGCCAATTTCTAGAGATAGCCAAAATAAACAAGAAGTCTATCAAGTCCCCTCCCCCCGATAGATCAACTTTTTAGCGTAAATATATAAGTTTTATTTAACTCATTTATTACTTTTCCTTAGAAATAAAGATTTTCAGTTAAAATCCTGTATATTTTTATAATTTCTCCTCAATGACAATAACGGAAAGGGTCACAAGATTTTTCATGATTAATTACCCTGAAAGATGGCATCTTTGGCATAGCTGCTTTGAATCCTAACCCAATTCCCATCGAGTCCAATCCAAATCCAAATGCTGAAGTCTCACGAGATGGATCAAACAGAGACTGCAGTGATGATGACATGTCTGTTTTTGCTCCAGGTATTGGACTTTTGTCAAGTTTCTCTACTGCAACAGCTACACTTGTTGCAGCCTTAGGCTGTAATAAGTCAATAAAAAGCAAAATTTTTTAAACTGACAGCAACAATAATATATTTACATTTTTTTTTTTATCAGAATTATGCAAGCACAACATACCTTGGATATCA
The DNA here is from genome assembly GCA_023313115.1 of Rhysida immarginata. Taxonomy (NCBI): domain Eukaryota; kingdom Metazoa; phylum Arthropoda; class Chilopoda; order Scolopendromorpha; family Scolopendridae; genus Rhysida; species Rhysida immarginata. The sequence goes on along the minus strand of JAHWFO010068719.1, from coordinate 5,842,102 downwards.
TTTCTTGTTCATCCCACCACTGTTCGAAACTCTTAAATGCTGAATTTTCAACCATTTTCTTGCATAAATCTTTTCGCATGATTTGTTTTAATTCTTGGGAGATGATATCAAGAACACCTCTTCAAGAAAAGATAACAATACAAATAATAAACACTCATGAACTTAGAATTGTACAGAGGATTCAGTAAGTTACAAAGGAACAATTTTGAATTTTTGAAACATTACAAAAACCCTCGGTATTATCTACGATTGTGTTCTATATGTTTCCTATGATTGTGAAAAATTACCCTGAATCACAATTTCTATTCCAGGAAACTATGTCACAAAGCATTTATGTCGATCTTATCCCACTCCTGAGGGCAAGTTTTCCACAGACTATCCAATGTACATAATCATCTATTTCCAATGGCTTATTTTGAGAGTCTAAGGCCACAGAAATACATCACAAAGCATCTGGTGGTTTAACCGATAATAGGTTAGGTGCTGTCTATTCAAAGCAGGAATCTGGAAATTTTTAGTGACTGCGTGTGTTTGATTGGCAGACTGCTATATGTTTAGCAAATGACATTTGTGTTGAGTCACGGATTTTCTCCCACGATGAGTCACTTCATGTTCGTTACTACCTGATATTCATGCAGGTAAGGGTCTCAGCTCTGGCAGAGCCTGGTTCATTCAAAGTTGAGTACATTCCTGCTTTTGACATGCCTAATTATTTGTTTTACAAATTTAATAATGGCTTAATGCAAATGTTTGGCATGGAAAGGGCTGTTATATAGCTGGTCAATTTTTGGGAGCATGCAAAACTTCTTCCAACAAGTGTTCATGATAGTGCTGCATTATAGTCTGGGTCAACCTCATTCACATTATGCTCATGTGCATATTCAAATCGTTCAGTTTGACAGTCTGTAAGTGATACGGTGTGAGGAAAAGATATCTTCACTTGGTGGAGCGCTTGGTATAGGTGTCTAACAAGGAGACTCCACGTACAATGAATCACCAAATTTAATTTTAAAAACTTCTACGAGTAGCTTTCACCTAATTAAATACCCATGCAAAGACATTCGATGCACTTCTCAAAATTTTTCAAGAAAAAAAAAATTCATAAAGTTTATCACCAATGTATGCAGTTTATATTAGAATCATACTCTACAACTCTGATATTTATAACCTGCACACATTGAAAAAACTTTAATGGTTGTTCCCTTCTCTTTGCAATATTTGGGAACATCAGAAAAAAATAGACATTTAAATCACAACTGGCAGACTTCATAGAACCACATTTAGGACAATATGAAAAATACCGTAAATCTTCTACTATAACGCGACCTCTTGTATAACGCGACTCCACTTTTTCGGCCCAAAAAATCCTATCCTCTTGTATAACGCGACTCCCATTTTTGACTCCTCGGCAGCATAAGAAAAACGTTTTTTTGTTCTTGAAGCCATTTCTAATCAAACCTTTTTCAGAATAAAAATTCATCATATTAATACTAATTTATAAACCGGTAGAAGCACAGAAATCAGAAAGCCAAGTCATTTACAAAAAAAGAATAAAAAAAACAGAAAAAAAAGAAAAAGTACCTTAGTTTTGCTGAGTGAAGAATCTCTAAGTCCTGAATCACTAAATGCAGGTTGAAGAATCACTAAATAAATATGCTGGAGATCGAATCTAAAAGTATTGATGAACTGGATGAATAGGTTGTACTGATTTACACTCACATTGCCAGAGTTTATATAGTGCTTGCAGTGCTATTGTCAATCAAAAGTAACCAATCAACACAAAGTGGTATATTGGGTGGCAATGTCCATTGGCTGAAGAGTTCTTTTTTTACATGTTTTTATGGAATGAATCAGCATATCGTGCCTGTTTGTAACCCAAATGATTTTAATGGGGGAAATTAAAAGTTCAGTTACATGCATTTTTACACCAAAATTCAATTTAATTTTGGAACATTTGAATTTAATTCGTCTGAATGTCATCAGCACAGAAAGCGATTTCGACAAAAGCAACTGCCTCAACTTCGAGGCAGTTTGGAAGTTTATAGCCCTACATTGATATGGAAATTTTTTCACTTGCACATCGACAAAAAAACACAACATCAATTTTCTTAATAAAAAGACAAGTAATCTTTATTCAGTTTAATATTTTCACTACATAAGCTTTCTTGTAGGCTTTGGTTCGAGGCAGTTTTGAAGTAGGCCTAATTAGAAGTTTCGATGTTTGGGAGAAGTTATTATCGATGTTGTTAACGACGTTGTTATTATCGACGATCGGCCGCAGTCGTCGGAGGGCTGATTTTTATCCTCTAGTATAACGCGACCCAGCAAATTTAGATGATTTTTTAGGCCAAAAAAATTCGCGTTATAGTAGAAGATTTACGGTAAACAAATCTACAAATATTATCAAATATCTTTGTTATATTTCATGAATCAAAGATAACTGACAATTTAATTATTAAATTAAATAAAACCTGGATTTAGAAAAACATGTAAAATTAATTAAACTGAAATGAATTATACAAATTTCATGAAATCAGAAATATGACCTGAAGGTCTTTGATTAATTGTCTCTTTTGATTTCCTGTATGCATAATGTACATTTAAAAGTACATGTATAGGAATAAAAGAATGGAAGACGTATCTGAAGATGGATCCAGATAATGGTCGAAAAACATTATTAGAGAAGACAAAGAAGGCATCAGATACAAGGAGTGGAAGTGATATATTGAAATTAATATCCAATGAGTACAGGATATACAGAGATAGAAAAATTCATTAAGAAGAAAGTACAAAATATCTGTGCTAAAAAAAAAAAAAAAAAAAAAAAGAACAAAAACAATACATTTCTTATTTATAAATTCATCCTGTTATTCATTTTAATTTATATTTTTGAAATATAGCTTTCATTTATAAAAGTGGACTTATAAACAAGGTTTGTTCAAAACATTCCAAATAACGCAACTATGATTAGGTTTACAGACATCTAAGCGGATGTATTATCTGTACGTGAATCTATCGAATAACCTTCCAATGCTGGATTGCCGTTAAGTAGCTTTGGTAAGTTCTGTTTTAAATGATACAAACTACGTAAGGAAATTCAAATGGTAATGAAATTTCAACAGTGGGAAGATCCGAGAGAGGGGCATCCCACCATAAGTATTGCTGATAAAATTGCTGCAGTCGTGCGCTTGTTGCTAGTCAATAACAGATGAAGGAGTATCAAAATATTAGTCAAAGAAATCAGAATTAGTGTAAGAAGTGTTCATTATATCATACAAGACATTTTGGCAGCACATTCATCAACTCTTGTCCATCAGTTTTGGGCGAAAAAGAAAGTGAAATTCATTCAATACCCTCCGTACTGGCCTAACCTGGCTCCCACAGACTTCATGCTCTTCGTGATTTACAGGTGTTCAATATGGCACCCTCCGACTACATGACACACATCTGTTTTGTAATTAATTCCTCCCATACGTTAGGGAGCATATCTAGTGCAACATCATTAATGACAGCTGTGATTCGGTGTTTCAGTTAGTCCACATCTGCAGGGAAGAATGACACATAAACTGCGTCTTTAATGAAACCCCCACAAAAAGAAATCGCACTGTGAAATCAAGGGAACATGGTAGCCATTGATGAAGTGCCAAATCACGAGTTCCATTATGCCCAATCCACCCTTGAGGAAGCTCTGTGTTGAAGAATTGCCAAACCACCCAATCCCTGATGCTTTGTTTTGTTGGAAGAAGAGTCAGTTTCCCAACTTGGGGCTATGATTTCTGTTAGTGAAGAACGGGCCATAAAACTTTTCCCTGGAAACCATGCAAAACACGTTCACTTTGGCGAGGCCTTCAGATGCTCAACGGGTTCATTCGGTTGCTCCAATCTTGACACTGACACCGTGACTATTACCATTTCCATTTAAGTAGAACATGTTCTTCGAACAATGAGGGAGAAGAATATTTTGTCTTCCTTTTTTCTAGAGAAAGAACTCGCTAAATTCAACATCTTGTCATCTGACATCCTGTAGAAGGGTTTGTAGCAGCTGAATTCGGTATGGCTTCAATAGCAAATGATATTGCAGAACATGCTAAACAGTGGTCTGGGACAGCCCCAGCTTTCATCTATTATGATGAACGGACATACTTAGACTACAAAGGAAACTGGCGAACACGCTCAACATTTTCATTATAGTAAGAGGCCAACCTGCTTATTTCTGCATGCACCAACAACCTGCTTCTTAAAATATTTGATGCCATTATCTAATGTTCTTAGCAGCAAGGGCTTTCATCCTGAATCTTATACAAACTTTGTGCTGAATTGCACTTGTTGAAGTGGAAGACATGCAAAGTTTTCCGCTATTGGATCACCACATCCAAAACAACTTCAACGTCTACCAGCATCCTCAACAGTTTTGATGATTCTGTTTCCAATAGTAGGTGGGTCATTCAGCTGCCATCAAGAGTTATAGCACTTTGAAATCAATATGAACTTTTGAATCACCCTGTACTATAAAAACTATACATTGTCTGGCACTGACTGTACCAGTAGAGGTTCAGAATGCAGAGATGCTAATGGAACTGGATAGAGGAGTTGCCAATATCTGGTCTTCCAATTCCTTATTATTGTTCAAAATTATTGTCAGCATATTCCATTAAAACAGAGAAAAAAAGGCTTCACCTTATCAAAAAATGAGGCCTGGTCACCACGCGACTTTCTTATACGTAAATGTCTTGGTCCAATCAAATACAGAAAAAAATTAAACTATCTAAAATGGCTACTTCCAACAGAAATTTTGAAAAAGTTTATAAATAAAAGTTTCTAAATTAGCTTCTAAATGCTTTTGTATACTTTACAAATTTTCCTATACAGTCGCAAAAAACTGGATTTTGATAAGAGTAAAACTGGTACATCCGGTTGGAATTTTGAAAAATTTTGTTAACAAAAGTTGTTTAAAATTAGCTACTAAACACTTTTGTATATTTTACAAATTTTCCTATTCAGTCTTATTTCACCTATATTAGCAAAAAACTGGATTTTGACAAGAGTAGAACTGGCACTTCTGGTTGGAATTTTGAAAAATTTTCTTAACAAAAGTTGTTTAAAATTGTAATTGTAATCCCTTCAAAATTTTCATAAATGCAATGGTTAACGAGATATTTCAAAATTTATACTTCTGGTTCACCGATTCCACTGGAAAACTAATCAGACCTCCCGAGGAAGATTATAATCTTAAGTTTAAAGTTTGGTTTCGATAGCTTTAGCCGTTTGGACGCTATTGTGGACACACACACACACACACACACACACACACAGTGACAGACATTTTCCAAAAATGACTTTTTCGTAACCTAGGTACCTGAAAACGTGAAGATCAGTGAAAATCTCGAGATTGAAATTTTTCGTGATTACAATACTATGTATAAGAAAGTAAAAACTGTTTGAGTAATAATGTTAAATATCAACATTATAAGTAAGTAAGTAAAAAATGCTAAATATCAACAACAACAAACTACATTGCAAATGTTTTTTGTGAATTTATTAGGCCCACTATTACTAGAAAAGACTATATTGACCTCAACTTAAAAACTTTAAATAAAGATGATAGTCGATGACACTTAGAGTCATTCTTCAAAAGCATAAAGAACTATTTCAAGATAAGCTGAGAAAAATTTAAAAAATCCTTAAATGTGGAAGAAAAAGTTAACATCATTTGCAAAGAATTGAATATACAAAAGGTGTCCGGGATTACAAACTTTTACTGTGTCTACAAATTGCAAATTTATCCAAAGAAACTTGCTTGCACATGTGATGAAAACCATCTCAAGTTTCATTTGCAACCCCAGACACCTTTTGTAATCACCCTATATATTAATTACCATAAATCTTCTACTATAATGCGAAAAAGTTTGGCCTAAAAAGCACCTAAAATTATACAAGAGGATAATATTAGCCTGGCAATGACTGACGAAATTGCATTCTGTCCTGATGAACTTTAGATGAAATTATCATATAATATACATTAATTATACAATAAATACATTGTCCAGTTCTTTATACAATACATTAACTCACTTTTAATTTGAATTTCCTGTCACCAAAAATGAATACAAAAGTGACCTCTCAAAAAGAAGTCTGCCCACCTTCCGTCCATGCCCATTTAAATTATTTATTGTTGTATCGTCCCCAAAGTGTACAAATCAATGTAAAAATGCATATAAATGTGAACATTCTTGTCTGTATTCAAAATTATATAAACTTTTATTGCTTGTTAATAAACCACCAAAATTCAATTTATTAAATAAACACCCCTCCCCCATTAAAATCTTTTTGGCTTACAAACGGACATGTGGTGGGTCATATCATAAAAACAGTACATGCAAACAAAATTCTTAAATCAGTGGGCAATGCCACCCAGTATCCCAATTTCCATTCATTAGTAATCTTGATTGGTAATAGAACTGCAATCACTATATAAACTCTGGCGATGTGAATGGAAGTCAGTGCAACTTATTCATCAATCCTCTTAAAAAGATCGCATTATAAAGGAGGATAGGATTTTTACTGTTTTTTTTTTTTTTAACTCTAAAAGTGGAATCGTATTATACTAGAAGATTTACGGTACCACATGTCAATGATTTGGAGGGATCATGAGAAAATTAAGAATGACATTGAATCTGGCAGTTTCAAATCAAATACCGTAGTTATCCGAATCTTAGACAACCTCAAATATAAGACTCCCCCCCAAAATTTGCAAATATTTCAAGAAAAAAAATTTTTAAGTCAAAAAATGAATTATATGTATTCCCACAGTATTAAAATTCTACTAATGTTTTACCATGGATGGATGAATGGGGTTATTACTAATTTAACTCTTACATGTAAATTCATAAACCAATACCTCTTATTCGTTTTTAAAAATGAACAATTGCACCTTTATATCACTAGTATTTAAAAAAGTTCAAAGTAATAAAAAATGACTTAATACTATTTATAACATTTTCTTCTGATAAGAAAAAATTATTTTAGATTTCATCAGTATTAGGATTTTCTTCCTACATGATGTCATCCATTTTCTGTGCCATTTAATGCATTTGAAATGCAGTACTTTTTAAATTCCCTAATGAGGCTCTCTTTAGAAATGACATCCCATGCAGATTGATCCAGGTCCCCAACAGACTTAGAGAAGGTTTTTTTTTTTTTTTTTTTTTTTTTTTTTTTTTTTTCCCGTGTTTTTTAATATTATTATTACCTGCTATCATATTCTTTCGCAGATGATCTTTTGTTTACCACAATATCTAAAACTTAATGTTGACATGTTCACAATTAGCATTCTTAATGTCTTGGTTTACTTTTTAGTTAAATGCTCCCTCATGGGATCCAAAATGAGCATGCCTGTTCTTTTTAATAAAGATTTTGGATGTTTACACCAGGCATTTTTAATCCAGTCAACTTGGCATATGTAATGAAGCCACCTGCCTACACAGATAAAGCAGCAATAGGCTTAAGCAATGAAGCCAACCACATCACTTCTTGGGGCTAAAGATCTGATTCTAAGACGACCCATCTTTTTTTTTTTTGCCCTCTAATTTTGGGAAAAATCTGTGTCTTATATTCAGATAAATACGGTAATTGCGTAATAAAATTGTATAAAGTGTAAGGACCAGATAAAGAGGTAAAAATTGGTTATAATGACAGCTGAATATAATGACCAATTTTCATGGTCCCTTGGAGGTCATTACAAATGATATCGACTGTATCTATAAATATATAGTTTGATAAAAAAAAAAAAACACCCATTTGAAATTCTGTTTTGGTTCTATTATCATGAAGTCTGCCCATACTTTAGATTTATTAATCTTTCTTTTATTTAAATATGCTGTAAAATATATTTCAATGAAGTATATGAAGTATTAAATTCAATAAATTTAAACCAATATAAAATTAAAAAATTAATTATTAACCTAATTGTTGGCATATCCTGATCTTCAGCAGGTGTTGTTCCTGCTTGTTGCTGTGGAGAGATTCCCTGCTGGGCTATCAATGGGAATGCAAATGTAGGCAGTCCTGGATAGAAAGAAAACGGCTGGGATGGTTGCTGTGATGCAAGATACGTTTGCATGAATGGATTCACTGATGCAATTGATGGACTAGAATATGGAAGTGCATAATCTGATGATGTTGAAAATGTGTTACTATAAGATGATGATGGAGCTGTTCCTGCAACACTGGATGACCATAACCCTGTCCTTGATAAAGTTGGAGAAAAACTGCCAGAATAAAGAGAACCTAACAAGTGAGGAGGTAAATTCGGAGTAACTTGGGCTATTAAAGATTGTGAAATGCTTGAAGGAGGTATGGGAAGACCCGAATGGGGCAAGAGACTTGGAGGTATGTTCCCATACGGTTGCAAACCATTTGGCAAAACAGGAGGCAGAGTTGTAACAGGAGGAAAAAGAGGATTGTAAGAGGATGGTAAACTTGTTGTACCATAACTAAATGGCACATTATGACTGTTCACATTTAAGCCCCCAGAAAGAATAGAGTGGGATGGTGTATTGGGTTGTACTTCAATTTTTTCATCACCACTACTAAGTGAGGATAAGGACATTCGATCATCGTCATCATCGTCATTATTGTTATTGTTATTATTATTATTATTATTACTATTATTATCTAAATGCATGGCATTTACGTCATCTTTGGTTGTTTCCACTGCATGTTCAGTGGCTTGAGAACTGTCTGTCACATCTGCTGAAGATGAATTTACGGAAGACAAATCTTTTTTTAACACTTCCACAGATTTTACATTATCACCTAATTCAGAACTGTGTTCACTGACAATATCGGTAATGCCACAATTCTGGAGTTCTTTTACAGCATTTATCAAAGAATCCCTGATGTCTTCCATTTTAGCACAGTTATTATCCTTTTCCAAATTTAATAAATGTTCTTTTGTAAAATAAAACCACTTTTTATATTCTTCAATGGACAAAAATGGTGAGGGTGGCGGCGAAAGGATATCCGAATCTTCCTCAGGCTCTGGTGGAGGTGGTGGAGGTATCTCTTCAGGAAGATCAGGAGGAGATGGCGGAGGAGGTGGGATTTCTTCGCAGGGTTCTGAAGGTATGGGCGGCAGAATAGGAAGACCAGATAAAATCTGATCTTCCTTATCTGAAACCTTTGCTTCATCCCCGCTCGGACTACTAAATGGCCCAAAATCCATAAACGGTGGCCCTCTTCCATCAGTTTGCTTTAATAAAAGTTCAATTCTTGAATCTAAGCTTTCTCTTTCTGGACTCTTTTCCTTCTGCTGGGTTGGTATGATATCGACACTTGAGCTCTGTTGAACATATTGGTTATATATTGCATGATCTTTATTGTGTCGACCATCCCAAGACTGAGATGTCTTGTAAGCACTATCCCAACAAGAGGAAGTATTATGCTGAGAGGCATCCCAAGAATGAGCATTCGGCTGTGGGTCCAGCACAGAAGCCATTCCGTGTTGTGAAGAATTCCACGTGGACGATGGCAATCCATCCCTTGCTGGATAAGATGTTCCAGTTTGGTACTGACCACGGTAACCATTACCGTATGCCACCATGCTGGTATGAAGAGGTGTTGCAAAAGTAGAATTTGATCCATATGCATAGGTATTATCAAAACTCATGGGTGTTGACTGATTGGATGGAAAATTATAATCACTTTGAACAGAATAGGCAACATCTGAATGATTACCAACAAAACTATTTTCAGACTGTCCTGTGGAATAGCCAAGGTCAGATGAAAGAGGAGTAGGAAAATCTTTGTTATTTGTAAAACTGTTTTCTGTCCAGGTTGTTTTAATGTCAGCAGAAGATTCGGAAATTGTCCTTTCCTTAACAACTGTTGTGTCTGAACTTCTTCGCCTTGGGTCAACAGTTGTAACTGGTTTCTTTACTTTCTCTTCGGTTGGTGGTGGTTGTTTTTCAGCTGTCATTTCTTCAAAGATTCTCAAGCATTCTTTACCTAATAATAAGAAAATTGATAAATTTTACAATTAAGAAGCTAGGTATACCACATTCCATGTGAATAATATACATGTACAGCGCTCCCTCTACATAACAGCAACATGTTATTATAACGAATTGCCATTATGTAGAGAGTACGAAAATTCAAACTCACAGATGTTTAAAAGACATTTTCGATGTTCAAATGTTTATTAATAAACTGGCATCTATGATTCTACATCATATGTAGTTTATTATTAAATACTTTACAATAAGATTTTAAGTAAAAAATCGATGTTTATTTTGAACAAAAGAAGAAATGACACTTATTTCGATTTCACCACACCTGAATAATATTGCCTTACAGGCAGCCAATATCTCCGTTTTCACAGTTTTTCGTTTCACCTTTTCCCAATTCCACAAGTCAGAAATTAAACGGTACCAAACCAACTAGATAGAGAGCTTTGACAGTTCCAAGTTGACAAAAAATTATGCTGATTAGATAGACTCTGCATCAGCAAATAACGAAATTAGTTAGTTAGTTTAAACCAATTTATTATAACTTTATCTAATTATTTATAAATAAATTGAATTCAGATGAGTTGGGGTTGGCAAGCTTTGGAGACAAAGACAATTATGTCAGTGTTGCATCTGGGTAGAAACAGAAGGGCGTGGCACCCTGCCCTTTTTCAGCACACCCTGCCATTTTTTGTTGGATTTTTAAAGTAACTATTGTAATGTACGCTTATATCTTTGACCTGCCCTACCCCTTCTGATCAAATATGCCCTAATTTATGTTCACTTCCCTGCCCTGCCATTTTGCTAGATGCAACCCTGTTATGTGATTTGGAGATTTTTTGCTTACATTTTGATAGAAAATTGGAAATTTGAGACTGCAGGCAAGAAAAAACTGGGTAGAGATTTACTGTATTTGTGATCTAAACAGATGTACGAAAAGGTTAACAGTAAATCACCGATTGAGCTTTCGTACACTTTCTTTCTGAACTACTTCAATCACGTGATTCCCGATCTTTTTGCTTGGGTATCAGTATGAAACCCTTTAATGGTTGAAAGAATGTGATTTTGCTATTAGTGATCAATAAAACTTATGCAATCAAAAACAATTTGTTTTTATTTATATAGTTCAGCACAGTACACGGATATGGTAAAGCATATTTAAAAGGTACAATTGGTTTCTTTATGTACGCTATAATTGCAAAAAATGGTGAAATTGCATGAAGGCATTCCTTTATTTTTCTGAGCACTCTCAGAAATAATATTGCATCCTTCAAAACCATAGTCGATAACCACTTTGATTTTGGCCATTGTTATTAAGAAATTAGGGAAAATGCTAGGCCAACGGGGCATCGATTGCAGGCAGATATGTTTCTAAGTCAATGAACAAATTAGCCTGGCATTTTCCTGTTTTATTCTTCTTCTCAACTTCAAAATAATTATGATCGAAAATTAATGTGATTATCAGTTACTGTTATGAAAGATACAATATTAGTTTCACAAAATGATCCCGTCAGAGCATTGGGAAAAATAAAGGAGAACTTTCATTCAGAAGCTTATATCTGTCATGGGTGATACATTCCCTTCAATACTGTGAAGCGAAGTTGCTGCACATAAGCCAAAATTAAATTGTAGCATTGCCAAAGCCTACAAGATTAAGATTTTATATCTTTTAGCTTTGGCATTGCTGACACACCGAAGCATTATCCCTAATGAAAGCATTCAAATAGGTTCTCATCACAACCTAATAAATTTTATCGATGCTTATTTCCTCTTTTTTTTAACTGCTTGATCCATATGTGTGAGAAACCGTAGCAAAGCAACCCCTTGCTTTTTTTCCACTGTTGCCAATTCCTGTTGTCAGGACAAGGTGAAATGGAAATTCTGTGTGTCACAATCTGATCCGTTACCGAAGTTTAGGATGAATTATTATTATAAAATGGGGACATTTTTGATATTATTTGCTTAAAATCAAAAGATATTGTTGACATTTACGGTTGGAAATTGTGAAAATGTAAATATTTGATGAGGAATGTAGATATTTAATAAAATAACTAGGATTTTATCAACCTTCACCTAAGCCCATGAATGCACCTGAGTTTTTATTTTCCAGAAAAAACTTCATTATATGGAGTTGCAGTTATAAATTTGCCGTTATGTAGAGGGAGCACTGTATATACAATTTTTTTAAATATAAACGTTTCTGTGATTTTTTCTTTTTTCTTTTTTTGGGGATGGGGGCATCAAAATGGGAGAGGAGTGCATATTATAACGAAAATTATGGTAGTTAGCTTCAGATAATGTCCTCTACTTTCATTTTAGTCTAGAAAAGAACAAGCGCAGTCCCCTCTTCTCCCTTCACTTTTGTTATGTCTACAGGATTGGCTAGTTCTCTGAAAAAGGGCCACTGGCAAAGCACAGCAGCAGTTTTACCTCTCATCCAAAATCATCTATATACAGGTGATCCTAGAGCCTAGAATTTTTGAAAAGGTAATAAACTCTCAGAGATTTGGGAATAGCACAATACCGCCTGCTTTGAAATGATCAGAATGACATCAAGTCTGTTATGGAATCAAAAAATGTATTGCTCGATTTAGTTACATATTTCAACCAACTGTTTTAAAGCAGCAGTTCTCAACCTTTTCACAACCATGTACCATGACATCAAAATTTTTTAACAACACATACCACTGATTAACCGTTTGCGTACCACTGGTGTACACATACTAGGGGTTGAGAAATGCAATTTCAAAGTACTGATAGTGAAAACAGACAACTCTTACCAAGTATTCAACGTGACAACTGTTATTCGCCAATACTGCCTGAAGACGGGAGAAAACCCTAAGAATTGCATTAAAGCGCATATCCAGTGGTATAATGGCGTCAAATGGCATTTTTCAAACTAGCCAATGAAATGGGGTGATTTCTGTCCACTTGTGATTTTAGGTACCAAAAACTGCAGCATGTCAAGTCTGACCTGGGAAACAATGCCTGCATAGTGTTGGTTCAAACCACAATTTACTCAAAAAGTGCCTTGCAGCACTTGCACATTTATTGTTGCAATAGAACAGTTTGAGTTAGAGAGGTTATCTGGTCATGACAGCAACACATGACATTTTCACATCGTATTCAACCCACTTTGCTTATATCCTCTCGACCATACCAGTTTGGGTATCGACTCCATCTGGCAATAAATATACAGGGTGTATCTATACATTTGTAACAGATGTCGGGGGTGGGGCTGGGAGGTTGGTGATTCCTGGGATCAAAACAAGAAAGAATGTCCCTATGAACATGTTTTACAAGGTGTGACTATTAAATGACAAGAGTGAATTTTTTTAGGAGAGACACAAAGCAGGAAAATTTAAACAAGTGTATGCATCTGTACACTTTGGAATGTGTTCGTCGCATGATGCCAGTTTCAACATGATTGGGCAACAGTGTTCTCCCCAGAAAATTTTATCAAGTGGGTGGAAAGATAAAATAGCCAGGCAGGCAAAAATTAAAAACAAATAAAATATTATGCAGTGGTGTGCATTTTTTTGAGTATTAAGCTGGGCAGCACGCCCGTTCAAAAGGGCCTGGGGAGAACCCTGGGCAACCAATTTTTCCGATAACAGAACAGCAACAAACCTTTGTGTAGTGGTGTCGTCAAAACCCTCAAAATGGAGCAGGCATAAAATTGAGCAAACTGCATCAGAAGCTTTTAAAGAGCATGGAGTGGCATGCATCTCACCAAGCAGAAAAAAGTTCCAGTTGTTACAGAACAAGAATTGGATGCTGCTACATGACAGCGCACCTTCGCACTCATTGTGAAACTGTTTCTTGTCCAGAAACAGATTCCAACGTTGGATCATCCGATTTGGCTCCAGCGGACTTTTTTCTTTTTCCAAACATCAAACGACAACAATTTGACAATGTCCCCGCCATCCAAACGGCAGTGATGAGTCTGCTGCACAGCATTCCCTCCGAATGCTTTAAACAGTGGTTCAGGACTTAACCAGTTATTGTGAGCAATGAATTCAGTCAAATGAAGATTATTTTGAAAATACAAAACAATTTTCTGTAAGTACTATTTCTAGTTTTCTTTCAGTAACGTTATTTAATTATCACACCTTGTACAAAGTGTCGTTACTGAGTTATATGCATAAATACACAAACGTCACTTGCTTTCATTCACGTTACTGCTTCAGATCGTATATACATAAATGTCAAGGTGGATCAGGCGTCAAGGTCCAATGCATTGACCTGTTCGGTCTCCTGACCTTAATCCACTAGATTTTTATCTATGGAATACATGAAAAGTGTATCAGGTCTCTTCAAGCAGCTTCGCCAACTGAGAGTTGCCACGCATGCATCATTCCTGCTCATAGTGGACATCTTTGAGCATTTCATGTGATGCGGCCAACGTACATCTTGTAACTACGTAACAACGCTTTGTAGGCCATATGTTCATAAAGGCAGTCTTTCTTGTTTTGATCCCAAGAATCACTCCCCTCCCCCAAGATGTTTGTTACAAATTTATAGATACATCCTGTATATCTAAAATGAGAAACATTTTTTTTTTAATTTCATAACAAACTGATGTCATTCTGATTATTGTGCTACTCTCAAAACTCAACGAAATATTCCTTTACAAAATGTGTTATATTTTTGGATCACCTGGTATAATGCCACAAATGCCTTAATTGTTAACTTGCTGAAGATGATAGCATGTCAAAATGGTATGAAAATACTAAATAGCATTTGCGAAAGACCATTTATTTATCAAATTTAAAATAAAACATAATAACTTAAAAAGAAGTGCAATAAAACTAAAATGGGTATGAATTTACTTGTGTCAAACCTGGAAAAAATGCTACCACAACCTGGATTAAGACAGACTGAAGCATAAAGTTTTCCCCACAGGTCTTATCAATGGGGAAATTTCCCAGTAAGTAAGCAAGTATTTTTATACACATCAGTATTTTTGCATAGCCAGCGAGGATAATAGCCTCAATGACCTGGTCCAGCAAACATTCTAGTTCCATTGCAAAGGTTTGGTGGATTGATACTGCACAACAGATTGATAAGAGAGCCAACTCTGAGTTGAATAAAATGTTGAAGCAATGCAGGGTGAGAAGAGAAAGGATTATAGACAGGCATAGTTCAGGACAATGGAGACTTTGGATGATTGTGAGGATCAGCACATTCTAGCAGACTGACCAGTCAGGTCCACTCAAATCAGAACCATAGTCACATCACTTCTGTCAGTTTGGACCATCTGCAATCATCTCCTGGAAGCAGGACTGTGGGCATGAGGTCATTTGGTGAACTTGCCACTTATACAAAGACACATTCAGATGGTGCCAAGAAAGGCTGCCTGAAGGTTGGCTGGTAGGTGGATTAGAATTTTTTGCGTCGACAACTAAGGTCATTTTGCACCTTTTACACAAGTTATATCTGTATGCAGCCCAAGACAAACACAAACATCCATGCCCACGGCGGGATTCGAACCCACGACCAGGCGGACTCGAGAACTAGAAAGCCTATGCCCTAGCCCTCTCCGCTGCCTGAAGGAGTGAATGGAGGACAATAATGTTTAGTGATGAAAGTCATTCCTGTCTGAATATAAGTGGCAGTCATATAAGTGTCGGCCGAAGACCACATGAGATTCACATTCCATCGTGCGAATGCCTTTTACACACATGCCCTCCTGGAGTAAAGGTGCAGGGAGCTGTGTCCTTCAACTGTCTGCTGCTGAATTAAATGCTAAATCCTACATCCATATCATCTAGCCACATGCAGCTCTTTTAAGTCAACATGCTGTACAGCATTTCCAACTTTGCTGGCCAACATACTCTCCAGACCTTTCTCCAAACCATGCACAGAGAAAGGGTATACTTAAAAGACTAACTTCATTTATACAACAAAGACCAGATGGACCCCTCTACTCTAAATCCTACCTCCCCTAATTCCAGTGGGCCAATCAAAGCCAAACTAAATAGTGAAGTAGATATGCCCATAGTAAGCTCCTTCCAAATTTCAGCCTTTGATGTCAAAATGGAGAAAATATGAAGGGGACATTGACAACATGGTAAAAACCAATAAACATATGTCAGAAGAAATGCCAATTTTTCACTTTTCCATGGTCTTATGCTTAATAAAATAAACATTGAATTTAAAATGGTCTATTGATTTAAAAGGATATTACATATTGAAGAATTTTTTATTTCTCACAACCAAAGGGTATGAGGACAAATTTAACATTGGATGAAAGAAGAACTATCCAAGTTTATGCAACTTATGTTATAAATGCTCAATATGTGATTCCCAGGTGACACGGCACGCATCCATTCTATAGCCCATTTCCTCCCACACTCTTGCCAACAAGCGATTGACTGAATGGCTGCAACAATCTACAGGCTATTCGAGATAAGAATGCACCCCATCAAAACAAACCATGTCACCTACCGTTTGAACCATTGAGTGACAAGATATGCTGATTGGCTGTTGCATCTCAATGGTTTTAGCTACACGAGTCGTACATGGCTTTTTGCAGTTGATCAAGTAAAATAAAGATGGTGCCGTCATAAGATTATATATACAGCCGACAGCTGAATCCGATGGAGTGTCAACATTTAGGAGTAGGTTTAGGGTCTCCAAAGAAACCCATTGTTTTTAATTTAAGAGGAAAATGAGAACCAAGTAAAAACATGAGGCACAGGCATTATATTCCTTTTCTTTCAACTTATCATAGCCTTGCGTTTCTTTGCGACAGTTAAATAAACAAATTCTGTATTTTTGATAGGTGTTAAAGAATTTTTGTTATTTCTGTACTCTTTCAGTTGTATATACTGTAAAGTTTCTTACAAATCATCAGTGCCAACGTTACTGATCTGCCATTGTTGATGGCAAGCAACGGATTCCACAAAACTGTTCTCGTTTCCTTTAGCAGCTTCCTTTCTGAGGTCTTCCAACAACACATTGAACTCACCTTTCTTTCCCTCATCCTCCTCTCTAATTTCATTATCATTTCTTACAATCACTATGTTGATGATATTCTAATTGTATTCGATTTCCGCTCCACCTCACCCACTGCTATCTCTTAACATCTTTATCTCTTTCTCACCCACTTTTGAAGCCGAAGTTAACAAATCTATCCTGTTTCTCGGTGTTCTTATCATTAATGACTGCCTCACCCACTTTAAACCCACCACATCCTCTAACTTAATCTATTATATTTCATCACATCCTTCTACACACAAGCGTTCCCGCTCCTGTCCCTTTTCTTGTGCCTCTGAATTTCACATTACCTGCTCCCTCGCCTCAAAAAATGGCTACTCTTCCTCCATCTTTTCCTATCTGCTTCAGTGCAGCAAAACTAACCCTCCTAAACCTCAAACCTATTCCCATCCAAGAAATGGGTCTTCTTACTCTTCCTTAGTCCCATCTAACTAATTTCCTTTCTTCATTTGGCCTCCATAAATCCTTCCGGTCTTCTATCCCTGTTTTCGTACCTTAAATCCTGTCATCCATACCAACATCATTAACTTTTCTTATATCATTTAAACTGCGATTTGGCAACAAGTTTTACATAGGAGTGTTGTCCCGCAACTTTGACATCCGTTTTAAAGAACATATGGCCTAGGAGAAGTTGGAGCCAAACACTGTGGACTATACTCAACAAGGAAGACAGGGAACCACTGATCCACATAAGATTTTTATTCTGACAGATGCTGCCGAAATGCGCATCTGTCAGAATAAAAATCTTATGTGGATCAGTGGTTTCCTGTCTTCCTTGTTAACATATGGCCTCTTAGCAGAAGATCCCATTATGCCAACCACCTTGCCAGTACTGGACACGCACCCTAGAAGCATGAAGATGTCCATTCTCCACTTTTGTAATGATACTTTCAAGACCGCAATTTTGGAATCCACAGAAATTTTTAAAGCCAAGAACTCCTCTCCAGACCTCCTCCTCAACTTCAAACCGATTTTGACATTGTTTTCTATTCTTAATTCTGTCTCAGATTTACTGTAATACAATACTTTATTTTTTTAAATTTCCATTTACTTTTTCTCAATACTTTTTTATATATCAACTGTTGTTTATTCAACTATGTCTTGTTAAGTTTATAAAATTTTTTATTCAATATTAGTCAGCCGTGTGTTATCCAATTGTTGTATTTTGCATTTTCATTCAGTCTTTTACTTTTACCTTTTGATGTACACAATCTCTTTTCTTCTTTCACCATATTCTTATCTAATCAATATACACCTATGGTGTTTATTTTGCTTCTACCATTATCCAGTCATCTTACTTAATCATTTTACCTAAACTATATTACTCATTATCTTTGACCTGCCATTCGTTGTATTTAATCCAATCGAATTCTCCGTTGTACCATATGTCTGCATATAAGGGCAAGAAGTCTCTTGTGTGTTTTCTTGATAAAAACGAGAATAAATGGCGAAACTAGTCAGAAACTCTGTTCTCCCGTTATTGTATTGCAAAGTCGCTACCAATTGAGGACTATATAATCGAAGCAGAAAAGTGGTAATTGGGAATGTTCAACAGCCTTTAGCCAACAGCAACAAGTGAAAGCCATGTGCATTTGTTGTGAAGGGGTGCAATCTTATCTTGAATAAGGTATATTGGTGCAATTCAGGGAGATTGGTCAGTAATGGTGGCACATAAATTGGTCTCCTATGACAAATTCCCAAAGGAAAAAATCACATGGGGTGTTTAGGAGAATTTGCCGGCCACAGTAGGAGAAATAGGTGTCGATATAAATTATATAAACATCGACATTTCTTCTTTCATTCAACTTAACACTTGTTCTCGTACTCTGATGCCATGAGAAATATAAAGTTGTTCATACAATTACATCTTAAAGTCTTAGATTAAAGCACTAAGAAGTTTCAATGCAAAATACTTACCAAACATATCAAGAAACACGGTAATGATATTTCCCATCACAGATGTATGATTGAGTTTCTCAACACAAAATTTGGCCGCCTGAGTACTAGTGAAGACCACTCGAGCCAAGCCTAAATGCTTCCGTGTCTTTGGATGGTAATAGATGTCCATATCTTCAACAAATCCAAATTTTTTTAACATGTCTTCAAGAAAAGAGCGATTGATATTATCGTTCAAATTGGTGATTGTAACTTCAACTGGGGGAGGGATTCCAATATAATTTTTATCAATCTATAAAAAAATATAAAAACAATTTATGAAACAGTCGAAGTTTTAAAATTGCATTTAACATAAAATAAACACGCCAAGCAACTGTGGACAACACTAACCATTAATCCACAAAATTATTTAATAAAGGCTCATACGAACATTTCGTGAACCAAATTCACTTCATCACATGGACCAATAATAAAACAATGTAAAGAATAAATAAAAAAAAAAAGTAACTAATCAGTGAATTTTTTCCACCTAATCAATTCCAGTCTAGATATAAGAGCCCCCAAACTAACGCAGGATGAATTTTGATAAAGGGAGCCAATCAACTATAGGCATAAGTCCCTCATCACTATTCAATAATTGGTTATTTCCGTTGTTTTCATTTTTAACAATCTCCATAGATTCTAAGAAGTTTAACGTTTTTGCATCTCTACAGGGATGAACAATTTTGAACAAGTCTGTTGAAAAATTGTGTTTCTCAGTCAAAATACGGTCAGCAAAAGACGAGCTCTCCATTTTAACATTTTTAATGCAGGAAACGTGCTCCTTCATTCTTTTTGAACTCCTCTCCTTGAGCTGCCAATGTAAGACTTATCACATGAAGCGCTTTTAAACCTGTTGACACTTGCCCGTTCATTTTTTGGGATGCTATCTTTCAATCTACTAATTTTTCTCTTTGTGGTATTCTTGCTAGTATAAATAATATTTAAGCAAGGAAATAAAAAGTTTCATTTTATTTACATTTATCCCAAAACAAAGCAAGAAAATAATTAACCAAACACAGCAAATATAAAAAGCTAATATAAGAGAATGAGCAAATATAGCTATTTCATTCAATACATTCTCCCCATTTCAATTTTATTACAAACCTCAATTCCATAAAAGTTGGGACAGGATAAAAACATGCAATGCAGCCAAAATATTGATACACTGATGTATTAATTTATTTTATTTCAAAAGAAGATAGTTTATTGGGTAGGTATTAAACATTTCGGAATCAAAAATTTAATTAATAGTAATAAATATTAGGTTTTTTGCAAACTGGTGGTTGCAACACACTCCAAAAATGTTGGGACAGTGGGTGAATTACCACTGGCTGACATCTCCCATCCTTCTGATCACGCTTTGTAGCAGTCGAGAAACAGATACCAATTTCTGTACCATTGTAATCGGAAAAGTTTTCAGCTGCTGAATGTTCGGGATCGTCGTTGACGTAACTTCCTCTTAATAATTCGTCATATATTCTCTATTGGGGACAAATCGAGACTGCAGGCAGGCCAATTTAACACCCGAATTCGTCTATTGTGTAGCCACTGTCCTGTAATGTGAGCAGTGTGGGATTTAGCATTATCTTGTTGAAATAGAAAGGGACAGGTTCCAAAAAGACGTCACCGAGAAGGAACATATGGTGTTCTAAAATTCCAGTAAGTGCTTCTGCATCAACGGTGCCATTGCAGATGTCCAAGTTTCCCAATCCATTAGCACTCGTGCAGCCCAGACCATTACTGAAGCTTGCTTATGTACAGCATGTCGGTAACAGGCAGGATTGTCCTTTTCCTCTTTGGTCCTAAGTACATGCCAACGATTTTCGCCAACAATAACCGTAAATGTAGATTCATTGGACCACAAAACATGTTGCCACTGGCCATCAGTCCACTTCTGATGGGTGTGTGCCCAAGCCAGGTGCCTATGTTTCTGTAGTGTTTTTATGAACAGCTTTCATTTTGCATAATAGAGCTTCAGCTTACATTTTGTGATCTAGTGGCGAACGGTATTTAACTATAAAGGTTTATGATAGAATCCTCGAGCCCATTTCGCAATTTCTGTCACTGTTGAATGTCTATTTTTAATGCAGTGACTTCTGAAACCCCAAAGATCACAGCAGTCAGAAGGGTCTTTGTCCTTGCCCTTTACGAACAGTGGTATTTCCGCTTGTCCTGTACCTATTAGTAATTATGAATTGTAGATCCAAGATTCCTGGCTATTTCATGCCAAGATACGTTGCTTCTAAATCGCTGGCTTGTTCTATTGTGCATATGTTGACCCACTGCCTTGCCTCGACCCACGTTGTCGTGTAAATGATTGGCCGCACATTGCAGTTTGCATTTAAAAGGGGAAAAGTTATGACATATGTTCTCCAGAAGTTTCGAGAATATTCATGTCACTTCTATGGCTTTCGGTGTGGTCTTTTCCTTCTGTCCCAACTATTATGATGCATGTTGCCAATGGCAATTTCTTTAAAAAATTCTATAAGACCAAAAAAAAAAAAAAAAGATAGTCATTTATAAATTGTACATATTTTACTTCAGTCACTTCAAACACATTTATTATTTTTAATTTTGTTAATATATATATTTAGCCAATCATGTTCTATTTGCATTTTTCATATTGTCCCAACTTTTATGGAAATGGGTATTGTATAATATTACATCTCATTCATCAATATCATGAGATATAGTTCAGATGCTCTTCGTCTCACTTCTCAATCATGATCTCTCCGGCAAGAGTGACCTTAAGCTAACAGTACTATAACCACCATAGCTTGCAGAATCCCTGAAGCACCCAAATCCCTGATCCAATAGGATGAAAATCAGTGTAGCTAAGACTAAAGTTCTGGTCTTTTCAAAACAGCCTGCTCAATGAGTACCCGATTTAAGTGGAGCCCCATTGAGGCAGGTGGAGAAGTTCAAGTATCTCAGGACTGTGTTTACTAGCAAGATGGGCAGCAGGACAGAGAATTGGATGCTCCAGTTGGTGAAGCAAGCTGTAACAGATGTGAACTGTCGCTTTCCATGTTAACAAAACGAGCTGGAAAACAAAGCCAAGCTCTCTGTTTGCAAATCTATCTTTGTCCCTATTCTTAGTTATGGTCATGAGTCTTGGATAATGACCGAAAGAGTGCGATAGTGGGTGAAAGCTACCGAAATGGGATCCTGAGAGGTGTGGCAGGTGTTACCCTATAAGAGACAGCACAACAGCAGCACAGTAAGGGACTCTTTAGGTGTTGAGCCGCTAGTTCCCTGTAATGAGGTTTCACTTGCATTAGTATGGCCACTTGATACAGTTGCTATAAACAGGCCTTCCGAGACATTATTTTCCAACTGATGGATGGACAGTTGTTATTTTCTAAGGGTCAGCCTAGAACCATGAAGATCTGGGTTCAAGGAATAAAAAAAAAAAAAGGGCATGGTTTCATCGAGACAGTTTCAGTTAAGATTATCACCAACGTCGGTATACATATGCAACTTATGATAATCGGAGTGACTTGTAGTCTCTAGGCATCGCAGCTTTAGAAATGCATGAGCCACAACTTTAAGTGATATGCATTCGAGCTTTCATCACAGGCCATGACTTCAGGAGCCATCCAGTATCGAATTCTTGTGTCGACCGATTATAAGCACTAATGCCAAAATCAACTAATTTGGCTTCAGCATTATCAGTTAGGAGAACATTCTGTCCTTTAATATCTTGGTAAATGACTTTGTTAGTGTGGAAGCAAATCAGGAAAAAGTACCAAAAAGTTGACTTTGAGTTGGAATCACTTCTCTTTTTGAAATCTTTTGTGTGGAGCAAAAACCGCACATCAAGTAGATGAACAGTCAAGAAAAACTACTAGCATGCATTAATAGGATAAAAAGATTCTAATGGCTGTGGGAAACGCAAAAATCAAACTTAAATTTTTTATAATTTAAATTTTTCTCGCTGTGCTTTCACCTTACTTTTTTATAGAAATTCTTAATTTACTTAGCAAGATATTATTTATTTAACACAAAAAGTAGGATAGATTTATTTAAGTTGTTCAAATGTTATTCTGCTTATTTCAACTCAATTCTCAGAGTATATCCCAGCAAATGTAAGCAATCCACATTTCTTTCACAGACTAATCTTTGGTAGCTATAAAACGATATAAGCTGCTACCTACGCGACCCTAACGGATAAGCATGTTTGAAAAGCAAGTTAGATTACATTTTACAGTTATAGTCAGATTCAGGATACTTTAAGAATTGGATCTATTTGCAAACTACAGTCACATGATCATTCACGATATAAATCACTCTCCATTCATTTGAAAACAAGCCACTGAAGAGAGAGAGAACTATTCTTTATTAACTGAGCAAGTGCAGAGTGTGTAATTACCTCCTGGTACTGAATAATTGTGCTCTAACGAATTCCTAAAATTATGTGAATCCGACTATAGTAAAATGACGACAAATTTCCTAAGTTAACATTTCTTATATTTCCTTGAGAATTATACAGGGTGTGTATCTATACACTTTGTAACAAACGCCGAGGGATGATTGCTGGGATTGAAACAAGAAAGAATGTCCTTATGAACATATGTCCAACAAAGCGTTGTTACTGAGTTACATGAAACGGTGTTACAGGAGTACAATGGCCACATAAAAGGGAGATGCTCAAAGTGTCTGCCATGAGCAGCAATGCATGCATGGCAACGCCTAACATGGATTGGCAAAGCTGCTCGAAGATACCTGCCTCCTGTCATGCAGTTACACAAGCATTACTGATACACTCTTCCAAATCATTGATGTCATTAACTGGAATAGCGTACACCACGCTTTTCACCACAGATAAAAGTCCAGTGCATTAAGGTCAGGAGACCAGGCAGGCCAATGCATCGGACATCGAGGTCGATCCACCATTGTGGGAAGGTGTCGTCCAAAACCTGAAGTGCGCTGCAGACCCATCATGCAAGAACCACATGGAACGGCGAATTTCTAGGGGCATGTTTCAGTTATACAGGCAGAGTATCCCTCAAGAAGGTCAGATACAGTGGTCCATTCAGTCTTTGGGGTAGCTTGTAAGGGCCCATCAGTTGATCATGGATAATACCACATCACATTCGGTACACACACTTGTAACTCAGTTACAACACTTTAAGGGACAAAACAATCTTTCTTGTTTTGATCTCAGGAATCACCTTCCCTTCCCTCCAACATTAGTTACAAATGTATAGATATGCCCCTTCACTTCTTTCAGAGAAAATATGTGAATATTCTTGAGGTTTATAATCAAAAGAAGAATAAAATCTTGAAAGGAGCTTTAGGTGTAACGCAAAAAATACAATTATTAATGTATCATGAGCAATTGAACAATCCTGCTTCGACAAAGCAAATAATTATATCAGGAGATCATCTCCCTAATTCCCACTCTTTTCTTCTTTGTCTCTCTAATTATTAAAGTTAGCTCCGCTTCTAATCTGGTCCTCTTCTAGGCTCAAGTTCAATTGTGGGTGCCTGTTTAGCACTTAGAAAAGGATTTCTCCACTCAATACAACAATGATTAAAAGATAAACGGAAATTAACAGTATATTCATAATTGATGAATCGATTGTTATACGACAAGCCATTATCTTGGTATTCTTTATGATCACTGTTTTAGCACGTGAATTCGACTTGAAGGGGTCCATGAAAAACTCTAAAAATTTGAGCTAATTCCTTGATGATCATATTGCTGAAAACAGAATTTGAAAGAGTTGATTCATTTTTAAGTTATCGTTCAAGCGGCGGCTAAACGTACAGACCAAGTGTGCATTCTTACAAGTAGCTTTCTGCTAATGCTCCTAATATTTAGATGTAGTGGCTGTGGACTTCTCCAGGCTTGGTGAGCATTGTGGAAATAATTCCTTCTTTATCCCCTTAGTCTGAACAAGGAAGTAAAAAGAGTGAATAGTAAGAGTCGTTGAATTCTAAAAGACGATTAAATCCATTACCCATATTTTGCTTCTTAGCCGACTCTTTCCTTATGAACACAGCCTTAGAATTTTCCTTGTGGGGATAGGTTAAAGATGAAGTGTTTTCTACACTGGTCCCCAATACGTGTAAGTTACAGGCGATAATGTCGATAACAGGAGACATGCTGGCGAATTTTGGCAAGCAACTGATTATCATCCGGATGCTCCCAGCAACAAAAGAGGCACATGTTGAGAATTTATCGAATTTATTAAAAAAACTTTGTGAGATGAACATAATACAAAAAAAAGTATGTATCTATCCGACATAGTTTTTGTTTTATTAAATTCCTTTATCAAGGAGAGACTTCTGATCTCTGCAATGGTGATCCAAAAGTCTAGAACATTCTGAAAAGGTTACAAGAGTAGTGCAATGCACATTGTGGGATTGCTATGAAATCAAAAAAAATCAGTGCATAATTTAGTTACATATTTCATTGCCAGATGGCACAACATCAAATGTTTGAAGTGCCAAGAATGGAAACGGACAATCATACTGTACCCCGATTGAATGACGTCACCAGTGAAGCGGTTACAGTTTGTCCGCATGAAGAAATAGTTCGAATAATTTTTTGTATAAAAGGTTCAAAATTCTTTCTACAATCATATTTCATACTTTTTCTCTTCAATAATCGGCAGATAGAAAAGCTATTTGACGAAATTAAAAGAAAAAAAAAATTAAATAAAGTCTGTTTGTAGTTGAGATTATTTGATTGTAAAATGGCAGTGTTATTGTTCCTACGTGAAGAACATGAAAGAGATGTGTCAGAAATGATCGAGTTTCCACAAAGAGAATTAAAATATTTTAAACATTAATTTTATAAAATATCTGACAGATACCAATCGATTATTCTACTTTCGAGAAGCCACACAATTACTGGTCTAACATAGTACTAGTATAACGGCGGAAGGATACATGTGCACTATGTCTGGTAAGCTACGAAGCCGAGACAGGGTATAGGTATTCAATATGACTAGTTATTCATCAGAATTGCCTGCAGATGCACGAGACTATAGAATCCTATAAAGAGCATATCTGATGGTATGGATGAAACATGTACTTAAAATAGGGTGATTTCTGTACACTTGTTATTTTAGATACCCCCAAAACCAAACATTGCAAAAGGCATCAGGTCTAATGACCTAATAGGCAATGCTGCAGAAAGTGTCAGCTCAATAGAATATATGATTTGTTCCTAATGTGAAATATGAGGTGGTGCTCCATTTCACATGAATGGAACATAATACACTCACTGAATCTCTTTCTTGCAAGCCAGGGATACTCTGATTTTTAACATACTTACATACAGTGTACCAATCACTGAAACGGTTTTGAAGGAGGTGGCATTTGCACATTTATTGTTGCAATAGAAAAACTTGACCAAGAGTGCTTTATTTAATAATGACAGCATACCGATACATGAAACTTTCAAGTTCCATTCAACCTGCTTTTCTTATACCTTCTCTCCCATTATCAGTTTGAGTAGGATGACACTTGGCAATGAAATATGTAATTAAAAGAACCGGTAAATTTTTTGATTTCATAAGCTCGATGTCATTCTGATCATTTTCATGCAAACCACGCTGCATTACTCTTAAAACTCCGCGAGAATTACCTTTTCATAATGTGCTAAACTTTTGGATCACCCTGTAAACTTATTATAAAATCATGAAAACTTCTTTCTTTTTTCTATATATTATTATTTATTTATATAAATTGGTGCTCATCATATGCAGATAAGTATTCACCTCAGTCTGCTCTTAACGATCTTGAAGCTCTAGAAAAAGATTTGCAGGTAACCAAGTGCCATTTTTCTTTTGCTGAAGTTCATAACATGGCCATTTCTCACTTCATGCTCTAAGCTGCTGTTTCTTAAAGTGGAGGTTGTTAAAAATTCTTGGGGGAAGGAGGGTCGACGAAAATTTGATGGGCGACCCATTTTTTACAATCTATACAGGGTGTTTCATAATTGGTGTCCCGTCTTTAGGTCCAAATAACGGCTCAAGGGGAACAGATTGGGAGAAAATGAATATTGATTATTTGGTTTTAATGTCCCCTAATTCAAAATAAAAACATTTCGCATCCCTGGGGGTGAAGGGGTAAATTTTGAAAATTTTAATTTTGTAAGGGTAGGGGTTAGACCCCATGTGTTATTCAGAAAGTTGTAGAGAATCATGTAAAATGTGGGTTTAGCAAAAAACCCGGTGAAAAAATATCATGCCCTGCCCCCTTTATCGAATGGGTTAAGTGAAAGGTATAGCTAGCTAATGTAAACAAAAACCATACTTATTAGAAAACAGTAGGGCCTACATTTGGAAAATTAATGAGAATGAATGAGTCGGTTACCCTGAAAAGCTAATAAATTCGACCGGGCTTTTCCCCCCAGGAAAAACATTATGAAATTTGAAAACTGTACATGGGAAATGTAAAAAATGTAAAATGTGAGTTTCTAATGAGTTTTTCTGTTTTTGTCTACATTAGCTAGCCATACCTTTCACTTTACCCACTCGATAAAGGGCAGGGGATGAGATTTTTTCACCGGGTTTTTTGCTAAACTCACATTTTACATGATGCTCTACAACTTTCTAAATAACACATGGGGTCTAACCCTTACCCCTACAAAATTAATATTTTCAAAATTTACCCCTTCACCCCCAGGGACACGAAATATTTTTATTCTGAATTAGGGGACATTAAAACCAAATAATCAATATTCATTTTCCCCCAATCTGTTCCCCTTGAGTCGTTATTTGGACCTAAAGACGAGACACCAATTATGAAACACACTGTATATACAAGGTGCATTCAAGTTATGACACCTCCAGTTTTTTTTTCTCAGGACTGAAAACAGATAGAAACATGCGGTTTGTTTTAAAATACACACGCACTCGTTGTGAATGCGTGGCAGAAATGGCAGCACTGTATGGCAAACGGAACTTTAGCAGCAGCGGCGAGAGTTAGGACTGTTTTTGATACTTAAAATTGCGACGTTTTCATTACAAGAAAAGCGTGTACAGAGGGTTGATTCAGATAAAATGAGACGATTTTGCAGTTCTGTTACGATGGTGTAATACCATGGTGCCACCATCGGTTGTGTTCGATGTGAGAACCACGTTGTTAGACTATCGCCCGGCACCGTAATTTCCACTGAAATAGGCTGAGTTTGAGGGACTCCATGGGAAGTTCGTTCCACACCTGCTGACACACTCTCCATAGCCCATCAACGGTTCTTGGTCGGCGAATTCCGAGCCGTCGTTTCAGGAGACCAAAACCACAGAAATCCATCGGTGATGCGTCAGGAGATTTTACAGGCACATGAGAGAAGGGAATAACTCGTATGCCCGTCTCCTGTTCCATCTTCCTGTAGTAAGCCACAGATGACTTGGCCACGTTGTTGTGATAGATGATGTGAGAGCCACGTTGTTGGACGCTTTATGACGTCGCTCCAGCCCAAGATTGTCATGAATTATTCTGGAGACTGCTGCCTGTGAAATACCTTTCCTTTGGGCTAGACTTCTCTGTGTGGGGGGATTTTCTTTCAGCACTTCAGACCGGATTTCTCGCACCACCTGAACTGGGCGTGTTGGCTGGGGCTTGTTTCTGATCTGCTTCTCTGCTCGTCCACGTTCATTAGATGGTCGCAATTTGTTCTTTTTGATTATTTGATTATTCGACCCACAGTAGCTTTGGATACCACAATACCATTTCGTTTGCATAATTCCACAATGCACGAAAGACTGAAGTTAGCGTCGGAAAGGCCAAACATATACCCTTCCCAAAAAGCTGTGATTTTGGAAGCCATGTTTCAGCAAGAAATGTCCCAAATAACAGCAACAAGTGTATACAAAGCTAATCCCCATGAATAGTGGACGAGTCATGCAAATCGCATTCCGTCAAGGTCATACGCGGCGTTTAAAGTCGTCTCATTTTATGTGAATCAACCCTCCGTAATCATTCGTTTTCTCCATTTGCGTGGTGCGACACCAATTGAAATTCATCACCAGTTGAGTGAAACATGTGGTGATGGTGTCATGGATGTGTCTAATGTGCGTTCGTGGGTGCAACAGTTCAAAGAAGGCAGAATGTCGTGTGACAACAAACCAGACAATCTCGGCCTTGCACAAGCCTGTCTGACGACATGAGAAAGTTGTTTTGGAGGATTGCCCAATGAATGTGGAACACATCGCCTCCAAAATTGGTATTTCCGTGGGATCTGTGCATGAAGACCTGAAAATGTCACACTTCAGTTTCTTCGTGACAACAACTTTGAAGTGATTTTTCATCCTCCTTACTCATCCGACCTTGCTCCTAGCAACTTTTGGCAGTTTCCAATGATGAAAGACATTCTCTGTGGTTGCACATTCACTAGCCATGCCGCTATTGCATCAGCGATTTTTCAGTGATCAAAACAGACTCCTAATGAAGAGTTCACAGCGGCCAAGGAATCATGGTGTTGCCATTGTGAAAAATGTGTACAGCTGCAGGGAGATTACGTCGAAAAGTGACACAAGTTTCACAGTTTTCGTATGATTAGTTTGTGAGAAAAAAATCGGAGGTGTTATAACTTGAATGCACCTCATAAAAGCGAAAAACGTGCACTCTCTCACTCACTCATTCATTTATTTATTATGAAATCTCCAGAACTATGAAGCCTACAAACTTGAAATTTCTCTTGGCTTCTATGTGCTCACTAAGAAAGGATTTTATTTTTTCTTTCATCCTTTCAATTACATT
This sequence comes from Rhysida immarginata, assembly GCA_023313115.1. NCBI lineage: Eukaryota > Metazoa > Arthropoda > Chilopoda > Scolopendromorpha > Scolopendridae > Rhysida > Rhysida immarginata. The sequence goes on along the minus strand of JAHWFO010068719.1, from coordinate 5,812,439 downwards.
TTATTTTTAAAATTCAATGGGATTTTTGCTAGCGTTAAAAAATTATGACACTGTTGTTTGCTTTGTTTAGTGAGGACTTCTGTGATTGTTCCATGAAGCAGCATCAACAATGACTGCAAGACTTTTGCGTGGAAATAGTGTATCTTGTATCTTTTATTTTCTATATACATAAATATAAAAAACTATATTTTTCTTCGAGTGATGCTGGGTGCTTCAGCTAGTTATTTTATAAATTTACTAACAAGGGAACTACATGAAGGTGTACAAGAGAACTCTTCGTTTGTGTGCAAGCATACCTTGGAAGCAATGGCTTTGCACGGTGGTGGTAGCGGAAGTAAGGACCAAAAAAAATATGGCGGCAAGATGGAAGCAAAATCGTCAATGCCAGTCGCCAAAGAACTGCAGTTAAAGCAGTCTTATTAAGCACAAAACCTTAATTTTGCTGTACAATTATACATCTCAAAATAATTTAAAAGATGAGGTAACCATCCATTAATATTATTTTTATTAAAAATTATAAAGCACCGCGATACATACCCCTTTAGCAATGCAACATATGACTCGACAGCCTTAACATCAGGTAATGATTTTTCAATGAAAAATGAAAAGAAAAATTTTGCGACCTGGATTCAAACCAGGAACCTCTGGTATCATTCGCCCGACGCCTCTACCAATTGGGCTATCACAGACATCCGGATAGCCATGCTGTCACAAGGTGTTTTAAAGACAACCAAGTTGTCAAGGTTGAAAGCCCAATGGGAGGCCAGCACCCGGCTCAAGAATTTCTCCTATCCAATCATCAGAAAGTTTGATGAACTCAGATAAATAATAAACATATACTGGAGATGAACCTCCAAACATAAGGTAATGATTTTTCAATGAAAGATGAAAGGAAAAATTCTGCGACCTGGATTCAAACCAGGAACCTCAGGTATCATATGCCCGACGCCTCTACCAATTGTGCTATTGCAGACACGCGGACAGCCATGGTGTCACAAAGTGTCTTAAAGACACCAAGTCTAGTTCATCAAAGTTTCTGATGGTTGGAAAGGAGAAATTCTCGATCTGTGAACCAGGTGCCTGCCTCCCACTGGGCTTTCAACCTTGACAACTTGGTTTCTTTACAACACCTGAAGACAGCCATGCTGTCCGGGTGTCTGCAATAGCCCAATTGGTGAAGGCGTCGGCAGGCCCGCCGCCAGAAATGTTTGGGCCCCTGACAACTGGTTACGTGTGGGCCCCTCTGGGCTCTGCCTCGTGCCTGATCAAGCGTGGCTGACGAGGCCCCCCTTCCGTTGGGGCCCCGGACTAGAGTCCCGTTTGTCCCCCCCTGGCGGCGGCCCTGGCGTCGGGCATATGATACCTGAGGTTCCTGGTTTGAATCCAGGTCGCAGAATTTTTCCTTTCATTTTTCATTGAAAAATCATTACCTGATGTTTGGAGATTCATCTCCAGTATACCGTATGTTTCAAAAGTTCCCGAATGCAGGAGATGACTTTCCCTGCCTAACACACTGTTGTGCAGGTATGCTGAAGGGCTGGTAGACAGGAGCCACGGTCTCTCAACCTCTTTTTTTCAATTAATGGATGCTCCCAGTCGTTACGAATTCTGCTATTTATTTTACATAAATGCAAATACGCGAATATGAGAGTGAAATAAAAGGTTAAACTAAAAATTAGAAGTTTTATTTATAAAAGCTACGGTATACGGTATTAAGCTTCTACCGGTTCTATCGGTACAGTAACAGTTTAAAAAGCATTTATTGCATGAAAAAAACAACAAATGAAATACAGTATGCAATAACAAGCAGTGATAGTTCTCCTTTGCGCGAGAGGGGATTTGACATTACACAATGCCGCCGACGAATTCCATGCCCGATATCCTGACCGCCCAACGCCTTTAACAAGTACTCTTTCGACTCTGATGAAACGACTTCGAGAGACAGGAAGTGTTGCGGACAGACAACTGCAAGGTCGACTACGTACAGGGACAGGTCCGCAACAAACGGCAGCGTTATAGCAACAATTGGGGCTTGTGGCGTACAATTGACGTGTGACGTTGCACACGCCCTTCAAATCAGCCACTAGTCTGTGTGGCGCATCTTGCATGGTTTGAAGTTCCACCCGTTCAAGTTGCAATTTCATCAAGAAATGACAGACGGTGGTGACGAGGGTCGTCAAGTGCAATTTGCGAGATAACGATGAACAGATGCCATGCAGATGCTGCGCTATCCCGTTGTATTTGCTTCACCGACGAATGCACTTTGCATGGGGAGGTAAATCACCACAACTTCCATTACTGGTGCGACTGCAATCCACATTGTATAGCTGAAGTCCACACCCAGCGTCCTCAGAAAGTAAACGTCTGGGCAGGCATTATGGGCATTAATCTCATAGGCCTCTTTTTCACTGACAGAATACTGGATGCCCCCAAATACCTTCAATTGTTAAAAGATGGGGTTGGTCCAGCTGTTGCCGAGGCAGCAGGTGAAAACGACATCTGGTTCCAACAGGATGGGGCTCCTCCCCATTACGCCGTCTCTGTACGCCTGTGTCTGGACGAAGTATTCCCTGACCACTGGATTGGCAGAAGGGGTAGCACAGAGTGGCCGCCTCGATCCCCAGATCTTTCCCCGCTTGACTTTTTCTTATGGGGCTATGTTAAGCACAGGTCGAGACACGCCCTGCAAGCATTAACGAACTGAAGGAAAGAATTAGGCAGGTGATGGCAAATATTTCTCAGGCAATCCTAATCAATGCCTGCAGTGCGTTTGACCACCGACTAGCGTATTGCCAAGAGGTGAACAATGAACACTGAGCAAATGGTGTAACCTAAATGTACCGTTTCCTTTGGGAATGTAAAAATAAAATAAACACATTTGAGAAACTATGCCACTATTTAAAACTGATTTTTTTGTAATTTATTTCAGCACATGGTTTATTTTAGTTGTTGGCCGAACATTACTCCTGCTGTCATAGGTTAGGGTTCCCCTACATACAGAAGGGGCAGTTCGGGAACTTTTGAAACAGACGGTATACATGTTATTTAGCCTTGACATCGTTTCACATGAAGCCAGCCCAAGAACATTTACAAAGATTACCGAAATAATTAATACAATGAAATAATAAATTCAGGAAATGATTATTAATTACTATACAGATTTTTTTTTTAAATTTTTACTGGAAGGCAATTAGCTAATTTTAATAATCTATTTTTAAAAAATAAGTTTGTTTAGAAACTTGAGAATCCATTCAGTTGTTGTCTGCTGCTACTTCCATTGTTTTCATGTGAAGTGGATTCATGCTTATTGCTGAGCAGTGAAAGAAAGAAGTTCTGTCAAGCACACAACCACAACTGCTGCTTTAACTATGGCTTTAACGATGGAGTCTTTGTATGGCTATATGTGCTCACATTTTTTCGTTTTTGCAGTTTATTTTGTAAGAAACAAAATTTAGTGATTTCTTATTTGCAAGCATCAATAGTAGCTTTAGAAGAGTAACACATTTCAGTTTTGTGTGAATCTGTGAGGTACATGTTCGTGGAGTTCCCTTGTAAATATAAATATTATTCATATGGATAAAACATATCCAAAATTAACTCCTTCTGGATTTTTTCTATGAAAACACCCATGATTTGGAATTTTAAGTGTGAAAGGGAGTAGCAAGACCAAAAAGCTTAGGAAACCCCAAATTCTTAGCAACAAGCACGAACGTCAATCCAGCTATAGATTTAATAGCTTTAATAAAATAATATTCCACAAACTAAATTTACAATAATGAAATGTTAAGTCATTGTTATATGCTATTATTGGGAAAAATGAAAGGAAAAATTCTGCCACCTGAATTCGAACCATGAGTATCACAATGTATTCAATATTGCTAAGTCTATTGTGTATTTATTGAAGCATTATTAGACCACTACGTCTTATATTGTGTTCAAAGAAAACTGACTGGGAAATTTTCTTTATTCAAACAAATGAGATAGTTGGTTATCAAGTAAATTCTAGTTAAATTAGTTAGGTCATTAAATTGGTCATGCAAGGCCACCTTGCTCCCCCTCTTGATTTTTTTATCTGGAGTTTCATTAAAGTTAAGAGCGTTTTTTAAACCTTTTCCTGCTGATCTTGACAAGCTGAGAAATCTAACTTACACCACGTTGCAGTGGTGATGCCCGACATGCTGGCTCAAATTTGGAATGAAATAGACACTTCAGTTTGGATGTCTGAGGAAACAGGAATGAAAATCACATTGAAATAAAATGACTGTTTGATGAAAAACTTGATGTGGTTTGCTTTTAAACAGTGGTTCTCAACCTTTTTTTGCTCAACTCCTCCTTTTTTACAATTTTACAGAATTTAAATAATCTACAGAATGCCACATTTAGCTGAATAACAGTCCCAATTCCCCTCCCTCAAACCCCATAAAATTCCCCTCAGGGGAATTCTCCCCTTGGTTGAGAACCCCTGCTACTCTAGAATACAGATTCTGTACATTCTCTGAATACATTTCTATTTGGTTCTAAAGTTGTAAAGTCCTTTTTGAATCACCCTGTAGAATAATATATGATATCAAATGGATGACTTTCTTCCTTGAAAGAAAGACTAATGTTATTGTATATTGTTTCAATCATACACCCTTGTGCAAATTAATTAAAACAAACATTTTCAAGTCTTGCGGGGATACTTTTTAATTGTCGAAGCAAGTAAGTGTCATTTCTAGTTGTCGTTTTCTTCTTACGGCCACACCTTCCTTTGCATTTAGGAGAAACTGATCTGGTTTACTGTTCAACGTGATGCACGTATGAGTTGCTAAACAACTCACACCAACCGCTGAACCAATCTCTGTGTTCGTGCAGAGTTACGATTTTCGAACATTTTCTAGGTGTCACATCCATCTTGAACGACGGTTGAATCTCATCTGGTCAGGTTTAAAATCTGATGAAATACTATAGCTGCTAATGTAATGATTGCATCAGCCAATGTACACTATGGTGGTTGAACAAATTCTAAAATCTGATGCAATACAGTTACTGCTGGCATAATGATTGCATCAGCCAATACAAAAAAATGATCAAACTGACTTTTCGTGTTGTTTTGAATACAGGATTACAAGTGATATAGAAAACATGCTTTGTTTCAATTAATTTGCACAAGAGTGTAAGATATGAATTCAATGACAGCTGAAAGAAATCTGAAAAATTATTTCATTTTTTAAATTTTCTTCATTTCTCTGCATATTAAACTAGACGTGAAAAGAAGAAGAAAAACAAAAACACCACTTGCTTTATATTTGGGTACGGGTATATCAGCAGTTTCCAATCTTGTCCAGATTCGAGCTAATGTGCTTCGAGGATCACGTATTTGAACAGGCGGATGCGTGAGATCCTAAAATATTATGCACATGAATTCATTAATAATAGAAGGGAAATGTTTGCCTAGTCTTATTTTAGGGAATTATTAATATCTTGGTATTTTAATAAATGACCTGATAATCAATTTGTAAAGGAAGAGAAGGCAAAAACAACTTTGGCATGCAAATCATTACAAAAAGCATTGTGCTTAATTAATAACTGATCCTCTCATAAAAAGATTTAGATATTAATGAAATATATTTTCTATATCAATATAACCAATTTACGTTTCATGATGGTCTTGACAGACAGCTTACATGCAGCTCTGCAGAAGACCTCCATAGTTTTATCTAGCATGATGAAATATTTCATGGTAAATTTCTTTTCCAGCTATTCAATTTGTAGTGATTTTTCTGCCACATCATTCATAATAAAAGATATATTTCATTTCACTAAAGAAATGCTCTTTCATAGCCATTATGCATGTTCACTGCAATTCAACAAATAATTCAAGAAGGGATATTATTTTTAGATTGTTTAATATACTGGTACTTTATAAATTGATACACAAGTTAATTCAAAATAACTGATACACTTTCATATGTTCATTTTTCAAATCACCAGTGAGTTTGCAAATATGTAGTACAATTTAACTCTCAAAATTTGTTTCATATAAATGTTACATATAATTGTAATAAAGTCATTCTACATCATAAAATTTGTTAATCTAGATTCTGTGGTTATTAACCGAATAATTAAAACATTTTAATAGACATTAAAAGGAAATTCCCACACTTATGTTGCCGCCACAAAAGAAAAGGGAAACTGGCACTGATAAATGATTAAAACTCATTCATTCATTCAAACGTACAGGAAATGGAGCATTGCTTATTCATACCACTTCCTTAACGAAATCGCTTCTAAAACGAAACCAAAACTATTCAGGCAGAGCTTGGTAGAGATTGATTGACAGGTTGAATACAATACTCATAAGCAGGTCTCTTTGATTGTTGCAGTGCGATAATCTTTTTAATTATCTCCAGGTTTATTTTCCTTAGTGAAAAACATCATAAATTATGGATCTAGCTTGATTGATTATAGCATTTCCTTGAATAAACAGGTGAGGTGGAAGAAGTCACGTCACAGTAATTTTGAATAACCCGGACTTCTACAACGACAAGCAAATATATATTACGCATAAGTCAATTTCCTTTTCCTTTTGTGCCAGGACTGTAGCGAGATTTGAACCATGTCAAGACAACAGATGATTGCTTCCTAAACTAATGTGTGTATTTTAGAACTGTTCTACATGGTGGACGTATTGGTAACTGCTACAGAGAGTGACCCACATTCCTGAAAATAGTCCCAATACTTCATGGCCTCAATGTTGTAATAACCTACTAAAAAAAAAGGAATGAAAAAACAGAAACAACAAGTATTAAATAAACCAATTATTAAAATAAAAAAAATAATAACACTAGTTTAATTATTACGTAAAAGTGCTGAGAAGACCACACACTGGAAATCAGGAAAGCTTAAGCGATAGTTGTTATGAAAAAGCATAGAGAAATGAAGTTATTTTTTCAAATACCCGAGACAACTCCCCTCTTACAAACTAATACATTCTCCGTATTTTATTGGTTACAGTAAGAGAATAAGAAGAAATAATTGCACTGGCCTATGATTTTACATCACACGGAATAGACTAGACACTTTATGCTGCTGAGAATTACCATCGAAGATGTGGTATCACTAAGAGAAAATAATCCAAAATAATAATACAATCGAACCCACATATAACGAACTCTGTCGTAGCAAAAAACTGGTTATAGCGAACTTAACTGAAATCCCCAACTATAGATTCATTGAATCTGTACAAATTTTCTACGGTTATAACGAAATATGATATAACGAAAATACGTATATACGCTTATTTTATATAGCGAAATTTTGAAAAAGTCAAAAATTTTTTTTATGTCTAAATTTGGCCTTAGGTTATTCACTTGGTAGGAGCAGGTGAGGAACGCAGTAATAGAGAAACAGGAAACATTTGTTTTGAGATTTCTGCTATTGCCTAGCAATAGCCTAATTCCATGTGTATACGTATTAGAAAATTAGATCTCGACACTAAAATTAAGATAATAAAGGAAATATAAGCTGGGAAGAAGAAGAAAAAAAGGACATATTGGGTTTGGTTATTAAAAACATTGAAACATCACACAGTTGAGTGTTTTTTTTTTCCCTTTGTCAGATATAAAGAAATCCACTTTAAATAAAAATAAATTCATTATTTCTAGTGTAAGTTTATAAAGAAATACGGTTATAATGAATAAAACTGCAGACATCTAAATATTCGTTATAAGCGAGTTTGACTGTAATTTCTTCCGTAAACGTAGAACTTACCCAGCTAATCAAAAGACAGAAAATGATATGGAAGTCAATAAAGAAATGGAAATCATAGCAAAAAACATCTTATTCCAATGAGTCACTCTCCAAAACAAATATGGATATATTTATCATTTGGTAAACGCAATTGTTAGAAAACTGCTATATTGGTTCTCAATATTAAAAAAAAAAAATAATTAAATAAATAAATAAAAAAATAAATAAATAAAAGAGCAAAGCAAAAGAGCAAATTAAAAATACAAAGTTAAAGTTACAGATTCAGTCGGGGAACTTTCTTTCTCTGGGGGTATATAAAGGACATGGTCTATGTGCAATCCAGACCATGTAAATCTCTGTAATTAAGAAATTTGTCACAATTCATCCACTTTTGCCTTGCTGGATAAATTATGGATTGAATATGTTTACAAAATACACGTGTGCAATATATTACGTAGATTGCCAATATATCAGTGTTTATAAATTTTAATTAAAAATCTAACAAGTTCATTCGAGCAACTGATGCACATGGCATTTTAACAAGCTCATTAATAATTTCATAATAAACATACCAAGTGTATCATGCTTTTGACTTACCCTGTGTATTAACGAAAATTATACTTATTTTGCATTATTAATTATTTAGTACTTAAAAGGATAGAATTAAGATTGCAGATTTCGATTAAACTGTAGAGTTTTGTTTGTTATTTTCATTTATCCTCCTCCTTTTCGTTTAATTTCCTGCCACTCGAAAATCACAAATGTCAAGGAGAAAAATAAATGAGGAAGAGCAACTTTTGTGATCCTCGAATTGCTTACAGGTATGGGAGAGCTCTCGAGTTTTCATCAACGTGAGCAAGTATTTATAAATCCCTTACCCCCGGAACGATACCGTCATATCGGTATAATTTAGTTGCTCCCTTTTTCAAAGCAGGGTCTATTAAAAGTTTATAATTTCTCTTCTTTTTGTCCCCTTGACTACTTCCAGATGATGCTGGAGACGAATCTTCCAAGCCATTCATGTCTGTAACGAAAAAAAAATTAATAATTTCTAATGATCTATCTTATTATAAAGAGGTGTTATGTGATTAGCTCATTGGAGAGGGGGGAAAATATGTCCAAATTAACATGACAGTCATATAAGTGGAATTAAGGAACCGTGTTTCTGGTATTAAATTAAATAGTTAGATCTATTTCAACAAGTAAATTTCGGAGCGGCACCAACACAACTTGAGAAGTAAAGCTTACTGAACAAAAATGTAATGCTCACTTGATCACACAGACAGTATTTGGAATTACTGTTTAATATGATCCGATCTGAAATTTCAGATTATAACTCTCATGTATCGAAAGGATAATGGCTTCCAAACCAATCTGCGCTTCATGTTTAGTGTTTTCAATGGTCAATAACGTTCTATAAATTAAAACGTTTTACTCCTCGTCGGTCACATCTCAACTATAAACTCCATTCTCTATGATTTTTTTCCCATGATTCTTTTCATTATGACGACCTTTTAATCAGTCCACTATTTCAAGTCGTTACATTCGTACCACTCTGGCGAGGTCCAGGCCGGGTTAGAAAAAGATTTTCATACAGTTCAGCCTTAAAAACGATCTAAATAAGTTATCTTAATTTTATATGCGTTCTTGTTGCTTTTTTCTCAGCATTGTTTCTGTAATGGAATGGAGGTAGTTCTACTAATTCTAATTGTCATGCTCACCAATGGAAAAACATATACATAATACAAATGGTAATTTTTCGATGTGATGTAGTGTTATTAAAAATTTTTAGAGGTTGGTGAGCCGATCTGTGCAGTAACTTTTTTTTTGAAGAATCATGAATAATAACATGTTGTTTTCTTTATAAACGTTTCTCCGATGAAATCCCCGTCATTAATTTACTTCCATTTTTCCTTGTAAACTTCAAAATATTTCAACATGCTTGACATTTCAACGATTTTTTGAGAGGGGGGAGGGAAAGAGCGTAAAACTTCCAACGCAGTCATTTCCATTATGTATACGTAGGCAGCGTCTAAAAATGCACTTAAATAAAATACGATTTTGTCAAATTCTGTTATATTCAATTACGAAATTAAGCTGATTTATTTTTGAGTGTAGAAGACAATGCGTTAGTCAGCGTATGTTGATACTGCAATCGGTATTTAAGCCTAATCATGTGTTTCACTAAAACGTTGCTCCTTTTTTTTATGTAATTAAAATAGCTTTGATCGTTTACGAAAACCCAAACTAAGTTTTGAAGCAGAGGAATCATTATTTTATTTCATTATTTACAGGAACTAATTGACCCGAAGTATTTAAAAAAAAACAAAAAAAACGCCCCAAAAAACTACTGTGAATTGAAGTTAATTGTAACGTTAAAATGGCAAAAAATTCTTCAGGTAATACAATTGTTCGTGTGCGTATAGAAAAATAATTATTGAAGATGAAACGAAAGATCTCAAATTCGATTTTAACAAGAAGATGATTATTTACAGAAATGTTAGAGAACAGGTTAACACATGTAAATAACGGCGAAAAACTAGGAAAGACGAATGAGAAAAAAAAGGTTTTGCATCAACAGTACGAAAGGTTAAGCAGGAAAATTGTAGGAAACATAGACGACTTAAACATACAGGCAGATATGATTTCCTTTCTAAGGTAAACAGTTTTTTTTGTTTGTTTTTTTTTTGTTTTTTTTTTAACCTTTAACAATCGACATGAAATAACCTGAAACAGCAACTACACCTTTAGACCTCGACCTTATTTTTTCATCTGTTATTATTATAGGCTATCTTTTGAATTACACTTGTTAAATGTTATGAAAATAATGTTAGGGAGAAAAAAATAAGTGTTGATTTCATTTAAGATCATCACTGCTGAAGGACCTTCTGGCTCTGCAGGTTCTTCACATGATGTAGGTTTAAATTTTATTTTTAATAGGTCCATCTTAGTCTGTATTTCAGTATACAATACGAGGAAAGCCGAGACAGAGATCCAGAAAAGCAATACGATAATTTAATGGGTGTGTTTGTTTAATGGTACAAAAGCGACAAAGTTAACGTAACTGCGTTTTAGTCTCGTCAGACTGACTACTTCCATTTGCAATTGCCAGTAATGCTCATGCAATTATGCTTCATTGCTCGATGAAATGGACGAGCTAAAACCACCGGGGCTTCTGCGGGATTAGCATTAGAGAAAGTGATCGGCGTTTTAGCCAATGTCATTATTACAAACAAAAGAATTAGCTCAAACAGAACAGAACATTAGTACTAATAGGGTTTGGGATCATTTTATTATACAGGGTGATTCAAAATTCAATGTAAAACTTAGGGGAGGTAGTAGGGGTGATTCTAAGCAAAAAAGTTCATATGAACATGGGTCCTCATTTGAACGATAACTGAGATATGAACAGAAATAAAAATGCCGCCACCAAGATCAGCGAGTTAATAACTCAGGTTCTGCAACACCTAGAATGACGAATTTTGGAGGAATAATAGGGCACATAAAAAAAATCTGTTATTGTTCAAATGAGGACCCATGTTCATATGAAATTTTTTGTTAGAATCACCCCTACTATCTCCCCTAAAAGTTTGTACATTGAATTTTGAATCACTCTGTATACTGCGAGCATTGGAAGGCATACTCGCTGTTGCAGATTGCCCGCTTGAAAGCAGTTGTTCTTACGAAGTTGTTTGTATTTCATCAGACTGACGACTTTCATGGCATCGTGATTCATAGTGATGGCTAGTCGCTTTCATCACAATAAAAAAAACACACCCTATATGTGCCAATGCATTTTGGCATATTTACCATCATCACAAGCAAAATATTAGAAAATTGCCAAGATTTTGTTGGACATCTTCATCTTGGGATGGTTCCCTCAACAAGAAGAACCCATAAAATTTGCTTCAATCTGACCTCACTTGCTTTACTGAAACCTTCTTTAACAATGCTTAAGCTTAACACTCCATGTACTGGTGCTTCAAGGCGTAGAAACCGACCCTGGTCTTTGGTTTGTAGTCCGTCTCTTCAGAGACATAATATCCCAGCTAAGAATCATCATCAGTGTCTTTCTTCTCCACAGGCATAAAATTCATGGATACCCAGCATAGTACCTATAGCATAAAATTCCTTAATACTGATTGGTTGATTCAAAAGAATACTGTATTACTGTAATTGCGAGTTAATGATGAAGCTTTGGCTTGGTCACGTAAGTGGCCATTATAGACAAGCATTTTTAGCACAGGTTTATGTAGATATGGGTTAGAAATACCAGTCGCTGGTCACGTTAGAAAGGTGGTGCATACACTAACAGATTTCCCATGTAAATTTCCATGCAACCAAGCAAAAACTGTCGTTAAGCTCAGGTGGTATTAGAACAGTTTTCACAGTATTCAGAAATATGCGAATTTTTTACATCGTATGTTCATCAGTGGCTCACTGAGACAATTACTTAAAGTCCGAAATGCATAACCATTCTTTTTATGATCTGAGTGAAGATGGGATTGTTATACCTGGAACGCTGCTGCTCGTACAGGACTTGGTGTCGTTGTGGACTGAAGAGAACCAAAAGGATTGAAAACCCTGCAGTGAATCAAAATGTGACAACACCATAAGACAATTGCTTCAAGTATATTTAGTTCGTCATAAATGTTAGCACATTGGTAGAACTTTGCAGCAAATGTCATGTCGTGATTATTTTTATTGTGGTGAGCATTATCATCCAGCATTTGTTGTCTAGTCATACAGGTCTAACAGCAGGTGTGATGCCATGGGGTGAAATTGGGTGTCATTTGCAGTCTCAACCACTATGAATTGCAAATTAAGCACCTGCTACATCAGGGAGGTTGTAGAGGTGGAAGTCAAATCCTCCCTTCAGTGCATTCCTGGTACTATATTTCAGGACAATGCCTGATATGTTGCCAGGAATATGCAAGTATTTGCAGCACAATCGAAATGTCTGGGATGTAGTCACTTGGCAACAAGCCCATCTAGGTTATCTAAAACTGTTGACTCTCTTACAAGTAGCCTGGCAGGCAGTTCACTTGCATACAAGGTGCAGATCTTTGATATGATAGCACAACAAATACCATCTTTTATGGCTTCTTATGGAGACTTCTTAGATGCTGATTTTTTTTTTTTTCCTGCAGCTTTGAGGTGATTGATGCTTATATACAAGTGGCCCCTTAAGTATAGCTTTCTTAGTTGGACCTCCATTACAGTTGATGAGACTGGGCATAAATTGATAGATACTCTTCACCAGAATTTAAACGTGTTATATAGAAATGCCTACAGATGTTTTTAACTGCTATAAATTGGTAGATGAATATTACATCTGAACACCCTATTCACTTTTTAATTTAAATGCTTAGCCCATTAATTGAAATCTTAGTTATTTTGGTTATTTTTTTCTTGCAAATGAAAAACTGATGATGCCACAGAGTCTTACGAAATAAGCAACATTGTGATCACAAGCACAACTTCTTATAACATTGTTTATTGAAGATACAGGGTGTCAATTTCTTTATGCCTTAACATTAGTAATGTGCTAATCCCTCTTGCTGTGATATAAGCATGAACTCTTGACATGAATTCGATCATATACATAACTAATATCGTCTTGGAATATTTTTCCATGCTTGTTCCACGTGTAGGTATAACTGGTGAGGAACATAGATGATTGATGGGTACAGATGACATATCATCCAATACAGTCCCACAAGCTTGATTGAAGAAAGGTCTGATGAGTGTTGGCCATGGAATTGACGGATTTGCTGTAGAGCATGTTGATTTGCAAGTGGAAGGGTATTGGTTGAAGGGCTAGATGTAGCAGTGATGACTACAGAAACAAAAGGCAGCATGACATGCTCGAAGGCAATGGGGCGCTGAATGCAGCTAAATTTTTAATTTAAAGTTAATAAAAGTACATGCATTTCAGTGACCTACATTTATATTTTTAAGGGATGATACTAACTTTGGAATCTGCATGCGATTAGGGCACGTTAAGGCTTTCTAATTTCTTCTAGGCTAATCTCTTCCTTACTTTGTGATGCCACAAAAAAACGTCATCTGGTGGTACAGTCCTCAATAGTTCTTAAAGTATATTTTTCAACAAGGGGCCGCATTCAATGTCTCCTCCACAAGCACCAGAAGGGAGTGGGCCCTGTGTGTCGAAGACCTATATGTATTGGAGCGGTCCCTGTGTAGTGGACACATATACCATGTTACTCATGCCAAGACTTTCATCACTGAACACCACCAACCTTCATTTCATAAGAACCTTATTGGCTCTTCCTGCTTCTTCAAAAGAAATGTTCTTCTAGTAGATTTTTAAATGGTTTCTCAATTCAAATTTAAAATTATTAAATTTGTTTAATATGCTTAATGCACCAATGGAGGGTGAATAAAGATCCTAAGTCTGCACTGTCTTCTTCCATGTCTGCAGGTGAATAATACTTCTTCTTCCCACCATCTCCAACAGCCATGCATGCACTGCATACAGCTTCTATCCAAGTCTGCGCAGTTGGTAGGAAGGACCATTCTGTTTCGCGAAGGCTCACCACATGACCCCACTTAATTTTGTTAGTCGGACAAATGGTGACTGGTGGCAACTTCCAGGCATGTTCCACAATATTTAGCAGTACTGAACAAATTTTGCTATTTGATTTCATAAAGCCCTGGCAGGCTCCTTTATACACCTGAAACATCTGGTTCTTCCTGTGTGCACTGAAAATGGGTTACTCCACAATCTTGAAAATCTGATCATATACTAATGATTCCATTTAACATACCTTTTGGGTATTCATTTTTCAATTGCTGCTAGTGTAGATGGAAATTAAGAAATAAAGACAAACTAAAGATATTTCCTCCATATTTAAACAAATATGGTCAAATAAAGTAATAAATAAAAAATGCCACAACCTGGGATTGAACCAAGAACCATCAATCAATGCCTTGCTGCTCTACCCAACTGAGCTATTGCAAACTACTATACTGTATAGACATGTCTTAAGGACTTCCATGAAGGCTTACCCCTAGAAGCCAATCTAGTTCTTGGTTTCATTGATAAAGTTGGATTACCTGCTAGATATTACATTATGGACAACCTATTTAACAACAGTCCACTTTAATGAACTCTCAAATGAGGAATAGCTAGGACTGGCAAACTTACAGAAAACAGACAACAAGCATCTTGCTCCATTACTATAAAAAAATGGAATGAAATACCACTGTATCAAAGGCAATTAATAAATTCCATATTATGCCATGTACACTATACAGTGTTACATGGAGCTCATTTAGAAAAAGAAAAAATAACCATACATAACACAACAAAACTGAATTTGGATGCAGGAATGTTTTCTCCAAACGAACATGGTAAGAACAGTAGTCGTTACTGAAGATTGTATATTGGGAATATACAAATTGAAATATGTTACTCATCTAAAGCTACTATTGATACTTGCAAAATAAGTAATTACTAAATTTTGTTTCTTTCAAAATAAACCATGAAAAATTTCAGCACACACATCTATTCAAAAACTCCATTGTTAAAGCCCTAGCTAACTCTGTGTGTGAACGTGCGCTTGACGGAACTTCTTTCCTCCACCACTCGACAATAATCACGAATTCACTTCACATGAAAGCAATGAAAGTAGCAGCAGACGACAATTGAATGGATTCCCAAGTATCTAAAGAAACTTGGTTTTTAAAAGTAGATTTTTAAAATTAGCTTATTGCCATCCAGTAAAAAAAACCAAAAAAAAACCTGTATATAATTAATAACCATTTCCTTAATTTATTATTTTATTTTATTAACTAATTCGGTAATTTTTCCGGGGCTAGCTTCATGTGAAATGAGGGCAAGGCTGTCGAGTGATACGTTGCTTTGGTGAGGGTGTAGGTATCATGTGCTTTAAAATTTTAAATAAAAAATTGTGTTCATGGATGCTTTCCTCATCTTAAGTTATTTTGAGATGAATAATTGTGCAGTAAAATTAAGGTTTTGTGCTTAATAACACTCCACTAACAGCAATTCTTTGGTGACTGCCGTTAACGATTTTGCTTCAACTTGCCGCCATCTTTTATTTAGTCCTTACTTCCACTACTGCCATTGCGCAACGCCATCCTTTCCAAAATATGCTTGTGTGAAGCAAAGAGTTCTCTGGTTCAGGTTCGTGATCTTCCCATGTTAGTTGATCAGCTTATTGTGAATGACAGATATGAATTTCATTCAAAAATGTGAGGTTGACACTATTTTCATGGGCTTAATCTCCTGGAAGCTATATAAAATTCTTGTTGAGAAAGATAAGAAATTATATAAAATTTGGGACATCATCAACTGGACACTAATACCGCAGAATGGACAGCTCAGCATTTCGATGGTAGTGACCTTGACGCAGCTCTCCTGGCAGATAGGTGTATTCATTAGTTTGCCTAGCATAGGAATACCATTGGGCAATAGGTGCTGTTTGAATATTTTCCACTATTAAATTTATTTTTCATTCTTCATTTTAATTTCAATAAATAATAAAGTTAAGTCTGTACATGAATTTGTTTCACTTATACAATGTAAATAAAAACAATTAAGACATGTTTGCTTCTCTATTAAAACTTTCAAAATGACCAGTTTCTTAGGGTAATTTTAAAAAGTTACTTTTGATTTAACATATCATTGTGAAAGTGTATTCAGAATTTTTATATGGTTATAAGGAAAATAAAAGCTTTTTAGTATGATGTTTGCTTAATTTTTTAACTTAAAAAAAAAAAATCAGTTTCTTACGTTGATCTCATTAAATGAAAAATGAAAGATTATCTTTTAAGCCCTCACATTATTAATGAAACTATGGATTATGAATTCAAAATTAATGCTAAATCGTTTCCCAAAGAGTTAAATCAGGTGTAAATTAATTAAAATAAAGTATCAATTTTTTATGAATTTTGTTTTTATTATATTAAAGTTAAATTTTTTACTTTTTATCAACATCATTTACTTCAACATATGATTAGCATTAGAATATATAGTGTATTTAAATGTATATATTTAATGTATACAATTTACAGTAGAACCTCGTTTTTACGACACCGTGCACGATTGTTCACTTATTTTTCAGGATTTCCCACACTTCAAATCCTTCAAATTCGCTATCATCTTCGGGTGGGACTGCAAGTTCAGTTTCACTTTAGTTTGCATTACTATGGCGCCCTCTTTTGGCGACGGCAGAAAGTAGTCCAGTTAATCATCGATCACGACGGCTATAACATAAGCCAAATGAACAAAATGCAACCAGGCCGCTCACGCGAAAAATTTTCACTTTTTTAGTAAAATTTTTTACTACCAATTACAACTTCTTTGTAAAATCCGAATTTCGTCGTAAAAACACTTCGTAAAACTTAAAGTTTATTATGTGGAAATTAACAGGAGGGAGGTCGGGATTTCAGAATTACTTCATAAAATCCGGAATTTCATAAAATGCGAGTTCGTAAAAACGAGGTTCTACTGTATTTAAATGTTGCATTCTGATGCCTTTTGTCACTTATTTTGCTTATCACTTTATCAATAAAAAAATTAAGTCAAATTAATTTTATTGTTGAAATTAGATTAGTTTGTGAGTGAAATTAATATATTTTGAAAAAAATATTAATTTATTTGTAAAGGCCAAATGATTTTAATGTATACCCCAGTAAGCTGATTTCAAGCAAATTACTCAACCATTTAATTAGGCTTTTTCCCTGTTGAAAATGTTTTTTTTCTTGACACTGAAAGACTACATTTTGAACTTCATGTGCTCAGGATAGTTTCAGTTAATTATAGACCAAGAAATAATTAAAAATGTAAAAAAAAAAAAAAAAAAAAAAAAAAAAAAAAAAAAAAATATGCTAACAGCCTGAAAATTCCACCCATCCGTCTGAAAGTGCCACTGTCTGCTCACTACCATTGGTTAGTATGGGAAACGGTGAAGCTCTCCGTCTGTTATTTTGTACTAACATCCGATTCACACTGTAATTCTTGATCATGATCATTTTACACTTGTTCAAGGAGACACGTGTTCAACCTTATTGACAAATATGGGTGTTCACAGCAAAATTTTCATCATGATCAGGGTTACAGTTTTTGGTACCAGATTAAAGTTACGCCTTTAGAAATAGGCCCTTTATTGATAGGCCTACCGACCCAGTCTTCCTGATTATCAAAAATAACTTTCTTTTTTGTTTTGGTTCATAACCAGCATTCTTGAACTGATAGAATTTCTTCTACACTAATTATTCATGAAAAGACCGTGCATTTAATTCGTTAACTTTAAAATGCAGTCAAAATTGTTTATAATGATATTGATTATAGCTACCAAATGATATTTAACGACCAGATTTTTCTCCTAAATTTTGTTTCTTATCTAAAAGACAACAAAAATTATTGGTTATAACGACAAAATTGTGTATAGCGGTTATTTTCAACTGATATTGGGATCCCTTTTCGGCTTAACGACAGATTTCCACTCATGGTAGAGGTTCGGTCTTCCCTATTGGATGCGTGCTTTTGAGAATTATTCTCAAGGTTGTGTGATGCACTGTTGTTCCCTTTTATTAGTCGGTTACTTGCCAAGTTAGCAGATATCACTTATTTTGGAATTTTATACAAAAATTGTGCGAAAAATTGCTTTTTTACAATAGAATTCAGCAGGTTTTAGCAAACGTTTAGTTCCTTTTTAAGCTCTTGTGGCTTCCAGCAGTTGTATTAACAAGAATGCTAGTAAAACTACCGGGGCTCGACAAAACCGGTAGCCTGGTAGCCAAATGGCTACTGCGCATCGCATTTTAGTAGCCATCTGTGAACATTAAGTAGCCATTTGGCTATTACCTAGGAGGATTAATACACATAGCCTAATCTTCCAAATCTTGATTCACCAAAAAGTAATAAAGTTCTAGTAAGTTTCTAATGAGTTTTTCTGTTTTTGTCAACGTTAGCTAGCCATACCTTTCACTTTACCCACTCGATAAAGGGCAGGGGATGAGATTTTTTCACTGGGTTTTTTGCTAAACCCATGTTTTACATGATGCTCTACAACTTTCTAAATAACACACGGGGTCTAACCCCTACCCCTACAAAATTAAAATTTTCAAAATTTACCCCTTCACCCCCAGGGACGCGAAATGTTCTTATTCGGAATTAGTGGACATCAAAACCAAATAATCAGTATTCATTTCCCCCCCACCTGTTCCCCTTGAGCCGTTATTTGGACCTAAAGACGGGACACCAATTATGACACACCCTGTAGAAATTTAAAAACTTTCAAATTCATGTGTAACTTTTCTTGTAATTCAATTTTTTGTATAGACAGGATAGTGAAAACTGAGTTTAAAGCTTAATGATCCTTTCTTTCAAATGTAACATGTAATCAAAAAAAAAAAAAAAATTGAAATGTAACCATTAAAAAATCTCCAAACAATATTTATTTCATTCAATGTACATATGAAAAGGCAAGAAAATGTAATCAAATACGAGGGGTGATCAAAAAGTAATGTCGCGTATTTTTTATTTTTTCGAAAATGACGGCTGATATGAGAAAATTACGATATATAAAAGTTAGTTTGGTTCATTGTTAACATTTCCTGTTAGTTTTGTGTGCATCTGCCAAGCACTAGCGACGTGACAGTCCAAACAAGATGGCTGCTCTCATTTCATCGTCCAGTGCTTTTGAGCAGCGGAGTGTTTTTCATTTTCTTTGTGCAAAAGGACTGAAATCAGTCGATATCGGTAAGGAAATTGTGTCGGTGTATGGAGGTGATATCGTGCAGCTCCGAACAGTACAATGTTGGTGCAAGGCTTTTAAAGAAGGACGAGATGAACAATGTCAAAAGTGTATTGTGGCCATGAAGGCTTACTTTGAATAACAGTAAAGTATCATCTCTGAAGTACCTGTTTGTTTTTCCGAGACATTCACCAAACTTCTAGTCTCGCCTTGTAAGAAGCGATTAAGGTTTCCTCTATTGTATCATCAATGTCCAGGACTGAATTATTAGATATTGAGCCACTTCTACTAGCAATCAGTATTTCTGTTTACCTTCTTTGTTTTGCTCTTTTTGTTTACCTTCTTTGTTTTGCCCTATATGTTTTTACCTTAACATATAGGATGCAAAAAATCGACATTGTATGGCATGGTTTTTGGAAGAATCATTCATTCATGGTTGTATTATTTTTATTCTGTGCCGTTATCTGATTGAATACTTCTTTTTTTTTGCGGCTTCTCAAGATTTTGATGAACTATTTATGTTCTATGATTTTGTTGAAGACTTTTACTTTGCACCAACAACTGTGATTATCGATAACTATTATGAAGATTTGGCATTTCCCCAAAATTGAATACATGTGGGTCCATGTGTCAGTGTGGATATCTAAAACTTAAGATCTCTAATGTGAAGATGGAAAGGAAGTCAGGTGGATTTTCCGAAGGGTGAAAACTGCACATGGAGACAGTTTGCTTCTCGAGTTTGGGATGAGATTGACTATCGTCTTGACATTGTCTGGGTGACTCGAGGGAGTCACATAGAACATTTGTAACGCTAGAATCAAAAAAAAATTGAATTTTCCTGCATTTTAACCCCGTTCTGGTTAGTTTATAAAATAAATGCATGTAAATCTTTTGAATGGATATGCCCTAGCTGTTTCTGACAAAGATCCATCAATGGCTCTTGTCTAGACTTGTTGGGAGTCTCTTTAATGGAGTAAAGGTAGCTTTTGCGAAGAGCCACTATTTGCCTCTTCCATTTGTATCCTTTTTTTAACGCCTCGTGTATAAATGTCACTCAATCGTTCTTATCTGTGATTTTGGCTACCGTTCTCAGATTAGTACTCACTTTGGGTACATCAAGTATGTTGTTGAGTTCAATTCTCTATGTATTACCATCAACCTTCATCATAAGTTGTGCACTTCTCTTAACATAAACTCAATCTCTCCTCCCATCCATCAATTCATAAAAACACTCCTCTTCCACAAAATAGTGGAAAGTTGTTTCAAAAGAATAGCTCTGATTCTTTAGATCTATCTAAAGAATAATTGTTAAACAAATGGTTAGGATTTTTTTTAATGTTTATTCATTATTAATACAGGGAAATTCAAAATTAATGGTACAAAAACAATGTACCAATAACTGCTCTAAAGAATTTATTTCACAAAAAAAGAAATAATCTTAAAGGTAAATTCTTACATTGTGCTGGTTCACTTTGCCACATAAGTGAAACACAGTGTTGTCCGTGAACACAAAATATCCACCTTCAGCCATCTGTGAGACCGCACTATGTTTTTAGTATAACAAATATGTCCCCATGTTAAACAACTACTTTACATTGTCTAGGCAATGCCTTCGTGACTGCATAGTCTAAATGTGTTTCATTGAACACTCCTTGTAAATAATTTGTAGATGACCACCAACATTTCCAGACTGCTGGAAATTTTGGTTTAATCCACAAATGGAACCATTTTCCCTCCCCGGCTCAGATTCATTGAACATTCTGAACCATTGTGCATGTTATTAAGAAGTTTTTACTGTATCTCTGTTATACAACCTGGAAACATAAAGTTTGGCTAATGTTCCTCTCCTGCATGTTGCAATCTATACTCTATTCAACAAAAGTTTGACTGGGTGTGTTCAATTAAATTTCTAATCTCAATTGTTAGATTTTGTTAATTTTACTTTGCTACGATGTCTAACAATTGAAATCGGAAATTTAATTGGACATGCTCAGTCAACTTTTGTTGGGCGGAGTATAGTTGCATGAACGAAACTTCACATGTAAGGAGTGGCACTTGTTTGAATTGTAACAGATATGGTTATCTTGAGAGCACTTGTTATTTTGGGACAATTACAGTGTACTCTGGAATTTCAAAGAATGGATCAATGAATTTATTCTTATGTTTCAAGCTTGGAAAATGATGAAAGTAAGTCGTGCAATGTTGAAGTGTTGAAGTAAGAATGAAATTATGTTGAAGTTCTTGCATGATTGATTTAAACCTTTTCGAGATGGGCAGGAAAAATTGACTGTGCTCTCTCCGAAGTGGCAGGTCTTGCAATAAATGAAAACCTTTGGAAAGCAAATCACCTGATTTGGCTCCAGTGGATTATTTTTTATTCCCAAAACTGAAATCGGCCCTTAATGATCAGCGATCTCCGACATTGACGACATTCAATGTCACATGACTACTATGATAACCATATCTGGAAAGAGTACTGTGTAGACAAAGATTACTTTGAAGACTAATAACAGACTCTTTCCCTTAACTTTTATGGTCACAGGTTATACTTTATATTTTCATTGTTGCATGCCCTTTCTGTTATTCGCATTATATGGATTTTTTTTTTTTTACTTGCTAAATTTTCCACCCCTTCTTTTCCTTTCCCCCTTGTTGCACTCATCTGATTGCCTAGTTCCCTGAGAAGGGGGTGATCATGTGAAAGTGCAATGTCTTGCCCTCCTCCAAGCTTTCGTGTGAAAAAGAAATTTTTCCCAGTCTTTTGATTTGCCCTGTGTATGTGATAAAAACAGTTTTTAAGAAACATAATTTAAGTACTTCATAAAGTTTCTTTATTTTTAGGTTGATATATGCACAAGCAAAAATATGTTTACGAAAACAGAAGAGAATCCAAGTTAAAAACTTGATACAAATCATTAAAAACTTTATTTTGAATATTCATTTTAAGGAAGCAGGAAAAAAGATGGTGAGTATTTTTTTTTTTTTTTTTTTATTTTTTTTTTTTTAGTAAGTATTCTACTATAATGCGATCCCACTTTCAGAACCCTCCCCCTCCAAAAAAAACAAACAAAAACAGTAAAAATTATATCCACTTGCATAATGGGAACCACAAATATGCAAGAATATACATAAAAATATCTTTATTTTTTACAATTTAAAAATGCATAACCTGGATTTTTACAATTAAAAAAAAAAGAAAAAAAAAAAACCACCTTCAAAATCCAATTCATTATCATCTGATTCTTCAAAAAGTTCCTTAATACAGTACAGTTACATAGATTACGTGTACTTTTATTAGTATCTTCATTTTTCAAAATTATTACAGTACATATTTTGTATTCATTTGAACTTTATAAAACTTTCTTGGACAATTTCAGTAGATGAATGCAGTGGCTGCTGAAAAGCTTTATTGATCGAGTATTTATTTTAATTTTCACCTTTAATGTTACAAATTTGTTTAACATGATGTCCATATTGTTCAATTAATATCTTGTGGCTAGAGGGAAGTTATAATACGTGAAATATATTAATACCAGTATGTTCAATATTATACACTAGTTTTATTTGAAATTTGTCTGATCATAGTTAGTTTTACCCCTGCCCCAAATTAGCTTTTAGCGACAGAAAAGTGGATGAGAAATTGGGGGGGGGGGAAGCAAATGAACTATATACTCTGTAATGCACTCTAATGTACCTATATATCCAATATTAGACGCTAGTTTAGTATGAAGTTCACCAGACCAAATTTCTTTTGATCCCCCCCCCCCCCCTCGTTCCGTTGTTCTAGCGCTCGTATTGGCCTCTTGTATAATACGAACCCAAAAATTTAAGTGTTTATAGTAGAATAATTATGGTAGTTAAGTTTTCATATTTTTTTCCTACAAAATTTTAATATTCATAATCTACGAGAGAAAATGTGAAACTTAGTTATTTTATTTGATTGCATACTTCACTTTATTGGATGGAGTAGCAGCAAAAGAGAAAGTTAGGTTTTTAGATATTTTTATCACACAAGCACTTATTTTCATGATACCCTAGTACATACTTTTACCCAGAAAAGCTGGTGGCTACTGTTCCTCCTAGCATTTTGTTTCATTTTGAAGGATATTGTAATTTTTATTAGGTGGTCAACTAATTCTGTTGGTTATTTTTGAGAAGTTATAGTTTGTAAAGGAACTGTTGGACTTTAACTGTTTTTATACAGGGGGAAGTCATTCACATGATCTTCATTAGTGCATAATTCCAAAAATTCCTCTTTATTACTTCATTATTAACATTGCTCAGAAATTGGAGCCTGACAAGATGCACATTCAACACTGCTTAGTTTATTACTTTCACCGAAAGATTTCTGCTTCTGAAACATATGGAGAAGCTACTGCAACTGAAAGAACATGTCAGTATTGGTTCTAATAGTTCAGGACTGGCAATTCGATTGGAATGATGAGTACTTGGGCCAGCTGAAGAAGTTTTCTGACCCATATTGTGAGTGGTCCTCTCTAAAGACACGAGAGAGGTTTCGAGTAATTCGCCAAGCCATTAGACATCTGTTGGAAAAATCCAGAAAGAAGGAAAAGAACAAAATTTATTCAAGGAATCAATGTGTATCGAATTGATTGCTAGGCAGACAGTCTTGTCTGTACAAGATCGTAACTATCAAAAAAATGGGCTATTATTATTATTCTTGTACAATAATGCGATACGCAAAAAATTGTGCATCAAACCTGTCGAACTACCCTTCTTTCAGCCCAAATGCAACATTCAAGGCAAAAAAAAGGTTCTGCTGTGCATCTGGTGGGTTCAGAATGAGGTGTTCTACCACGAGCTTCTCCCATCAGGCAGACTGTTACGCAGAGCAACTGCAAAATCTGCAACATGCAATTGAGGAAACCTTGACTGGTCCTACTGCATGACAACACTTGTTCTCACATTGCTCAAATGATGAAAGGCATTCTTAATTAACACCCAGTATACTCTCCAGACTCTATTGATCTACCACATGTTCCGGTCAATGCAGAATCATGTGGCCTGTACCCACCTGTCATCGAAATGAAGAAATGCAAAATTGGATCATTGACTTTATTGAGTCAAAGAATCAATTGTTCTTTCACTGCAGAATCCAAATGTTGCTTGAATGGTGGGTAAAGATGGTACACCCGACAGAAATTATTTCCACTAGATACGAGGCAAATCTAGAAAGTAAGTACCGTTTTGGAAAAAAACACATAAAAACATTTTTTCAAAACAAAATTTATTTTTACATGAAAGAGCATTTCTTAAGCTATTTTTCTACATACCGGTAGTTGCCATCGTTGTTCAGACATTTGTCGTAGCGGGGAAACCAATTTTTCTATGCCCTCTTCATAGAAAGATGCCGCCAATGATAATTTAAGCAATTTGTGACAATCTCGTGCAAAACAGTTTATGAAATTTGTGGAAACTCATTACAAAACTTTCTTATTGTGAACAGTCTGTTTTCACGAATTTTCTCACTCACTTTTTCAACCAAATCATCATTGACAACAGAAGGCTGCCCACTCTGTGCTTCGTGATGAACATTGGTTCGTCCATCATTGAATGCCTAACCCACTTTCTTGTCATTCCATCAGTCATTTTCCTCATAAATTTCTACAAGTTGACAATTAATTTCAGCTAACTTAACATTTCTTTGCATTCAAAGCCATATTACAGAATGCACCTCACAGTCTGCAGGCTCAGAAATTGTCTTAAACATTTTCAGCGATCACTAACAAATGTAAACACAACACATTCTGGCTGTAATGGCGTCAGTGCAAAGATAATGAACCAGAGAGACGAGTGTGCATGCTCGGAACTGCGACACTAGCGATGCGGTGGCAGTAGAACGAAACGGTACTTACTTTATGGACAAGCCTCGTACGTAACATGGTTTCCGTAACGTGAATAAAATCTTAACCGAAAATGTCTGACAGAATTAAGTTGTACACCCAGTAACAAAAATTATGACTTTATAATTGCTGCCAGATTTATCATTTTATCGTCAACTGGCCTGATTTCATACAATGAACTTAAATTTGCGAGTAAACATACTTTAAAATAGGCCAAAGTTCTCTTAACAAAAGGATGTAGTGGAATAACATTCATTAAATAAGTGGTCCCCAATTTTTGTAAATCTACACATATTAAAATAAAAAAATCATCTTAGTGGGGTAAAAAAAAAATCAACTCTGAATAGAAGCATTGCATTATTGGTTACTCGAGTTGAAATCAGTAAAAATGTTTCAACTTATCATACCTTTTATACTGTGTTCGCACTCAAAAGTGATGTGCACTATGATTGGTTGATTTAATTTCAGGCATCTGACCGCACACTATCCATCCATGATATGAGCGTAAATGCAAACGCACACATCTCTCCAGGTGCAATGTAATATTGGAAAATTTATTTGATATTATATTGAGAGATGTATTAATCCATTAATTTCTGGGACTCGTTAAAATTTAATTAGTACTAACTCAATCTTTTTAAAATAGTCCAAGGTTCTAATGAAGTCATATCAAAAGCGACTACAGTACCATAATTTTTGGTATATAATTTCCATCCATGTATAATATGCATCTAAGTTTTGGGTGATTTTAGAAAAAAATTTTTGTGATTAATACACATCTATGTAATATACTCAATTTATGAACCTAGATGGTGATTCAGTAACGGGGAGTGCTCTGCTATATTTGTTCAAATGTGCATTGCATTATGGTTGTCTGATTTTTAAAGGCTTTAGGTTTTCTATATTTCCATAAAATGAAGAAATGAGAAGTATTCAAATAAATGATCAAATAACAAAATTTATTCATTACATGTAAAATTACATTATATCAGATATAAATTTATTTAAAATCATATAAAATCGAAATCGTCTGTGTCTGGCAAAATAATTCCATCATTTCAGTAAGCAGTAAATTTGTTAGGCCTAATTACCCTTTCTTCCTCATCTTCGATTCTCAAGATTGATCATCCATACTGGTAAGAGGGGCAATTCCTGCTTTCACAAAATCATTTCGAATTGTATTTTTTTGTACACTCTACCTGCAAAATATATTGTTTTGTTTACAAACATCGGTAAAAGTGCGGAATAGCATCCCCTAACTTCCTTGAGTGATATCATTGCGACTGGTCACATTCATGTATTGCATTTATTACCGTGTCCTCTCTAGAGTTTATCCAGTGAGAGTTTGCTCCAGGCATAAACAAAACAATGTTGCATATCCCTTCGCAGGCACCTGTGATTGGAGGAATCGATTCAGCTTTTCCCTGACTTGGAGATGCCATGTCAATCCCTATCTTTCTATCTGTTAATCCAATAATCCCTTATATCTCTCAAGAGATACAGTGAGGTTGATTAGTATTTGTTTAAAAAGCAACAAGGAAAAGCGAGCCAGAAAAATATTTACAATACATAAAACATTTATTTCAGAAACAACTTTCGATACATTATTTAATGAATAAATATTGAAACGTATATTTTATAAAGATGTTTAATGTTCATAGACAATAATTTTTTAAAAGAATCGTGCAGGTTTTAATTTTTTAAAAAAAATCGTTGTTTTGTCAATAAATTTCGTGCAGAGTTTATTTAAAATAAAAAAAGATAAAAAAAAAAAAAAATAGGAAAAAGGCTGTTTTTGTTATGTCTTCTCATCGAATACAGACAATGCAGGTGTTTTCTTTCAATCTCTTAATCCCTTGGTGTGAATTCTGTTCTCTCGTTTGTCACGAGATTCTCTGTGTTCTCCGTTGAACAATTTGTGTAATTTATTTAGTTTTTATTGTTATAAACATCATAAAAGGTTTTATGTTGAATTTAGAAAGTGATTGTTAAAGTTTTAAGTCAGTTTTCCAATTTTATTTTGCGAACTACATTTTCATGTTCGCTCTGGAACACAGAAGTTGCAAGGCTCAGTCAGCCAATGAAATCTCACTTCTCCACGTGCTTTTGTTTACATTAGGAGCAAACTCTTTCTGGATAGACTATAGTTAATGGCTAAGTAATGTGCCTTACTTTAGGAGCTTTATTATTACAGATTTCACACAGAATAACAGCCACTAAACCACTGTGCTGACAGACATCTCTGCTTGTTGACCATTTTGAAAAGCTGCTGGAAAAACCTGGGATCTTAGTACTAAGGAAAAACAATGCCCCAGGTTTTCTTAAAGCGATTCAAAATGTTAGGCATTGCCTATTAAAATTTTATATTTGCCCTAGTTTTATTACTGGATGATTACCTTGTATATGCAATTTTAGAAAATTGAGAAAAAAGTGAATAAATGTGCCTAATGTATATTAAATATAACTTTGTCTGAAGTCTCCTCTGCGAGGGGATTTTCCCTTTTTTATTAAAAAAAAAACAAAAAAAAACTGAATATTATATGCAATTTTTTATAATATACAGTAATGATTTTTTAAATTTTTATTTTGCATAATACGCGTATTATGTACTGAAAATTATGGTATATTATTATGCGCACTTCTTCATGACTTAAAGAATGTGATATGGCCTAACCAATCACAGAGCCCATTAAGTGGTCACACAGTATAGATTAATAAAAATAAATCACAATTTAGTTGATTTTAGTGATTAATTCATTGAATGGCATAGTTATTAAAATGCTAATGTTTGTATGGCTGCAAACATGTTCTTCAAATAATGAAAATTTGAAGGGGGGGGGGGGGAGACAAAATGTTTCACAAGCTTTTTATAAGGAGCGTTCAAAAAGAAACGAGCCTGAGGCCTAGGGACAGAAACCAGTACCTGTATGTCAGAAGTATTGGCCCTGGCTGTTGAGGCACTTGTCCCACTGCGACACAAGGCGGTGAATGGCTGTCTCGTAAAATTCCTGGGGCTGGTTGTAAACCAGTTCCGCACATACTGCTTGACATCGTTGTCCGAGGTGAATCGTTTGCCCCCTCAGAGCCCATCAACTAGCTGGATGATGTCATCGTTAATGCGGTTTGGTGTTCCAGATCGTACATCATCTGCTAATGACACCCGTCCTTCCCTGAATCGCTTGTGTGCCATGCCTGGACCCTTGCAAGGGACATGCAGTGTTCACCGTACACTTGTGAAATTCTTCGATGAATGTCCGTTCCCCCTACTCCTTCCACTGTCAGAAAATGAACAACACCTCTTTGCTCTTCTTTTGACGCCTCCATTTCACTTATTCACTGCTTATACAATGCGAATGAACGTTGGACGATTGACGCTTACTTCTGCTTCCTTTGTATAGTCACGTGACTTCCACCGTTACCCTCTAGCGGCGGGCTGTGAACTTCCGCGCTCTTGTCGGAACCACTCTCTATTACACCCACAACGATATCACCATTCTGTCCTGTCACCAGTTTGCACATTCCAGACTCCGGCTCATTTCTTTTTGAATGCTCCTTATAGATCCGCCACAGATCAGGTCCATCAAGATGTTATTTTTGCTGGGCCTGCTACAAAAATCATGGCGTCACTTATGAGATAAGATGGTAACCAAACTATGAACACTTAAAATTAAGGAACTACTGCGATCGATCCTATCATGCAGATCTAACAAGCATGTTTTTAAATCCAATTTTGGCTTTACCATTAAACAATTCTTGATTGATGCATATCTTATAATATTAGAGAAATAGTTATTTCACTTTGGAATGTACCACACAATTAATGAATTATAATAATTTTTTATTTTTATGAAAACACAAAACATTTACATTTGAAAAAATTATAAGAATGACTTTAAAAATTAGCAAACTAAATGAGTATAGAAGAAATACACTGGATACATACATAATATCTGTTTTACTTCATTTAGGAATGCTTTCGTAGTTAAATATTTTTAAAAATCAAAAGTCCGTCTATTTTTCAGATTTAAAGGAAAAAGGAGAATGTTAACAGGGTTAAAAAAAAAATACACTGCTGCCCCTCTTAAGTCGTGAAATCGGATAAGTCGCGGTCAGTAGCACTATCTGTCGCGGCACTGCCTACTATATAATAAACTGCCTGGACAACGCAGCTAAAATCGCAGAATGACATTGTAGTTCCCAAAATCAACACATCAACTTTCTGGCGCCATCCATCAGTGGTTTCGGTTTGTCGGAATTTCTTTAGAAGCAGTTTCTTTTAAGTTGTTATATGTATATTTTATCAAAAAAATTCTATAATTTTAAGCAATAACTTATAAACAGTACTTTTCTTTTAAATTATGAAATATTTTTGTATTTAAACATTACCACTAACAACTTAACCCAACGAGATTAATTTTAGAGTGGAAAATAACTGATCACCAGCGCCACCACTCTGAAGCAGTGATAA
Source organism: Rhysida immarginata (assembly GCA_023313115.1). Lineage (NCBI taxonomy): Eukaryota > Metazoa > Arthropoda > Chilopoda > Scolopendromorpha > Scolopendridae > Rhysida > Rhysida immarginata. The sequence goes on along the minus strand of JAHWFO010068719.1, from coordinate 5,782,626 downwards.
CTAGCATGTGTTGACCTCAAGTGCTGCTTATTTAACCTCAAATGTCATGGCTGGCGCTAGTTAAGTTGCTCATATTAATAATATAAGCTAAGTTTAGACTAAATCATTTCCTGCATGCAGTACCATGATAAATATGATTGTAATAAACCGAATGTTTATTTTTTTTTCTCATATTTCAAGTTCTTACCTCAACTATCAATTAGCTTCAAACATGGCGTCATTATTTCCACTCTAATAATATTAATCTCGTTGACTTAACCAGAGAGTAAAGAAATAACACCACGAAGTCTAGAGCTTTAATCATCACTAAAGCGCTGTAATCCAGAGCTTTAATCACCACGGGTACGCAGCGCCAATTTTAGTTAGTGGGGAAATAGGAAATTACAACAAAAATTGTCGTTTTCTATGGTAAGTGAGGACCGTTGTACAGGCAGTTATACAGGGTGAATACAAAAGTCTGAACCCCCTTTTTATTTTTTGAACCGAAGCAGATATGTCAATTTTGATGAATCCAATGAACAGGAAGTTGTGGGTGGCCTATCCCATGGTGCACTTTTCATCATCCCAAATATGCAAATTAGGACACATTCAAAATTTATCTCAAAAACCGTAAGGGATAGAGAAAAAAACCCAATTGCAAACTTGTTCAGCATGAAAAAACAAAAAAAACAAAACAAAAAAAAAAATCATCCAAATCGGACCAACCAATCACCCACAATCAGAAGATCAAGTTGACCATTTCTGGAACAGTGTAACTTGCCATCCTGGAATTGTTCTGTCTTCTGTGTGCTGAAACATGACTTTTATTTGCTTTTCCGCATGAAAGTGAATGTGAGTTTGGTAATTTATGTTAATTTTTTGATTTGCATGCTTTACATGGTGGAAATATCAACATTCAGTTTTCATTGTGCTGTGTGACTGTTGAAGCTACAAACAGCTCACCACGTGATTGTGGGTGATTGGTTGGTCCGATTTGGATGATTTTTTTTTTTGTTTTGTTTGTTTTTTTTGTGCTGAACAAGTTTGCAATTGGGTTTTTTTCTCTATCCCTTACGGTTTTTGAGATAAATTTTGAATGTGTCCTAATTTGCATATTTGGGATGATGAAAAGTGCACCATGGGATAGGCCGCCCACAACTTCCTGTTCACTGGATTCATCAAAATTGACATATTTGCTTTGGTTCAAAAAATAAAAGGGGGGTTCAGACTTTTGTATTCACCCTGTATAGTAGGCAGTGGTCGCGGGCGGTGAAATCTTTGCTCCCAACATTCGCGATATAGAGGGGCAGCAGTGTATTTGTACTGTAAAACAATTTTCATGATGTAAAATTATGGAAATATAAGGCCAGGTAGTGCAAGCAATAATGGAACGAGCCATTAGCATCCTAAGGTTGATATTTTACAGTGTTGCTACTGTTATTCTGAAATATGTATACAAAACTAATATCACCATGAAATTTTCTCTTTCAAATTTAAGAAAATTTGCACCCATTTATTAAGCAGTCTTTAGTCATGACATGAGAAAACAAAGTTAAATCTCCTTATCTGGCTTACATTTATAGTGTACAGGAATTACCCAAATTAATGAAAACACATAGTAAATTAAGGAAAATATATTAATTGTTTTAATTTATATTAAATAAAATTAATATGGTCATTAACATTGGACACTTCCTAACACGGTGTTTCCGTTTTGTTGTCAGCCACTTTAGTTCATGATAAAAAGAAATTGCATAACTGGTATTTCAAGTGCTTATGGAAGTACTCTAAGGCCCATATCACAGCTTAGTAAAAAATGGCTTAACCGTGATTAAAGGCGCCAAATCACAGGATGCCTAAATGCAACTCCAGAAGGCGAGTCGGATCCCCAGATATAAGCCATGAACAAGGCAGACTTAAGCAAGGAGAGTTTGATTCAGCTATCCAGCTATCGAAGCAATCACCAGGGCGGACTCGCATCGCATAATGGAAAAATGCCATCTGTTCAGCACTTTTATCTTTGCTTCGAGTAATTAATATAGGATAGGATGAATGTTATAATATTCAATTTAAGAAATGCTACAATTCCTTCAAATTTGGTCATTGCATGTTGATGCTTCCTCCCCCAGCATGGTAGCTCTGTCTTTTCCCAGTCAGCTCTGCTTGCTTCGCTTTACATTGGCTCTATTGCATTTTATTTCAAGCACAAGTTTTATAGTTGTTATGCTAAAAACAATTTTATTAATAAAATTTTGAATAGAGCATTAATAATAAATAAACATATCAAAGTTCATAATAGTAATGAAGTATAAAACCTTATAAATGTTACTAAAATAACCTTAATAATGGTATAAATTCATAAACAAATGCAATAAAGTGAAATCTAAAACAGGCTGCAAATTAAGTACTGTAATTTTTGGTATGCCAAAAGTCATGGGATAGCAGTGGACCATTTTTCAAGTGGCAGTAGCACAGTGATGGCTACAGAAACAAAGGGCAGCATGGCACGCTCGAAGGCAATGGGGCACTGAACGTCTGAAAGGGGCACTGAATGAGCTAAATTCTTACTTTAAAGTCTTATTTTTAAACTTTATACCTTATACAGTTGATCTGTATCATCTCTCAACATTTTATCAATGCTAATTTAAACGTGAAAGCTTATTGAGGAATACTTCTCACGGAAGATGCGGTTTGTTTTGACAGTAACGTGACCACAGGAAAATACCGCACACGAATACAAAAGGCTCGACTTGTCAGCACGGAAGATAAATAAAGCACAAGGAGTAACACGATGAACAGCTCGTCACGGTTACCAACTAAACTGATGCAGTTAGTTAATATTTTAAATGAATGTATTTGGTAGTTTAATTAAATCACTCACGCCACAATGATAAGCTCCACAATGATCAATTAACCCGCACATTTTTGGCATTTATTGGATTCAGTTTCTTGCGTTTGTGCAGCGCCGAGAGGGAGTGCAGATGGGCCGAGGGGCAGCGTGGCGGGGCAAGGGGCAGAGTGGCGCTGCGCCACACTGATTCTGCATAGCGCCATCACTGGTAGCATCATGTGCAGTGCTCCCACTAAAATTGACAGAGGGCAGGGTGTCAACTGCAGCAAGAGGGCACATCATGCAGTATCTCATGGGGAAGGGGGGCAAGGGGCAGGGACAGGGCTAAGTCTAATTGTGTGCTTTCTGTTTAATAAAATCAGGCGGAAGGATACATGGAAGAGCGAGAGCTCTGTTTTTGGGAAAAGCACTGTTTTCACGGAAAAGCACTGTTTTTGGGAACGAGTGCACTACTCTCGTGACAGGGCGCAGCGCCCTCCTAAAATAGGCTAGTGGGAGCACTGATGTGCAAACTGTATAATTTGCAAACCAGTGTTAGTAGATTTAGTTACACTGTCATAAGTAAGGGGTGAGGTGTTTAGTGTGACCATGGCTATGCGACGAGAGCTATCAGAGTTTGAACGCAGCTGATATGTGGAGCACAACGTATGGGCCATTCAGTGTCGGAGATGGCTCAAGAATTCAACATCCTACGGTCCACAGTTTCAAGAGTCTACCGAGATTAACAACTTGACGGCATTACCTCCCACTATGGACAACGCAGTGGTCAACCACACTTTCTCAATGAATGGGACCAACGGTGTCTGAGTAGGATGGTCACCACTAGCAGGCAACTGACACTATGCCAGATGACATCAGATTTTAACCAGGGGGATACTAGAGCTGTATCAAAGCGAACTGTGCAACGAAATCTGGTGTCCATGGGATATGGAAGCAGAAGACCCACGAGGGTGTCCTTGCTAACAAGAAGACATCGTCAACGTCTCTCCTGGGCACATGAACACATCGATTGGACACTTGACAACTGGAAACGTGTGACCTGGTCTGATGAGTTGCTGATTCCAGCTGATACGAGCTGATGGTAGGGCTCGAGTGTGGCACAGACCCCATGAAGGCTATGGACCCAAGTTGTGCAAGCTGGTGGTGGCTCTGTAATGGGCAATTGTGGGAAAGCCTCCAGTTGGAATGGTTGGCAATGTCTTGCACCAGTGGAATCAATGCACTGTGACAATTCGCTGGATTAGAGGAGGTCCCACATTATTAGGTGCTATCCCATGACTTTTGGCATGGGGGAGTTAAAAAAATTAGTAATATTCTGACAATAAAGGCAATGAAAATAAGATTTAAAAAAAATTTTTTTTTCGCAGGGAGAGGGGGTGCGCATTATATACTGAAAATTATGGTATTTAAAAAAAAAAATATTGTGAAAATTTATACTCATTATCTGTATGAAGCATTCTGTTTTACATCTCGCTTGAGCTGCAGTTCATTTGAGCTAGTGTATTTAACGTGGTCGGCTATGATATGGCCTTTGCATGCTAGTTCGGCTATGATATGGCCTGTTAGAGTCATGCAGCTATGATACGGCCCTTAAATGCCTTTTTAAACTTTGATAGGTTTTCTTTTTAAACTCCCTATAGTTTAATCTGTATTAAAATTATTTTCTTTTAACAGGTTATGGAAAACCCTTCATGTGAAGAGATGATGTCATTATTCCTTTCAATTTATATTGATTTATTATTTTTACCGTCTAGGTGAGCCTTAATTTTAAAAAAAATTTTACAAGGACTTTTTTTACTTTAGATTAGGCTTAACATTTAGAATTAAACGTCTATTACCTTTGATTGCCTGGTTGGTGGATAGGCAAGAAGGAATGTTAAAAATTCCTAGTTTGATAATGAACACTACCTGGCCATTCGTCACTGTACACCCCTCCGAAAGCAGATGGGATCGTCCGTAAACGTCATACGACCTATAAAAGACGTTGACGGCTTAGAATACACTAATAGCAGCTACTGCAGTCAATGTGAACTTACTGCGGAGAAATGACGGATGATCATTGGAGCCCACAAGTTTGGGCATTTGATTCGTGAGATTTCCAGCAAATTTCAGATATCCTGCTCGACAGTGAGTGATGTTATTTTGAAGTGGAAGTGAGAGGTTATAACATGCCAATCCAGACACAGTAACCAACGAAATTGACAGATCGCGACCATCCATACTTGAACCATATGGTGATGTAAACCGGAAAGCTTAGTTAAAAACCTTGGCACAGGACTTTCCATTGCTGTTGTCTAGTGATGCAAGTAATCATACTGTCCGCCGGGAGATCGTCACACTTGGTTTTAATAGACTAACAGCAGTTCACAAGCCAAATATCACAGCCCTCAATACAACTCTTTGATTACAGTGGTGCAAGGAATGCCGCCACTGGGCTCCAAACAATGGAAAGCCATCCTCTGGAGTGATGAATCCCGGTACCAGTTGTGGCGGTCCAATGGATGTGTGTGCGTTTGGCGAATGCCCGTCGAACGTTACTTACAGGACTGTTCATACCCACAGTGAAATTCGGAGGAGGTGGCAAGATGGTTTGGTCCTGTTTTTCCTGATATGGTCTTGGTCCTCTTGTTTTAGTTTGCGGAACCATGAGTGCTGAAGCGTACCAAACAGTTCTGGACAATTCTGTGCTATTGACATTGTGGGAACACCTTAGTAATGACCCATACCTGTTTCAGTACGACAATGGTACCTGTCATACAGCCAGCGTTATTAACACCTGGTTTGAAGAAATGGGTTTGGGGAAATTGACTGGCCAGTCCAAAGTCCAGATCTCAACCAGCCATTGAACACCTTTGGGACAAATTGGAGTGCTGGTTGAAAGCCAGACCATACCACCCAAAGTACACTACTGAGCTGTTTGGCAATTTGAAGGATGAATGGAGCAAGATTCCTGCTGACACATATCGCAAATTGGTGGAAAGTCTTCCTCAAAGGGTTGCAGATGTCATTGCGGCAAAAGGCGGCCTTACGCGATACTGATGTTGTTTGGGGACCAGTTCAACAAACTGGTGTGGGGTGTCTGGTGACGAATGGCCAGATACTGTATATTGGGTGTGCCACTTAATTCTCTCAGATTTTTTAAATTTTGTTTTCATTTATTACTCTGAAACTGTATCACTTATCTATTCGAAATTTCTATCGGCCACCACCACATTTGCCTATCGTTCAGGCAATTTTTGGATTCTGCAGCAAAAAAAAAAAAATTCATTCTTTGACTTTATGAAGTTGGTGATCCAGTTTTGCATTTCTTCTTCATTTGGAGGAGGGTACAGGCCAGGTAATTCTGCCTGGAACAAGTGGCCTGAAGGAGTACTTCCCACTAAAATTTGTTGAGGACACCCTTCTCCACTTGAGCATCAAATCACATGGTGGGACTCCGTGGCCATTTTTCGAATTACGTGTTACAGATTTCACGTTTGCTATATGTAATCAGGATGGACCAAACCATGTGTTTTGTGGTTTCCCCAACTGACTTCCTTTCAAGTCTATGGAGTTTTGATTGCATTTGAGCAATTTGTGACATCAGAGTTTGGTCCATGGTATACATGGTTCGTACGAGTCCTTGAAATTCTTGAAAAGTCCTTGAAAAACTTTTTTCGTTTTCAAGGTCCTTAAAAGTACTTGAAAACGGAATAGAGTCATTGAAAAGTCCTTGAATTCTTTAAGAAATAAAAGTGGTAATTCTTCCACGTGGTTTTTCATGGACCACCTTTCATAAATTTTAAAACATTTGATGAAATGGGGAAAAAATTGTGTATATAATTCATTTAATGAGTCCTTGAAAAATATTATTTAGTCCTTAAAAAATCCTTGAATTTTTGCTTCATAAATGCGTACGAACCTTGGGTATAGCATAAGCACCCCCTTCTGATCTCACCAGATGCATACCAGAACCTTCTTATTGTGATTGTTACATTTGTGCTGAAAGAAGGGTGGTTCGATTTTTTTGCATTTCAGGATATTATACTGGACACATTTTTCGTCATCGGTTACAATGTTGTTCTGAAAAGACTTTCTGCCTGGCAATCAATTGAAGACTTGTTTGACTGCTGCATTTGATTGTTTTCAGTCAACCTGTGAGGCACCCATTTTTCCTCTTTCTGGATTTTTCCAGGCGTGTGCAACCGGCATTTGTTGATTTGGCGACCTACTCTGCAAGTTCCTTTTGAGTCTGTCTTCAGAGAGGGCTGCTTCAAGATTTGAGTATGACACTTCTTCGAGTAGCCTGGATGCTCCTCATTATTCCAGTCAAAATTGCCGATCCTGAACTGTTTGAATGACATGTTTTCAGTTGCAGTATCCTCTCCATTTTATACAGGATCCTGGGTGTTTCCGCAGCAGAAATTTTCTGATCAAGTATGCCGTTTCGAATATGCACCTTATTGGGCTTCATTTCTGAGCAACTTAATTCGTGAAGTAATGAACAAAAAAATTTGAAATTGTGTAGGAATAAAGATCGTGTGATCATTCCTCCCATATGTAAAAAATGTTTAAAGTCCAACAGCTGATTTATGAATTATGACTTCTTGAAATATAAGGGACAGAATTAGTTGCATGCCTAATATAAAAACATGAGAATGTGAGTTGATTTATAGAATTAGTGAAATAAGTAATGATAACCATTTTTGAATATTTGCAAAAGTTTAAAATATTTTAGTTCGTTGAATTTAGTTTAAATTTGAAAAATTAATTTGCATTTTTGTTTGTTGAACACTTCTTAATAAAATGCTGACAGAAACACTGTTTGTTTCTTAAAAAAAAAAGCACTGAATAATGGCAAACGACTAAACATAAATATTGCGTAGATTTCAATAGAAAAAATTATGTTAATGTACATTATACCGGGTGTCTGGAAAGTCTCTCTGCAGTGAAAAACAAAAGCAATAATTCAATAAACGGGAAAATATAGCACTTTATTGCTTGAAGTGGCTGGTTTCATGGCCTGATTCTGACCAAAAAGTCATTTGTAATTCTGGCATGTTCAACTTGTAACATGGGGGGCATAAAAGGGATGACGCTTGCCTAATGTCACGGGTTTAAGCGTGCCCATGTTATTCAAAGAATATCAAGATTCAGAAAATACTAACTTAAATTTAGATTGTATAGTGGATTTTTTTATTATAAAAGAGATCGTTGTGTCCGCAATAACATTTAATTATTTTTTTAATTGAGTTGTGCCTACAATAACATTTACTTATCAAAAACCAGATTAGTTAGGATACTAAGACCTCCCCTCCCACCAATTAGAATAGCAAAGTGATTCGCTAAACTTAAAATGAAGAAGCAATGGATAAAGTATAAACTCTATTTTATTTAAAAGCATAAAACGGGATAATGAAAAATAACAATAAATTAGTTAAGGTGTTAGTAAATTGTGCAATACAAATTGAGAATATAAAACATAATAAGATATCAATTCGGCTCATTCCTTGGCTCCTCTTATACTACAGTAATTTAAACTTAAGAGAACATAAAACACAAAGTCTTAAATTGTCAAAACCCAGTACAGTCTACTTATCTGTGGTTCAATTCCAATAAGTCTTATCGTCAATCACAAATCACTATGTTGAGTATTACACCCACGACAGTTCGATGAAGCAGAACTGACAAAGGAGCAGCGTTGAATCTCTGCGCAATCACGGTATGGTCTTGGCGACTAGTTGTCCGCAGCTCAGGATACCTGTACATTGAGGCCATCGAGTCTCCCGCAAATGGTCAATTATACCCACCATTGCGTGACTCTTTGATGGTGTACTAGGAGTCTTTAATCCTCGACGTAGCTGGGTAGTTGCTCTTGGTAAAGGCCATCCGTTTAGACCGACTCCAGTGCCCGCTGTAGAGTGCTGTCCGCCGTGTTTTTCCTCTCCGCTTCCGAGCTACGATCTGACCTCGATCGCCCTCGGGACAGGCCTTGTCCTTCCCGCCCGATGAAGGTGAACCAGTGCCCCGGCATCCAATGCCTCCCTGCACTGCGTGGTTCGTCGTGGTCGTCATCAATCGTTCCGAGCAGTTATGCTGAGCTGGCTGATGAAGTGGCTGCTCACCATGAGGATGTGACGCCTCACGCCTCGCTCGCTGTTGCCCACCATACTGCTGCATGAAAGTGTCCGTTTCACCCGATGCGAGGAAACTGGTGCCCCGGCTTTTACTGCCTCCCTGCATCGCGTGGTTCCTCTCATTATCGTGTGACCGGCCAATGCGTTGGCTGCCCGCCACAAGGGCAGATTGCCCCGCAGCTCGCTCGCTGTCCTTCAACACTAATGCACCAGAGGTAAGACCATCAGAGTGATAAGAGAAATAATAGCAATAAGAATGAGAGAGCGTCTATACGCTTCCAAGGGTTTTTATACACTTTCCTAGAAAAAGTGATACACAAACTTTTAATTCATTTGTGTATTACGCAAATTCATTTTAATTCATTTGTGAATTCATCACAAACTGATGTGGTAAGTTTGACGCTGACATAAATTGCGATGATCGGCGTACTTTTGCAAAAGGACAGCTATTAAAATCATCTATAGGTTTATAATTCCATTTCCTTTATGAATTGTTTTAATAGTTTCAAATCTATCTGTCTTTGCTTTTAGAACTAGTATCTTACTCTGACAATTTACAATTTGGGCAATTACAGTACTTGTTACTTCAAAGTGTTGTTAGCTTCTAGTTGTGGACTTGGCGAATCCGGGGAACAGATTTGGCAAATCTGGGGAACGGAGAACCCTCATGTGTGCGTTTGATAATCGCTCTATGTACAAAAAAACTGCTGTCTGGGCAGCTTTATCTAGCAGAGGCATCATTGGGCCCATTTTTCTACAGCTTAGCTCTAACCTATATGAAATAGAATTTAATTACTGCACATTATAAAGATGTTTGTATTATGGAGATCATTCCAAAGAATGCATTTTGACGTAGGATAGGCCAAGAACAGAAATATTCAAGCATTTGAATGTGGTTATGTTTATGTGCAATAAGTTTTGAATTTTTAAAGAAATTTTGTTTTAATAATGTTTTAGTAAACAAATGATTTTTGTAAAGTAAGATTCAGGGACAACAAAGGTTTTATTTATTTTTAAAAACTTAGCTATTAATTTCATGAATCAAAACTGTTTTTGGTCGTCAGGTATCCTCCATTAACTTTTATAATTTTTCCAATACTACAGCAAAGAATCCGTTTCTGCAGTTTGTTGCAAAATAGCCACCTTTCTGAAGATTGTTTTAGGTAAGTTAATTCTAGTTGATAATTTGATATAAACTGCATATGAATACTTACACTCCAGCCATTCTAAGAACACTCAAAGTGAATAGAATTTAATTGAATTGTGTTTGAGTGTTCTTCTTAGGATGGTTGGAGTTGAACATATTACCTTCACATTGTGTTAGCACATTCTTTATCTTGTTCATCTTTTCACTTGTTCATGAAGCCATTTTTCAATGTAATAATTTATGCACAACCAGAAAGACACATAACTCGAGTTCTTTAGACACTCCTTTTCTTGTCATAGCAAATAAAACAATTAAGTAAACACTCACATGCCACAAGTCATGAGATAGCACCTAATAACGTGTGGGACCTCCTCCAACCCGGTGAAGTGCCACAGTTCAACGTGGCATTGATTCCACAAGTTGGTGGAAGACATCTGAAGACATTGCCAACCATTCCGACTGGAGAGCTTCCCACAATTGCCCATTATGGAGCCATCACCAGCTTGCACAGTGCATGCTTGACAACTTGGGTCCATGGCCTTCATCAGCTTGTATCAGCTGGAATCGAGACTCATTAGACCAGGTCACACGTTTGCGGTTGTCAGGTGTTCAGTCGATGTGTTCATGGCCCCAGGAGAGATGTTGCTGACGATTTCTTCTTGTTAGCAAGGGCACCCTCGTGGGTCTTCTTATTCCATATCTCATGGACACCAGATTTCGTTGGACTGTTTGCATCGATGCAGCTTTAGTATCACCCTGGTTAAAATCTGATGTCATCTGGTTAGTGTCAGTTGCCTGTTAGCGGTGACCATCCTGCTCAGACGCCGTTGGTCCCGTTCATTGATAAGGTGTGGTCGACCACTACGTTGTCCATGGTGGGAGGTAATGTCGTCAAGTTGGTACTCTTGGTAGACTCTTGAAACTGTGGACCGTGGAATGTTGAATTCTTGAGTCACCTCCGATATTGAATGACCCATGCATTCTGCTCCACATACCAGGCCATGTTCGAACTCTGATAGCTCTCGTCGTGTAGCCATTGTCACACTGAAGACCTCACCCCTTACTCATGACAATGAACTAAGCCTACTGACACTGATATGCATATTTATACTGTTTGCACATGATGCTACTGCCACTTGAAAAATAGTCCACTGCTATCCCATGACTTTTGGCATGTTAGTGTATTATATCATCACTTGAAGAGTGCATTTTACTGCATTTTGCCATCCATGGGTGTGAGGGGAAAGGGGGGGGGGGGGGCTATTGAATAACGCTATGATTAAAGTTCAATTTCATATAATATTGTTTATTGAAGATACAGGATATCAGATTGTTTACTCCAAAATATTAGTAACATGTATAACTCCCCCTTGCAGCGATTCAAGCCTAGAACTCTGGCATGCATTCATTCCTACAAATTACTGACATTATCTTGAGTAATGTCATTCTATGCTAGTTCCACAAGGAGGCATAACTTAGTGAGATTTGTAAGTGGTTGTTGAACATAAATGACACATTGTCTATGCAGTCACAAACATGCTCTACTGGAGAAAGGTCTGGTGAGCATGCTAACCAGGGAAGTTGATGGACTTGTTATAAACTGGGGTTATCTTGTGGGAACAGCACATCTCCAATGTTCTGGGCATTCAATGTCCCGTCCATAACCGCCAAATTGAGTGACTGTTAAAAGACACTTCACATTGCACCTTAGTCCAAGAGTGGGCCTTGTGTGTTGAAAGCATATACATGATGGATGTTGCCCAGACAGAGACAACTTTCATCACTGAACACCACTGACCTCCATTCATTCCAACAAGCAACCTATTCTTGGCACCATTGGGAGCACATCTGACTGTTGTGGAGTAAGTAGCAGTTTTGCCAAAGGAACCCAGAATACAGTCCTGCTTCCAGGAGATAATTGTGGATGGGCCGAGCCGAGTTGTGGTGCACTGTGGCTCTGATTTTTATAGACGTGACTGTCCGATCTTCTAGAGCATCAATCCTCATGTTTTTCCAAAAGTCTTTGTTGTCTTGAATCATTTCTGCAGGTAAATAATCTTTCCTCTTTCTACCATCTCCAAAGGAGACCTTTTTCCTCTCTTGTGTGTTTGTATATATCCTCTCCGTGCCTGAGAATCAGCATGAGACAATGGTCCGTGTGAGCTCCTTCATACCCACCATCTGTCTTTGCTTAACTTGCCAACTTCGATTACTAAATAAGGCAGTCTCCATCAGTAATGCTCTTGAGACAATATACACGGCCCTTTTCTAGTTAAGCTGCCTGCGAAATTCTCCCCATCCTGTTTCCCAAGCTTAGAATCCAAGCACTGGAGGTTTACAGTGTTTGACAACACCTGACAGTGTTATGGAAATGTTTGAATTTTTTGATCATTTTTGATTGTGAAATTTTGTAATATATATTAATTAATCAAGATTAATGTATCTAAATATTGTTCTTTATTTTGTGTTTAGGTAAATCGGTAGAAAGTATAATAGATGTTCTATTGCTTTTACGTCATCCTCCTCAACATAAAATCTGGGATTTTTTTATTCCATTATTAGAGTAAGTCTTTTGTAATCTTCTTACTTTATATATGTATTCAGTATTATTATTATTATTATTAATTATTGTGCTTGCAGTTGGTTGAACATGATTGTATACATTAAAGTCAATCTTTGAAGATGCTCCCTCTTTTAACAGGAAGTTATGATGAAAGTTATCTCTCTCATACATTACGTTTCACTCGTAACTTCATGCTAAATTTAAAAAAACATTATTAATAATAAAATTTTAAGTCCTTCCTGCTCTCCTATTTCAAAAACCTCAATTGCCTTGGCTAATGACATTGTTTTCCTTTAAACATTTTCGTTGCAAGCTTTTAATACTAAATCTCACCCACAGAATGTATTATAAAACGGTAAAACAAGAACACATGATGGGGGGGGGGGGGGGGGGAATTGGAAAGTAACGGGTGTTTTTTCTCAATACACTTAATTGTAAGTTCTTTAAAATTAAAATATTCTTATATTAGTGATTAACGTGCTTAAATGTGGGAAATTCCTGCTTACTATCAGAACATTTATAATTTAGATTACATTACTGGTGAATTAAGAATAATTAATGCGATGGTTTTCCATTGCCTTCCTCATGGTTATCCCGGACAAACAACATCCATGCTGCAGCGATATTCGAAACTGTGACTCACAGTTACCTGGCAAGCAGTTTGCCTCTGGTAGTGACTAATTTATTATGTTAAAGCTCAAAGATACTCCAGAAGGAAAAGAGTATCAAAAGTAGGGGTGAAACCTGATCTACAATAAAAAGAGACGATATCAACAAAGAAAGACTTTTTTCTTTCTGTCTTTCTTTTTTTCCATATCATTTTACTATTTTATTTTGCACAATTTTGTGTTATTTGCATTATTTTTAGTAAACATTGTTAGACATATCTGTGAGGATGTTGTTCTCTGTACTGTGTTTAAAGACAAAATGAAAAGAGACCTTGCAGTACAACATTGTAGTTTAAAACGAACTAGTTTCGGCATTTAATCCCGATTTCATCAGGGTACAAGCGATATGGGCGAATTTTTTGCATATCTCCTCCTAATAGTTATTCTACATATTCCTCTTCATTTGTATCTAAATTATTGATGAGAAAATAGTTAAGCATATCGTCAGGTGATATCTGGAGTGTTCTATGTTCAGAACTTATGAAACGATGAAATTCCACTTATAAACTTTGAATACCTTTATCTAGGAAAAACAGGACTTCTATGGCGAAAAACTGCTGTTCTTTAATGTCTGCACCACAAATTATCTAGCAACAGTGTGATTGTTATTATTTTCTTGTTTTATTGCTAAAAATGATGAACTTCCGGTTGGAGATAGAACATGTGATTTTTTTGTGTTATTATGTACTATCTCCAAATTCTTCAATATTTATATTATATAATTGAATATGACAGTCCCAAAATTTATTTTAAAACTTAATAAACTATAATAATAATAATAATAATAATAATAATAATAATAATAATAATAATAAGGGGCTCTTCACACATTACGTTAGGACTTCTTCAGTGATCCACCCACCTTATGGTTACGTTAAAATTTAGCTTGAAGATGCCTTTGTTATACTTACCTTTGACCCATCCACCCACCTCCTGTAGTGATGTAATTTGTGAACAGGCCTCTAAGAGACCTAAGCATTTTTTTAAATCTCCAAATTTTATTTGAAGAAAAACACACTCAATTTTTGTTCTGTGTTATTATCATTTAATTTACTTACAAAATTTGTAAGTAATTTAATTACTTACAAATTAATTTAATTATTCAAACTCGGAAACATACTTATTTTTAAAGCAGTACTAAACCCGAGCATTATTTATATTGTTGTTTGTTTGCATTTACTATTTGCACAACCTTTGAAAAAAAATCTTTTCTTCAGATTGATGGAACGTATTTAATATACATTTCAAATTTTTGTTTGATAGAACGAAGATTAGGATATTTTAGCATAAAGTTTATTCAAACCAACGTCAAAATGTAATTTCTTTTCTGTGGGATGCAAGAATCTGACCATAGTATTGATTTTTCGATGTTTGGGTTAGTTTCCATGACTTTGGATAAAATTTGGCATAGAGCACTCGCAATATGATTTCCTGTACGACCAGATATACCCTCATGCCACAAAGCGCAGTAACATTTACCATCTACAGAACAGTGACCAGTAAGATTATAACAATTCAGTTTCCTTTTATTAAAAAAAAAAAAATTGAAACATTGGCTCGCGGCAGTAAAAGTACATTCTCTAAATCGAAACAGACGACTGCTACTTTACCATCGCTGTCTTTCCCAAAAGCAGACCTGTCCTGGTTTAAGTTCATTACGTGACTCGATTTTTGTAGCAGTATGCGCATCATGAGCTTCTGTTTAATCGTTGGTTAGGTTAATAATATTCTTATATTCCTCGCAAGCTTCACATCTGTCTTTTTTTGGTTTATGAAAATCAAGGTTGAATTCATAGTTTCGGTATAAATGAATTTTAACAGGGTCATCTGTTTTTTCCTTGTATAAATCGTACATTTCTGTTAAATTTAACCCATTTTCTAAATATCTTATATACTAAAACTCTTGCGTGTATTTATTTATCTGTAATTCTATCTCCACCTAGACGGTTTGAGCTAGCGATTTGAAATTTTCAGGGCAGGCTTATCAATAAAGGACCTGCTCTATCGCCAAAAATCAGCCCCCTACGACCCCCCCCCCCCTTCCCCAATTTCTGCTTTTGCTTTGTAATTTCACTCAACAGATGGCACGGGCGGGCGAAGCCGCGGGTAATAACTAGTTCTTTACTACTACTGCTCCTACAATAATGTGACTCAACCCTTGGAAAAGAATTAATATGATAAAAGATGAATTAATCTTGGGTCACATGTTCATAAGGCCGCAATTGTATTGGCGTACAGACATAGAACAGTTCAATAGTGAATAGGCGGCAGGTTCAGGAGATAGAACAAAACAATTTTGCGTGTATTTTATTATTTGCTTTATCCTGGCTATATTATCGTTGGAGATGGAACAAAGTACCTAATAAAATAACACAGAACAATAATTGCATTTTATGGCAAAATTGACATAGAACACTCCAATTCTCACCCGACCATATCTTAAGAAAAATTTTTTTTTTTTTTAATTTTATTTTGACGTAAATATTTTTATTAAATTATTTCTTGATTAAGTTATTTTCATATAAATGTTTTATTAGACTATATTGACACATCAAAGATTATGCATTATGTTTTTTTATTATTTCATTTCTCTTGATGCTGATTTTTTCAGGTTCAGTGTGTTAGAAAAATCTAATGAATGCACACCAGAATTATACATGAAAAAGATAATCCTAATCAAGTCGTGGTTGAAATGCTGTTCTTCTGACAATAAAAATGCAGTAAAGAAATTAGGAGTAAAGCTCAGTCCTCCAGGAGATATTATTCAGTGGCTCCTGTGCAACAATCTCCATCATCTAGCCACAATCTGTAAAGAAACTTCGGTACCATTAACAAAATTATTGCTCAGCAAAAAATTTGGCCCTGAAGATTATAAAAAAATGCACAAAGTAATTTAAAATATTTTTCTGTTAAAACTTTCTTAGATTTTATATTAATATATCGGTTTAGTCTCAATAATTAATATATCGGGTGTGCAACTTAATTCTGTCGGATTTTTTCAGTTTTAATCTTATTTATTTCTTGAAAACTGCTGTGTTATCAAGTTGATTATGTATCAACTCAATATATTTCTATTTGAAATAATTTCCATTGCCACCACTATTGCTCATAGTTCATGCAATATTTGGATTCCACAGCAGAAGAACAGTTTATTCTTAGACTCAAAGTCGGTGATCCTCTTTCAATGATGAGTGTGCAGTAGTCCACCGTGACTATCAGTACCTCCTTCTTATGCACAGCAGAACCTTCTTGTTATGAATGCTACATTTGGGCTGCAAGGATGGTGGTTTGGCAGGGTTGACCCACGATTTTTTGCATTTTGAGTTATTGTACCAGACCAGTTTTTCATTGCTAGTTACCGTACAATCTTGTACAGAAAAGATTCTTCTGCTGCCTGGCGATCAGTTAAAAACGTGTGTCACACCAATTGTTTTCTGTTAACTTGCGAAGCACCCATTTTCTTTCTTTCTGGATTTTTTCCAAGCATGTGTAACAGAGTTCCAATGGTTTGGCGAGTTAGAACTTCTGCAAGTTTCTTTTGAGTCAGTATCTTCTTTTTATGCTTTGCACAAGATCCTGGATGTTTCAGTATCGGAAATCTTCTGGTGAAAGTAATGTAGCATGCAATGTCGAATGTGTACCATGTCGGGCTCCATTTCGGAGCAACACCATTTGTGAAGTAATTTTTGAAATTACGCATGAATAAAAATCATGTGATTGCCTGTGTAAAAAATGATTAAAGTCCAACAGCAGGTTTTTGAATTATGGCTTCTCAAAGATAACCAACAGAATTCAGTTGCACACAATAATATCTTTAAATTTGAGGTTCTGGGTCTTAGTGATTAAATATTAGAAATTCAAGTGAAATGCATTTTCATCTTATATATTTCCTTTACAGGATTTAAAACTCACTTCAAAGTACAATTATTTATTAAGAGTGCCAAAAAGACCAAATGATGGGAATGTACCTATACCAGAGTCATCCGTTGAATTTTTTGTTGATACAGTGCCTGATGAAAATACTTTGACACTGTTAAATAAATCTAGGACAAAACCCAAAAAGAAGAGGACAGTCATGTTAAATCAGTCTGAAATGTCTTCTCCAACAACTAAGACAAATAGTGAAGAGATTGCAGAAGTACTGGTGGGTGATGAAACATCACCAGCAATTATTCAAACAGATAATGAGTTGGAATTCACAAATTCTTCAAGGAAGCGAAAATCAAGGGTAGTTTCTGAAGATCCTGTAAAATCTTATAAAAACGACGAAAAGAACGTTTCAAGAAAGTTGCGTAATTGCAATAAGACTTCTATTGAGACAGATTTAGAAATTAACCCTAGGATATTAAGAAGATCACCAAAAAAGATGCTGCTTGAAAGCTCTAAAAGCAAAGAAGTCACAAAGGACAATGGTATTGATGAAAACTGCTCTACTGGTGATATTGAAATGTTGGATCCTTTAGAAGTGAAAAACAATAGATCAACAAGGGATTTCACGAGGAATAAACTGGAGGACAACTCATCATGTACTGGCATTAATAAAAGTGAAATGTTGGAGAATGATGGGGAGATTAATAAAAAATCCTCAAAGAAGAAACGTTCGCGTGAAATTCCAGAAGAATCTTTTAATACTCTCTTAGAAGATGAAATTTTTGAGAAAAATATGAATGAAAATGGCAGTTCTGATGATGAAGTGGAAGTGCTTAGCAACTCAGTAGTTAACAGTAAAAAATCTACGAAGTCTCCACAAAAGAAATTGCAAGAAGAGAGTTCTGATGAATATACCGATGTTTCAAGAAAGATTAGCCCAAAAGTAGCATACAAATCGGCTAAAAAAATCAGCAAGTCAAGTAAATCTCCAACAGGAAATAATTATCCTAAAAGAATATTACACTCAAAGGAAACAGTAAACTATGCAGACATATCTGAAGTGGTTCAAGATGCCAATGGCAAAATTTTAAATGATGACTCAAATGAAGAAATGGGTAAGTTGAAATCTTTTGATAATTTATATACTTGATATAGGGTAGCGCAAAATTTACCTACTTAGATTAAACATCAATTTCTCAGCTAGTACTTATGTATAATTATTTGAAAATTATGTGATCTATTTGTGGGATCAACACGTTTTTTTTTTGTATTATTTTGCAGGATTGAAAATATGGCCTTCTTCACCAACAAGCTAGCAGGTTTTATCATTGAAGAATATATTCAGGTAGCCAAAAGTTTCGAGACTTTCAGCGGACGAGCATGCCGTACTTTCAGCAGCCTGAATGCATTTTTCAATGACTAAAACCCCCTTCATGATGGTTAGGCCATTTTTTTCAATTCTGTAAAAAATACATTAAACGGATTGCCTTGATGCCATGAACAGATCACACAATTTTCAAACAATTACATGATGGAGTCGCCACCAGCTTGCATAGTGCCTTCCTGAGAATTTGGGTCTGTGCCACACTAGAACCCTACCATCAGTTTGCACCAACTTGAATCGTGACTCATCGGATCAAGCTATGTGTTTCCAGCCATCTAAGGTCCAATGAATATATTCATGAGCCCAGGCAAGGTGCAGTTTCCAATGGTATGCTGCAAGTAAAGGCACTCTTATTGGTCTTCTACTGCCGTGTCCCATCAGTGCCAAGATTTGCTGCACTGACATCATAGACACATTTCTTGTATGTCTCATTGAATGTGGCAGTTAATTGAAGTAGTGACTTGTGTCTATTACAAAGGACCGTTCTGTTCAGATGTTGCTGGTCACAAGTATTTAACATCCTTGGTTGGCCACTTCATTGTCCATGGTGGGAAGTAATGCCTGAAACGAGGTACTCTCTGTACACTGTGGGTCGAGGAATGTTGAATGCTCGCACCACTTCAGAAATGGAATGTCCAGTGTGTCTAGCTCTGACTATCATTCCATATTCAAACTCTGATAATCCTCCTCAGGTAGCCATAATCACGTGGCAAGACATTTCAGATGACTAGTAATAGTTTAATTGACAGCACTGATACCGCTCTGCCTATTTATACAGCTTTTACGTGATGTAAGCAACACCTGAAAATTTGCATATGAAGCTCCTAAGAATTTGGTACTTCAGTGTACATCCCATTGCGTTCGTGTTGCGTACTATGGCAGGATGCGAACCAACAACCCAACAGATTCAAGAACTGGAAAGCCTACATCCCAGCTCTCTTGGCTGCCAAACTGGTCTTTAACAAGTGCAGTAATAACAATATACAATAAAGAAACATTATACATGTATCATCATTCATAATCTTTATGTATCTAATTGGTTGCCTATACCCTTGGTTCTCAAACTTGTTTAAACAAGTACCATTCCATGAGTTGACTGGTAAACTGAAGTACCACTGTCAATTAATCGTTAATTTACGTTCGTGTTGTTTTGAAGAAAAAGTACCACACGAGTACCACTTGGCACGGCTTGAAGACCACAGTTTGAGCAACACCACATTTCTAGTTATTACATTGTTACATCACCTCAGTAGGGAAAATTCAGGGCTTATTATTGGTAGTAATGCGAATAACAATTCCTTAAGTATAATTAATATCATGCATTACCATACCTGTAATAACTAGAAATGTTATAAACACTATCATCATTCGCAACATATAAATTCCATCATGTTTACTTCATCTCGGATGATGGTGCAATACTGAAAATGTATAAATGCTTAATACATGGTTTATGTATCGCTCTGCTTGTTCTTTATTTCTTACAATTATTCACCATGCCAAGATACTGGACAGCATGGATATCATGAAATCATTGATCCATATGTACAATTTGGGGGCTAACTATCGATGGAGACACAACCCCCGAAATGTACATCTGCGTAATTAAAGTTTGGATTTATGGTTTCCTTGTGCATTGTTTTTAATGAGTTTTAAATGTGTAATTAAAGGTTAAGTTCAGTATCTTTTAAGAAGATATTCAAACACTATATAAAATTTATCTGTTCCTCTATATAAGATATCTTAATTTTCTTTTTCAGATATTGATGCATCACACACTCTCATAAGGAACAAGGTAGAAAATAAAACACCATTGCAGACACCAAATCACTTAGGTTTGTAGGAGTTCACTCATTTATTTCCTCCCCTCTCAGTTTGGAGCTTTTTTTCCCACACTTTTAATTAAGTCTCCAACAAGTTTGTGTGAATGGTACAAATCTTGCAATCAATATTAAACCGACTTTCTGACAAGCTAGAGAGCTGAAATTTGGCACACATACTCAGTGACAATGACAGTGCATGTTAGTGGAATTTTTTTAAATAATTCAAATAGTTTTCATTCTAATGGTACTAATTCATTACTACGAATTGCCCATTCAACAAACAGTTCGTTAAGACGAAGGATGAATGAATCCGTTGTTAATTTGTTGCATGTTTTAGCATTATTGCTACTGGCTTGAAGCATGCATGCAATAAGATCGCGTCCGCAGCCGATAAAAAAGACAGGGTGTGGCACTGAAAAATCACCCGACCGTTGTAATCTGAGAAACTTTTTTTCCAAATGTTTACTGCAAGAGATATTTGAAAACATATTGAAAGTGTGGTTTGAAAAGATCCTTTTTCTTCTAAATATTTTTAGTAAAGTGTTGGATTGAATATACTGATTTTAATAATTACTTATATCTTCTGGATAAAAGTTGATCAACTTTTAGACAGTGGGTAGCATCATATAATGTTTTGGCTTAACTTGTCATCAGAATGTGTTTTTCAAAGATTATATTATTCTAAACCATTGAATTTGTGTGTGCTATATATACGAGGGTTTTGACACTCCTTCATTTTTCTTTAAATTTTATTTTATTTTATTTTATTTTATTTTATTTTATTTTATTTATTTATTTTTTTATAAAAAAAATCTTATTTTGGCATTTATGGTTCCAAAAAGTAAAACAAAATGCAACATCATCACTTCTTTATATAAATAGTCAGAAATACATTTCAGCAAATATTTATTACAACATATCAAAATAACTATATTACTATTTTTCAATGTAGTCTTCCCCTAGTTCATTGCACCTATGCCAGCGATTGCACCGATTCCACAGGGAAAAAAAAATTTTGGATGCGTGCATAACAACTCATGCACTGCTGACAGGACTTCCTAGTCATTCCAGAATCTCGATCCACTTACAAGGGAACCATCTGAACATGTACGAGTGGAAGTCAGTAAATCGTTACAAATGGATATAGAAATGAAAAAAATGAATGTTGACTTGAAAACTACTTTTATTTCTCCACATAATCTCTCGATACAACGAGGCACTTGTCCCGTCATTTCACAAGCCCCTCAAAACCTGTAAGATAAAATTCTTTGGGCTGCTGTCTGAACCAGGCAGTGACTTTTGTACAGCTTCATCACTGGGAAAGTGATACTCACAGTCTTTTGGGGTCACTTAGGGCATGTTGCTTATTACATTCCAAGAGCGAGAGCAAACTGTAAATGCAGACTCCTACTGTAACATCTTCATGAAACTTCGTAATGCCATTCGATGAAAGCAACTAGAACTCATCAAAGGCATGTGGTTATTGCATGATAATGTGAGTCCTCATATTGCCAGCAAGGCCACTGAGATGCCGTGAAAGTTCAACTGGAAAGTTTTCAAGCATCCTCCGTATAGCCCTTACCATGTTCAGAGTCACTTCCATTTGTTCGGCTTTAAGCTGTACAAAGGGAAGTTACAGCCTGGTTCAGACAACAGCCCAAAAAATTTTATGCTGCTGGTTTTTGAGGGGCTTGTGAAACTATGGAACAAGTGCCTCATTGTACAGGGAGATTATGTGAGCAATAAAAGTAGTTTTTAATCAGCACTCTTACTTGTTTCATTTCTATATCCATTTGTAACTTATTTACTGACTTCCCCTCGTATCTCGCAATTTCAAACCAAATTGAAATAATTTACCCACCTAAAGCTAAATATTGATGGTTGCAAAATAAGAAATTGCGAAATTTTGTTTCTTTCAAAATAAACTGCGAATACAAAGACTCCATTGTTACGCCATAATTAAAGCAGTGTATGTATTAATGCGCTTGATGGAACTTCTTTTCTCCACTCAACAATACGTACAAATCCACTTCACATGAAATCAGTGGAACTACTTTCTAAGGAGGAGCAGATGTCAATTGAATGGATTTTGAACTTTCTAAACAAACTTCTTTTTTAAAAATAGATTATTAAGTAGCGGAAGAATGGACCTACTTATTGTTTTCACAATGTCAGTCTGTCTGTCCGTCCGTCCCCTTCATAATTTCCACATTTTTTGAGGTAAAAGGTTGAAATTTGGGCATGGGTAGCTTACTATGGGCATGTGCACCTTCACTATTTAGTTTGGCCCACTGGGGTCGGAGTTTCAGGGGTGGAAATTAGAGGGGACCAAAAGGTCTATGCGTATTTATGCATATAAAGGAGTGAAATTTGATATGCAGATTCCTCTAAGCAAAATCAACATTACTGTAAAGTTTGGGCCAAATTGTCCCAATAGGGTTGGAGTTGTGGGGGTGGCAGTCACTTGGTCTTTAGAACTATGGCAAAATATGGCATGTGATATATCATTCGTTCAGAAATGATGAGATATGAAAGAAGATAGACATCTTTTTCAGTTTCTAAGTACTATGTTCGAGAAAATCAATTTTTCGATTAAAAAAATGGGGAATGGTGGTTAAAAAGTGCAGATAAAAGAGTAAAAAATAGATGACCTCAGCGCTTCCGCTACTTTCCTATACCTTCCTCGGGAGGATTAATTTCTTGTTAAAATTAGCTATGCCATCTGGTTAAAAAAACCGTATAGTAATTAATAACCATTTCTTAATTTATTATTTTATTTTATTAATTAATTCAATAATTTTTGTTAAATTTTCTAAGGCTGACATCTTGTATTCGCGAGTGAAACAAGGGCAAGGCTGTCAAGTTATCTAATGGGGCCAGTGGCCAAGAATATGTGGTGTTGGTGAGGTATTCGTGTGGAACAATGTATCCCGGTGCTTTATAATTTTAAATAAAATAAATATTCATAGATGACTACCTCATCTTATAAATTATTCTGAGACTAATAATTGTACAGCAAAATTAAAGTTTTGTGCTTAATAATACTGCTATAACTGCAATTCTTTGGCAATCACCATTAACGCTTTGCTTTCACCTTGCCACGTAATGCCACTGCTTCCACCGTATACATGTGTATAAATAAAGAGTTCCCTATACAGGTTCAGATAGTTCCCTTGTTAGTGCATCTTTCAGTGGACCAAAGATGTGGAAATTGGAAGGTGTGAGATTGGGCAATATGGAAGGTGGGTTAAGCACTCAAACCATAGGTCCTTGTTGTGGCTGTGTTTGGTCTTGCATTGTCACAGAGGAAAAATGCACCAACAAAAACCTGATGACACGCTGCTGTCCAGCTTGGAGCACTCCTGTAAGGGTAGTGTCATCTTGTGTAACTTTTCCCCAATGTCCCCTGCACAAAAGCAGGAGTGTCAACCCCAGCTATGAATAACATAAGGATGCCTCCACAAAATGTCACCCTCCATTTCTAAGTAATGGTGCTCAACGATATTGATTAGCTGGTATCTGGTTCCAGGTTTTTTCCAGATCTCCATACTTCTGTTGTCTGGTTCCATTGAGAATCTGGACTCCTCTGTAAAAAGATGTTGCTCCACTGATCTCTTGTGCAGTTGAATCGGCCAAGTCTGTGTGCAGTCTGCAATGCATGTATCTTGTTGGTCGTCATGCATATGCAGCCTATGATGCACAGTACTTATTGATAACCAGCCTTCCTATGGTTGCAATAAAGTGTGCCTGTAGAATAGGTACTATTGGTTGAAGGTTATGTAGTGGTCATTGGAAGGAGTTGTCACTCTAGGATGGACTGAAACAAGTTATCTGATTACTGTTCCTGTGCTTTGAAACCATAACTGTGAGATTGAGGTGACAAAACGATGAACGCCAGTCTGGTTATTTCCATGATGGATTGGCCGGTATGCAGTCTTCCAACGGCTTACCAGCATGTTGCATCATCCAAACGTCTTCTTTCTGATCATGATGAAGAATATGACTGTTCTCGATTTCTCTTAGAACTGTTCTCAGCTAATGTGACAATCATCAGAAAGAAATAATACTCCTTTTATCCAGCTGGTTACTCTGCTTATTTCTGGCTGCCCAATCATTTCAGAAATATTTCCACATTTGCATGTTCTGATGCAACGCCACAGACAATTCAGGGCTCCCAAATGGTCCCTTTTCCCCCTAAAAGTCCGTTTTTATTAGTTTTTCAATAAATTGGTACGTTTTTCCCATTTTTCTAAAACTAGATATCGATACGGAATCGAAATATCGATATTTTAAAAAAATCGTGTTTGTTGATTGTTTTTAGGCCAATTATGTCGTATTTGGTTTTTCTTGACTTTTATTCTCCACTCTGCTGTATTCCTCAGTTTATTGGTTGACAGCAGACGACATGTTAGCTAGTAAAAGCAGCACAGGACATGAGCGTGCCAATGGCAATGAACTACACTTGTCACAACAGCCATTAGTAACTTAGAAACCATTTTGAATGTGCAAACTTCTTTGTGTCTGTGTCTGTAAATGTGAAGCCAGATGAGGTAAAAGTTTCTGATAGTTTGCAAAAATAATTAAAATTGCCTCTTGCTTGCCAACAAAAGTCAATGAAGAACAATTAATTGATGAATGGAAACTTTTTCAATTTGAAAATATTCAACATAATCATAGGTTAGATCATTATTGGGCTCAGGTATTCAAAATGGAATCATTTAGTGTAAAGAAATAACCAGTAGTGACAAGTGAACAACTTTGAACAACTAGGGGGCAACAAATGAACTTCAGGCTGATGAAATTCAAATGAAGCTAGCATATAATATGCATCACAGTACATTAATATACAGTATATACAATGTACAGTTCATTATACAGCAAGTTAATTGACTTATTATTTTAATTTTCCGTCGCCAAAGGCTAAGAAAATAACTTCAAAACTGCGTCGATCTTATAATTTTCCCACTTAAATTTTATTGAATTAATATCTATTTATTATTGTTAACAGTAATCACTTACAAAAAATCTTTGGATATTTGTAAATATCATTAAATAAAATAAGGAAACTAACTTCGATAGAGATTTAAACTGGCTCACTTCGCATGCCGCCATTTTGAATAAATTAACGAACATCTAAACAGAAGGAAAGCCTGTGCCCTGAAAATTCATACATTGTTACATCATAAAAAGGTATTGTTAATCGTATTTCTACCAATAATAAGCCCTAAATTATGACTACCTATGGCCATGTAACAATGTATAAATTTTCAGGGCATAGGCTTTCTTTCTAGGAAGTGTTGTCAGAGACTATCAATAAGCCATTCTCCCTCTTCCCTGCAATGGAACTTTGTAAACGTTTTTCACTTTTCTATAATGAACTCATGATGTTTTCCACTTTTTATGACCTGAAAAGCAGTGACTGGTAATAGAAATAGTAAAATAAAGAGGTTTTCCCCCCTATCTTCTTTCTTTTTCTGTATATTCTTGCCTATTTTATTTCTCGCGACAAGTCAAAAATGGGGACTGCATTATCCAAGAGGATAAAATTTTTACTATTATTTGGGCTCTAAAAATGGAATCGCATTATACAAGATGCGCATTATAGTAGAATAAATACGGTACTAAAGCAACAGTAAGCAGATCATACGCACTGTATGTATTTCTGCTATAATGTGGAAAATTTTGACCTAAATTTATGGGACTGCATTATACAGGCTACTTTTATTTGCACCACTGTATACACGAGGCTAATATTGGTGCTAAATGATGGGGGGGGGGGGGGTATTTAAATTTGGTCTGATGAACTTCAGATGAAACATGAAACTAGTGTGTAATACTGAATACATGTATACTTATTAATCATTAGATGTACATTATACAGTATATACAATATTCCCTACATTATTTGCTTTTTTCCTCAATTTCCCATCCACTTTTTCGAAACAATGATTGTTCAGTCTTTGTTTTTGTTTAAGTTGATAAATATTTGTTTTTTGTCTTTTCTTTAAATCCAAACACACTGCACCTTCAGTGCATCCATCTCCTAAATTGTTGGATCAACTGAAAAACAGCAAGAATGAAACTTTTCTCAAATGTTGTGTACAATCTGAAAATACCATAAGGGTTTCCATTGCACATTTCGGTATTTTGGAAATGGAACAAACATAAAGATCCCTCACATAAAGGTACAATAATTCTTCCAGATTTGTATTTTAGAAGTTGGCTGTTGGTTCACTTTTAGGTCATACACCCTGTATATTCGATATATTGAATTTGATTTATACTCGTTTCAAAATATAACTAGTAAATATAACAGAAATAGACATAGACAGCAGGAATAATAATTTTTTTGTTTTATTTTTCCTTCATATACACAACACATATAACATAACACTGAATCAGTGATATTTTTGGAGATGAATGTTTTTTTTTAAGTGAGTCATATTTATGTTTTCTGTAATAATGAAATTCAACACAGTTCTTATTATAAGTACGTTCAAATACATGCTTCAGTTGTTTCGGCTTTCGTTTGGTTGCTTTCTTCATTATGTCGGAGGTTATTAATCAATGAAAACGCCCTCTCTGTAGGAGCATTTATATCAGGCAAACACAAAGCATATTCAACTATTAGAGATATGTTTTTTGCAAGGGATTAAATTATCAGAGAAATGCTGGTGAATATTACAAAATATGTTGATGAATTTCATAACTTTTTCATAAATAACATAAAAATGTGCCAGTTAAAGCAATCCATTTATGTTCAACAGTTATTGAATTTTTCACCCTTTCCTGTAATGTTGCTTTTGTTAAAAATTTTGGACACAACTCACTCATCAAAAAGATCACTTTCTTTAATTTGTAATTTAGTTTTGTTGGAAACTGAAAATCATACTTTGTTTTATTTTAGACCAAACGGGAATTTCATTTAATAGGGTCCATTTAACTTTAGTCATTTCTTGAAAAGCATTTCCACTAATTCAAATAATCGGTACCAGTTTGATAAAATGATAGCACATTCTTTTCAAAGATTTTGTATCCTGATAGTATTCTTTTTCCATTGTGCAGCCCCCCCGGAAGTTGGCCCCTGTGTAATTAATCTGTTACATGCGGGACCCCCCCCTCCACATGGGCCAGTCCCTCTCAGCCTCCTCTCCCCCCTAAAAAAATTTCTGGGTACGGCCCTGGCATAAATCATCCAGAAAAAAAAACTTTTTGAGTTTATTTATCATTTTCTGCTGTTGTAGGGCTATCTCTCTCAACAATCTCCCTGATTGAAATTTTCCCTGTAGCCTGCAAAATTCCATGACAATTCCAGGTTTTCCATGTCTGTCGCCACCCTGCATAGTAATTATTGTAATACAGGGTCTTTATAATTAAAGTTCCATTTTGACATGGCCATAAAAAAAAAATACTGGACCAAAAGCTATAATACTTGGTAATATTTTACAAGAGGGCATGGGAAGTTCATACCCACCAAAAAAAAAAATTAGTTCAAAAGGTACCCATATTACCAAAAATTCAAAATGGTAATCCCATATCAGCATGGAATGGCACTCTATGCAATATTCGTATACGAAGTTAGACACGAAGACACAGGTTGACAAGTCTTTAATCGTTACTAAAATTAGTCACATGTTGAATGTGGCCTCCACCATTTACTGAAAGCAGGTTACACCTGTGTCTTCGTGTCTAATTTCGTATACGAATATTGCATAGAGTGCCATTCCATGCTGGTGGTGACCTTTTGAACTAATTTTTTTTTTGGTGGGTATGAACTTCCCATGCCCTCTTGTATAATATTACCAAGTATTATAGCTTTTGGTCCAGTAGTTGTTTTTTTTTATGGCCATGTCAAAATGGAACTTTAATTATAAAGACCCTGTACATGCTAACGAAGACTGCAGAGCAGTCAAAATACGTATACATGACTAGAATAAATAATATTATGGAAAGTAGTTGCCTTTCATCATCCACAGTCATAAGGTAATAAATTTTTCTTCTCTATTAATGGATGTTTCCAGCAAACATAGTTGAAGATTCAAATGCTCACAGTTTCAAGTGACCACTCATACGTATTAATGGGCCGTTATATTCAGACAATTTATATTTTAATTCTTTTCAAACTAACGAAGGTTTCAATATTTTCAGAATACGTCTACGAAAAGTATGCACAAAAAAAAATCAGTTCACCATGATCGATTAAAATAAATCATTTATCAACAATTTAGGACAAAATCAATTTTTTATCAATAAAAAGGGTGGGAGGGTTGTTATAAAAGTACTCCTGTAAATTGAGTTTGGAGTCCCCTAAGTGCATGGGTAAAGTAGTCTCATTAATGGTGTTAGCATACAATGTATAGACAACTTAGTTATAACCATCATATGCAGGTTTCTTAGAAAAGAAATATTTATTCTTAGCTAGGGGATGTTATTCTAATTTAGGTGTCGTTTCAGCAGCTCCCTGTGTCACTTGAGTTCTGGTTTGCCTCTTAAAGCCTTCTTCAGTTGCATAAGCAAAATATCCTAAGAGACTTGTGTTAATTTGACTTTTGTATGGTTTATAACTGTAGTAAATAGGGATGGGGTGAGAATGATAAAATCTTTATTTAGGTTTGAATCACGGAGAGAAATTTAAATTGAACTACCCTGTTTTTACAAATAATTAACAAATAATTTAAACCTGGTGTATTTTTAGTTTGTTACTGAATTTGAAATTTTATGTTTTTAATGTTGTATCCAGTAATTAATTAAGAGTTCATTTCCTTTCTTCATAAGCAGAATTTATTTTGATGTCTTGGAAGTAATTTAGGATTTCATTTTATATGTTCTGTACTTTCGTCTGTAGTATGCTCTTAATTAACAAACATGACGAGCCAGATAGCATAGCGTTTTTTTTTCCCCTTATAGCTTAGTATTTTATTTAAAAAGAGTTATTCATTTAAAACCTCCAAACAAATAATAATCCAATGCAAATTAAAATTATAAGCTGTTAAACGAGCCAATGTTTGAGTTCAACGATGCCAACATATTTTTATCATCATTAGTCAAAATGGGTTTGTGCAGCAGCTTTTCCAATTACTATTCTTTACGACCACAAATACCATGGAATATTCTTTATTTTGTTGGCATTCATAATTTTTGTTTGCTTCATGTAAGCAGATTTCCATTCATGGATTCATTCACAAGTTTTAATTAACGTGTTTACATACATTTTCAATAAGTATTGTAGAGTTTAGCATTAAAATTTTGTATTTTCCGTTTTTAATTGAATTACAGTCGAACCCCATTAATACGTTTTTCGTGGGACCGATCATTTTTATTGTATTATTCGGGAATGAAATATGATTCACTGAAAATCTCAATAGTGTTGTATTATGAAATAAGCTCGAAACTATTATATGTTAAATATAATTTTCACACATTTTTTTATTTCGGGAAAAAACTCCGTTATCAAAATCTGTCTACATGAACATGTATACTTCATAGAAATTACACAGAAATAGTAAATTAAGGAAATGGTTATTAATTACTGTACAAGTTTGTTTTTTTACTGGATGGCAATTACCTAATTTTAATAATCTATTTAAAAAAAAAAGTTTGTTTAGACACTTGCAAATCCATTTAATTGTCATCTGCAATAACTTCATAGGAAATAATTCGGTTGCTTTCAAGTAGATTTTTCTAGTATCTGAATTACATACATGAGCAATACAGTGATAATTAGGCATATTCCAAATACAATAACAGAACAGCATGTTCAGTGTTCTCCCCAGAAATTTTTATCAGGTGGGTGGAAAGAGACAATAGCTGGGCGGGCAAAAATTAGAAACAAATAAAAAATTATGCAGTGGTGTGCAGTTTTTCGTGTATTAAGCCGGGCGGTCACCAAAATCAGCCGGGCGGTCACCAAAATCAGCCGGGTGGCACGCCGGTTCAAAACGACTTGGGGAGACCCTGATGTTCTACTCCATTTTGAAATTCTGCCCACAATCACGCGATTAACTGCACACTGCACATATGCAGTATGCTTGGAGGAGTTGTGTTAGGCAGGGAAGCCGCAAAATTTTTTTGTTTGGTTTTGGCATAATTGTAGTTGATTACTTTATACAGTAGCGCTCAAAAGTATACGACCAACAATGTTTTTACCTATAACTTTTTCTAGTTATGAATTAGCATAATGAAACTTCAGAATAGTCCATTCCATCTGTGGTGGAATGGAAGGAACAAATTTACGATTGGTTAGGATCTTTAGAAATTTAACTATTTAAATTTGTTTGATTTTAGCTTGCTCATAAATAAGCGACGAGGAGATTTTTTTTCATTCGTTGCTCAATGAGAGCTTTCTAGCTTGCATACGTTGTTTCCTACGACATGTATAAAAGATGAGTCACCATTATTTGTCATCTCCTGTGAAGAATTTAATTGTACGTGCTGTATAAAAAGGAAGAACTCATCGTGAAGTCGCCAAGCAGTTCAATGTGAGCAAAACGTCAGTGACAGAACTCTGGCAACGTTTTCAAGCAAGAGGCACAGTTACCGGATCTAAGAAACTCGGAAGACCACGATCCACAATATAGAGGCAGGAAAACACCCTTAAACGACTGTCCACTGCAAACCCTCGGATGGCGGCTACGGCACTCGATCAAGAAATGTGGCAGTTTCACAACGTTAACGCCAGTGTTAATACCACAAAACGACGCCTATATGATGTGGGCCTTCATGGACGACAACCTTCCAAAAAGCCTTTAATCTCTTACAAGAACCGAATGGCCCGATTGAAGTTTGCACAAGAGCGCATCAACTGGACTTCCAAAAAGTGGTCTAAAATTGTTTGGAATGATGGCTCCAAGTTTATGTTGTTTGGTAGTGATGGAATCATATGAAATTTGAGAAGTGCATCGAATGGCTTTGCATGGGGTTTTAATTTGGTGAAAGCTATCATATGAATTTTTTAATCAAAATCGGTGAGTCCAAGTACGTGGAGTCTCCTTGTCAGAAGTTTAATAATACCGTTGCCAGTAAGAGACTTCCTATACAGTAGAAGCGCGCAGTACGAATGCACCGCTTGTCGGTGTTGGGCTCGCACATTCTCTCTCAATCACAACTTCCGCTCAGTTCACTTTTTTCCTGAAGTCTTAATGGAAGGAGATTCTCCTTCCAAACAATAATCCTCCTCCTCGCTCCATCATCTTCTTAGCGCACAAATTGTCCCATCTTTTAAAGTACCTGTAATTAAACTAACAAAACCAAGTTTACATGTTTCTTTTACATTCTCTTTTTTGTTTTTATAATTGCCACATTTCTTGTAATTGCACTTCTTCTGTTTTAAAACCCATCAAAAGTGATTGATTTTGGGTGGATTTTGGAGGCTGGAACGGATTAATTATACCGGGTGTTCAATTTATCTGAAGACATTGAAATATATCGAGAACCACACATCGGATCAAAAAAAAGTGTGGAATGAAAAATGTTCGTCTCGAAAGGGGACATCTAATGATACCAAACTAGACCCCCACCCCAGATTAACCCTGGAGGTGGGGGAGGGAGGAGTTAAAAAATTTAAATGGGAACCCCCATTTTTTATTGCAGATTCGGATTCCCCAGAAGAATTACCCCAATTTGACCTACGATTCGAGTCATTTCGGTCACAGATGGCGCTGTAATCGACAAAAATCAAAATGGGTAAAAAATCGTTGAAAAATGGCGATATCTCAAGAAATAGGCATCAGATTTCTTTCTTTGGGGTTACCTAAAAGATAAGGTTTACCAACAAGTGCCAACAACCCGTGAAAACATGATAGAACGTATTAGAAACGCTTGCTCTGAAATTCCCCCAGATCTTCATTTATCCTGTGTGCAATCATTTGAAAAAAGGATAAATAAGTGTACTGAAGTTGGTGGTCAAAACTTCGAACATTTACTGTAAGTAATTGAACAATGAAACGCAAGGGGACGCACCTAAAACCAGCACCCCAAATTGTGAGAGGCAAGGGGACTCGCATAAAACAAGCACCCCAAAGCGAACAGAAAACTACTACATCCACGTCGTTCTTCCTGGGTAACGCCAAACGTAGTTTCTGCTTAACAATAAACGAATAAATGAACTTCTCCGTATTCTTTCGATGGTAGCGCCATCTGCGAAATAATTTACATGAATAATGAAGTCAAATCAATGGTATAAGAAAACCAAGGTTTCCTATAAAAAATTTGTTTCCCATTGGAAATTTTGACATAATTCGCTTCCCCACCCCTTGGGAGTGGGGATGGGTGGACAATTATGGTGTCATTAAGTAGCATTTGTAAGAATATCAAAAACATTTAATTTTATTTTGCTGATCTGATACCTATTTCTTGAGATATCGCCATTTTTCAACGATTTTTTACCCATTTTGATTTTTGTCGATTACAGCGCTATCTGTGACCGAAATGACTCGAATCGTAGGTCAAATTCGGGTAATTTTTTCTGGAGAATCTGAATCTGCAATAAAAAATGGGGGTTCCCTTTTAAATTTTTTAACTCCTCCCTCCCCCACCTCTAGGGGGTGGGAGTGGGGGGTCGAGTTTGGTATCATTAGATGTCCCCCTTCGAGACGAACATTTTTCATTCCACACTTTTTTTGATCCGATGTGTGGTTCTCGAGATATTTCAATGTCTTCAGATAAATTGAACACCCGGTATAGAGAGCATTGAATTTGTAATACGAGTAAATCATAAGACAAGCTCGGTCATGAAACAAATTAAACTCTTACCGCAAGATATCAATGTATTTACAATACCGTATGCTACATTAAAGAATTTTAGACCTAAATCTAAAATACAAGACTTAAGAAATGCATACAGCATTTTTTTTTTTTTGACATGTGCATAAGTTCTTGAGCAGAACATTTTCATTGAATTTCATTAATCTGGAATTTCATCATCTTAAATAGATTTTAATCTATATCAGTCGTGTTTTTTTTTCCATAGATATTTTAAGAATACTCCCTCTGGTCCATAATATGGTATATTTCAAAATTATTTATGTATTGAAATGTATACAACATTTTGGAACACAGGGATTATTATTTTAACTGCATAACGTAGCACTTATAAAGGTTAACAAAACTGTACCTCTTTCCTCCATCGTGTAGGCATGAGAGTTGAACGACTATGGCACATAATTTTGAGTAGATTGAGGCATTCGTCTATGGCCATGATGCACACAATGTCAAAAATGAAAGTGCAAGAGGAAGATGGACATAGCTAACGATTAGTCATTACTCTATCATCTATTCTCCTATTTTGGTTTAATAAAATTTACAGTACGGAAAGAGAGCAATTTCCGTGCGGAGCAGTGTATAATGGATGCCTATACATTTGAATCCATTATTACGAAATTTAGGGACCCAATAAATTTTTCATATTACATGTATTATCTTCTCTGAGTTGAATTTTCATCAATTTGTTTGATGGATTCCCGACCTTCAGGTTGAGCTAATTTGTAAATTCAGGCAAGTCCATATGGAAATATTGAACAGGTTGGCGGTTCATTGTCCTCAGTAGCTTAATTGGTAAGAGCGATGATAGCCAAAGGCAGATCCCTGAATCGAGTCTAGGTCACGGAATTTTTCCTATTTTTCCTATTTTCAGGCCTATATTTGTAAATATCACTGAATAATATTGAGGAAAAACGGAACGGAGAGACAAAACAACTATTAAATGTGAATTTAATTTGGGAAATATGTATTTGGCTCCAGTTTAAGTTGTGACGAAGTATCACAAGAAGCTTCTTTTCTTTGTTAAATTTCTTTCGGTGAGACTATCACCTGGTGTAGTAATCAGGGTGGGATAAGCAGGAGGACAGTGGTACTTCAGATTGGGACAATGATGAGGCAATTCCAGAGGAGAAATGGAATGAACTTATCGAAGACAATGAGGATAAAATTTATAAAGTGTTTGACAGGTTTGTTTCTGTGTTATATGTAAATAAACTTGTTTCAAGATGGCATTTACAAGGGTAGCCCAGAAAGTAATGCACCACAATTTGTTTCTCCATCCCCAACAATGGTACGAATGTGAAACTTGAGATATGCGTTCTTTGAAGTTTTTAGAGTGTGCGCGCAAGGTTTCAGTTTCTTCCGACAGATAGCGTACGTGAAGCAATGAAATAACATGCCATCTCTAAGTGATGTACGTTACAAGCAGTGTGTCCTCATTGAATTTCTCACTGTGGAGCAAGAAACGGTTGGAAGCATTCACAAACGTTTATGTGCAGTTTATGGAGCATCAGGAGTCGACAAAAGTACGGTTAGTTGCTGGGCACAGAGGGTGAGGCCATCAGAAAGCGGTTCGGCAGAGCTCCAAGATTTGCCGCGGTCGGAGTGGCTATCCTCGGCTGTCACGCATGACAAGATGCAGCGTGCTAATGTGCTCATTCGTCAGGACCGATGCAGAACGACTCGGCAGTTGCCGCTGGAGCTGTCAATCAGCAAAGGAAGTGTAGGTGAAATCATCCATGCTCTTGATTACACAAAAACTTGTTCACGATGGGTTCCATGCTGTCTTACGGAGGAACACAAAGCCCTGAGAAACAACATTTCTTCTGAGTTACTGCAACGTTTTGAAGCTGAGAGGGAAGCCTTCTTGTCCCGGATTGTGACAGCTGAAGAAACCTGGGTGCACCATTTTGAGCCCGAAACAAAACGACAATCGATGGAATGGCGTCATCCGCACTCTCCACAGAAGAAAAAATTCAAAGCAACTGCTTCAGCTGGTAAGGTCATGATCACTGTGTTTTGGGACTGTGATGGTGTCATACTCTTTGTTGTGATGCCGAGAGGCAGCACCATTAATTCTGAGGCAGATGTGAACACATTAACCAAACTCAAGAAGCACTTCCAGCGACTTGGATGCCATAACAACCCAGCTGATTGTTTGCTTCAACTCGATAACGCTCACCCTCACACCTGTTTAAAGATGTCGGAACACATCACGGAACAGGGTTGGACAGTGTTACCCCATCCACCCTACAGTCCTGACCTAGCACTCTCAGACTTTGACTTGTTTGGGCCATTGAAGAATGCCATTCATGGAAGACATTTTGAGGATGGCGAAGAGGTGATTCGCACAGTGAAGACATGGCTGCGTGAACAGAATAAGGACTGGCACCGACAGGGCATACACGCCCTTGTGTCTCGCTGGAGGAAGGCCATAGAACGGGACAGAGATTATGTGGAAAAATAGGGAGTATAGAGGAAACCTTCGTGTGTATAAGTTTCATTGTGTTCAATAAATAATTGTTGAAGAAAAAAATTGTGGTGCATTACTTTGTGGGCTATTCTCGTACTTTGTTTGTTGTGATATTTAAGGTTAATACAGTGATTAAATTACCATCATACGTAAATAAGCTGATCTGATTTGAATTTTAGGAAGGGGTGGGGTGCGACTTGTATTTGCCTGTGACTTGTATCCGAGATTATACGGTATTAAATGACAAATGACAGGGCAAGACCTGAGAAGATTTCGTAATAATGGGGTTCGACTGTATTTTGGTTATGGCTATATTGGTTTCAATTTTAAAATACTTTTAAGCTGCGCGAATAATATTAGAATTAGAATGCTAATTCAGGAATACAAGTTTATAATGAAAGCTATTAAAATGGTCAAATGTAAGTTTGATATTCAATCTTGTTACAGAAGTGCTGATTTATCACTCCTTTGTATCTATTATTTACTTGTCAAGAAAAACATTTGTTTCATTCTAATGCATAAGATCAATTTTTTTTTATCCCTTTGCATAAGCAAATTGCATTGACTTTTTTTGAGTTTGACCGTGTTAGTCATAGTATCATATTGCTTTTGATGCAGGGTCTTCCCGTGATGATGACTTGGAAAGGTTGACTGACATTCATGAACCCAAGCAATTGTACATACACCCTGAAGTCAAGAACACAAAGAAAAGAAACCTTCACAATGGATTAGATCATAATGGCATTTCCTTCTTTCAAAATCAGCATGAACATCCTATTGAATATGATAAAGGAGCAAAGCATTTTAGCATAAAGGAGAAAACAGAAAACTCAGGATGTCTGAATCTATGTGACAAATCTTTTTTACACTGCCAAAAACATGGACGTGAGTTTCTGGTGACCTTAAGTCCGAAAGTTTCATCAATCCGGGATTTTCTTAACCAGTCTGGAGAAGTAGAGAAAACTAGATTTGTTGACAAGATGGAAAACACACACAACTTGGAACGTTGTTTAAAATCTGATGTTGGAGCTGTTGATGAAAATGCAACATCATTTTGCTCTGCATCTGATGAAGAAAACAATTCATCTCTGATTTCAAACATTTCTTCTGAAGAATGCCGAAGTGTTGTCCTCGGCTCCTCTTCTATATCTGTAATTTCTTCAGCTTATGGTTCTTCGTATTCTGAAAGCAATTCTAGTGACAATTCCAACAATTTACCAGATGAACAATCATGTGATAATTCTAAAGCGGAGCTTGAGAATGCTTTAAATGAATTTAATCAAGTGAAGAATCAGGATCATGTTGATCAGTTTCCAAGAACATCTTTAGATTATGATCTGTATAGTGAATGCTGTATTTCTCCATCCTCGAGCGACTTTGATGAAGAGATTACCATCTCCCGAAATGGAATAAATGGGTCGTCTCTTAGCGATATCTTTTTGTTGATTAAGCAAGCATTAGATGCAAGGGAAGTGCCTGACACTCCTAAAAGCACTCCCAAAAAGCAAGTGCTTTCTTCTAACATTAGCTATCCGAAAGTATTATCAAATTCTGAGGATTTTAATAAAACCAACCAGAACGTTCTTAACAACAGGGAAGGAACTGATGTAAACGAACATAACCCATTAAACAATCTGCCTATTTTAGCATTCCCTGAAATGATTTGCAGTCAAGATGCAATGTCCTTTTTTCCAGTACCGCAGGATATGTCTTTTTCTTCTGTACCACAGTGTAGGCTGCAAATAGGCGACATAGCTACAAAAAAATTGATTCCTGATCTAATGTCTCCTTCATTGGCCAAACGTAATCAGTGTGACAGAATTTACTTCATTCAGTATCCACCTGACTATATCTCTGGAAAGAAAAGGAAACGTTTGCACAAGTCTGCAAAGTTGTCAGTAACAAAGAAACCTTACGTAACCCATGATAAAGTCGAGTTATCTGAACCATTTAAAAAGGGAGAATCTAAACTTGAAGAAAAGAAAAGAAATCTGGAATTGTCTCTTACTAAGGTACAGAAAAAAGATTTGGATTCATTAAGTATAGTTCTAGATAAACTAAGTTCATTTAATGATTCCGGTGAAACATTAGGTAGCGAAAGGAAACGGAAAGATATGCAGAAACATTCTGTTGGCGGTGATTTATTTAATGGTGATTGTAAAGCTTCTACTCCGTGTTCTTCTCCTGTGAAATTTCATTGTGACAAACCTTTTATTAGCAGTGAGTGTAAAACATCTACTCCGTGTTCTTCTCCTGTGAAATTTCATTTTGACGAACCTTTAATTAACAGTGATGAATTTGTAAGTAGTGATAATAGGGATTTTATAGTTAAAAATGACCATTACAGTGACTCAAATGACTCTACGATGAAGCTGAAGCCAGTTTCAGTGCTTCTCACAAGAATCCCCTTTACTCTTTGTCAGTATGAAACGTATTCATCTTCGGTGTTTGAAGAAATATGTAACGCAATAGAAGAATCTAGGCATAATAGATTTAATTTACTTCAGAATAGACATACGATTGATGGTGAAGAAGCAGTCGAGAAGAAACGGTTAGTCGCTCTCTCTGATGATAAAGTGAGCAGCTCATTAACAAATACGGTTGAACCCCCAAAAATAAAGGTGAGGCATGAACTTCTCAAATCTTCCAAACGACACGATGTTTTTTCGCATAATAAGATGGTTGAAATGAAGCCCCTTTTCGTACATCTTAAAAGACTTTCACCTTCAGTGCTTAGAAGATACCAGTGTAAAAGATGAACTTCAAACTGTTATTTTATGTACATTCCCTGAAATATATGCATGCTTATCGTATGATGATATGTAAAGGTTTTTGTAATTAAACTGACAGTACTTAGACAATCTGTAACTTGATCTCACAAATCGGAATTGCACCAAATTTGGTAGAGGGACTAAAGACTACGTTGGAAGAAGGATTCTGTGAAAAACAAAATGTAGTTACAAACGTCATTGATAGGGAAAACCAACACTGATGTGTAAAATAAAAGTTAAAAAGAACGGGCAAATGAGGCAAACATGAAATTGAAGTGAAACATTCAACAACCTTCAATGTGATCGTTGTTTTCATGGATCATACATTGCATCTTCTGCACAACTTTCTTTAAGCCCAAACATATGTCAAAAAGAATGTTCATTACAGCCCATGGTATATTGTCCTATAAAGTAGTAAAGTTCGGGACCCCACCAAGATAGACCTTGGACTTCAAATACCGTATTGGCCTAAATCAAATCATAAAATTAGCATTTACCTTATATTCGTGCCTCACCTTAGCATCTTCATTAAATTGTTTAAAGAACAGTAATTCGTGTATAAAATGTATCCTATGACAATTTTCTTTCAAAACTGAAGTGTCACCTTATATTCAGGCAAACATGGTAATCGCACAGCCAAAAGTCATGAGTTAGATCCATGAAACAAGGTGGCCATGCAACTGGAAAACTGCTCTCTCCTTGGTGAAGTGATCCCGCAACAGCTGCTTACCAATCGACCAAGGGGTTGCTCTGTCTTGCATAAAGAGTATCTGATCAGACATCATCTGTGCTGAAGTCATGGAATGAAAGAGCTGATCCTCGGAATGTCTTTCGGAGCTTTCCCCATGTCTTTATAGCTTGAATTACTGGCACTGTTGTCATATGGTCGAGAATTTGCATTATGGATTTTTACCTGCGTTTATTCAAATTTTTGGCTATATACTATATTTTTTATATACTATATTTACACTTCATTTTTTTCTGACATGTACAGACAAGTTACACATCAGCTGTTAGATCCACCTCTTCAATATAATCTCCCTTTAAATGAATGACTTTTTCCTATGGTGTGGTAGATTCTCTAAGCCCTCGGAGCCATTCTTTTGGAGTATCTTTTACCCAGGCCTAGACAGTTGCGTTTAGATCTTCAATGTTTAGAAAATGGCGATCACGCAGAGTTTTTGGCAAAGAACTGCCCTTGTGTGTCCATTGCATTTGGTCTCTGGCACATGCCATCAAAAGTTTCAGAACCCACCTGACAAACGCCTTCCCCATCTGAAGGTGGCCAAGCCTAATGCACTGCAGGGTGTTTGACAGTCCTGTGGCCACCTCCATTTCAAAGAATGTGATGCACCTGTTCTCTTGAATAGCCTTCTCTATCCTGTCACTTTCCTTCTGGAACTGGTCTCCTTTTCCATTAATGCATGCCCACTTTTCCAGTCTTCCACCCAGTTGTGATTGCCTATGAATTTCTGCAGTGGTCCCATACTCTTTCCAGAGAAATCAACTTGTCTAGCGCTATCCTTTATAATTGCTATCCATGCTGTCTGTTGATGCACCGACAGCGGTGAGAGAAGTTGGTGGGGGTGTGTGGACAGCTGGTATCTTCTTGCTTTTGCTGCTACCTGGTGGCAGAAGGGTGTACTAGCTATGCATGAATGTCGTCACAAGTGTGATTGTTAACTGAAGTGGAATATAAAGAATAAAGTGTAAATCAATATAGTATAACCTCGTAGTACAAGCTGACATTTTTCCCCCTGTTGGCGACATTTGAAAGTAAAATAGCGGAATCCTTCTTCCCATGTTGTCATTGGTCCCCCTACCAAATTTGGTGCGAAGTACTGTCAGTTTAATTACAAACGTGCATCCAACAAGCTGTTGTATTCATTCAAAATAAAAATGAAATTGTCTGTATATGAAATGGAAATTATTTATTTTTAAATGACTCCACTTATAAATATTGTATACATTTGGTAATGCACAGTAACAAAAAATATATAATCAAAGTAATAATACACACACACACACACACACACACACACACACACACACAC
The DNA here is from genome assembly GCA_023313115.1 of Rhysida immarginata. Classification (NCBI taxonomy): domain Eukaryota; kingdom Metazoa; phylum Arthropoda; class Chilopoda; order Scolopendromorpha; family Scolopendridae; genus Rhysida; species Rhysida immarginata. The sequence goes on along the minus strand of JAHWFO010068719.1, from coordinate 5,742,171 downwards.
ACACCCCTGCCTGTCTAATATAAGAGTGTTGCTGGTGTGTATGCTGCAAAAGGAGGTCCCCACGAAGTGGTGTTATATGGTAAACTGGTGTGTGCGTAAATTTATTGCCCTCTAATTTTAGGTAGTATAATGCGTTATTTTTTGTTGTTGTTGTTGTTGCCGTATAGTACTGAATACATGTATATACAAATTTTTGTTTATTTATTGCTCAAGTGGAGTCATTGTAAATAAAATATTTTCATATCTTAGACAACCAATTTCATTTTTATTTTCAATGAACAACGACAGCTCATTGGGTGCACATACATTTATTGCTATAGGTAAGGTATTTATGTGGGTACGGGTCATTTGGCCGAACGGACATTAACACTGAATGGAAATTTCATCGACGGAGAAATACCTGCATTTCACCGACATTTGGACATTTGACGTAAAGAGATGTTTTCAGCAATATAATTCGTTTAATGCAAAAAAAAAAAAAAAAAAAAATGTTTTCAGGAGGTTATTTTGTGTAACAAATCTTATACAGTATATATATTATGAGACAATTCCATTTAATTCTTTCTACTAAGCAAGAATATTGTATGGATCTATAAAATTATTATTTTTTGTATGTCTTTTTAAATAAATGTTTTCATATTGTTAGGTAGGTTAAGATGGGAACCAGACAAAATACAACTCAGGGTCTTGTATTATTTAATAATATCAACTCTTTTCTTGTATGTCTTTTTAAATGAATATTTTACTTCTATAAAATGAGATACTCATTAGTGATGGGCAATATTTGATACTAGTATCATGTATTAAAAGTTTATTCCATACACATCAGGTTTCTGTCCTGCTGTATGAGGAGACATAAAAATTCTAATATTGAATAGTATCAATCTGCAAAAATTCTGACAGTATCGATGACTATAAAATATGCGATACCATATTCTGACTGTATCAGATATCACTACCCATCTTGATTTTCGTTAAGTTGGTAAAAAGATGGCTTTCTATATGGTCCACATTTTCGGCAGTAAAATCCAATTCATGTTTTACATTACATAATTATACAATGCTCTATATATGTCAGATATTCGGGTAGAGTGTCAATATCATTAGATGCTTTTCAATCGTTTAATAAAGAAATTTTGTAACAGTTATTATCTTTAAATCCTTTTTACTTCCTGGTACGAAGTAAAGGAAGTATTGTAATCGCGAAAAATTTCGGTTTCAGATTTCAACGGAAATATACATTTTGACCATCCCTGAATCCATTTTGACATATTTCGTTGTGACTTCTGAACATGTGTATGTGTGTTTCGCATTTCTCAAAAATGGTTAGGCGTAGAACGTTGAAATTTTGTATTTGGGACTGTTGTAACATGTAGTTTGTGCACCTCGCATTTTGGTTGCAATTGGTTGGGCCAAACATGCGTGGAGCAGATTGTGACGTCAGAGTTTCACTGTTTGACGACAGAGTTTAAAGTACTCTATTTGGAGAACTAAATTTGAAGTTCCCAAACAGCTGTCAGAATTTGTTTCAACATTTGGAGTTTTTAGACAACAAAGAGACGAAATTCATGTGTCAAGAATAAAAATGAGAATTTTTTCCCAAAAAAGCATTTAATAAAATATCGTACAAGGGAGTATTATGCTGCCCACACAACAGATTTTTTTAAAACCTTGTATTTATTGAAATATATAAAAGCAATTGTCCACAAGAAAACAATTAAAGATTGTGGACAATTGCTCTCAGGAAATCAATCTTTGGCAACTCATAATAGTTCTCAATTATAGATTTCAGTCTATGATTCAGTAGCTGGTATTTACTTTGAAAATGAACTCTACAGTGAAAATGTTAGAAATACTCAACCCATTACCAGTTGATTTTCAAATTTGATACTATCCGATTAATAATTTTTATGTCCCCTCATAAAGCAGGACAGAAACCTGATGTGCATGGAATAAACTTTTAATACACGATACTAGTATCAAATATCGCCCCAATAACGAGTATCTCATTTTATAGAAGTAAAATATTCATTTAAAAAGACATACAGGAAAAGAATTGATATTATTTAATAATACAAGACCCTGAGTTGCATTTTGTCTGGTTCCCATCTTAACCTACCTAACGATATGAAAACAAACATTTATTTAAAAAGACATTCAAAAAATAATAATTTTATAGATAAAATACAATTTGCTTGCTTAATGAAAAGAATTAAACGGATTTGCATCATAATATATATAAGATTTGTTATACAAAATAACCTGAAATTTTTTTCTTTCTTTTTTGCATTAAACGAATTATATGGCCAAAAACGCCCCTTTACGTTGAATGTCCAAATGTAAGTGGAAGACTGGTATTTCTCTGTCGGTTAAATCTCCGTTCGGTCATATGTCCATCAATGAAATGTCTGTTCGGTCAAGTGTCCATCGGCCAAATGACCGGGTACCATTTATGTGGATAGAAATTTCAAACACAGTTATCCTATAATGGGAAAGGGTTGAATTCTGGACAAGGGTGCAATAAATGTTTTATCATGTTTATGAAGTGTGTATGCTTGAACTTTGACTAAAGTTTTATATTATGTTAAATGCTGTAATTTTCGGAATATGATAAGCTGGAAAAATGAAAGTTAAAAAATATTATTACATATAAATGATATTTAATATTCCTGTAATAAAAGCAAAGAAAATAAGAATTTTCAAAAAAAAAAAAAGGGGGGGGGGGTGCAAATTATATAGCGAAAATTACAGTAAAGTAAAAATCAATCTGTTTAAAAGTTTATTCCCTCTTATATAATATTGCAATTTAGTTATATATTAATAAAGATATATTTTATTTTAACTTAGATTATTTCTTTTTTTTTTTATTTCCTATGCCTTTTGCATATGATCAGTATACTCTGAAGGAGAAAATTGTGACTTCTTGATCTAATCATTGTGACCCTCAGGAGATTTATTACTGTGCTAGCAACTTATATGATAGGATTAAGACTTTTACTTGTCATCAAGATAACTGTTTTTCACACGCTTTATCAGATCTTGTTTATCAGAAGAAATGTGTATATTTCTTGGTAACCAGATCTTCTGGTTTACATAAAATATCAAATTTTTTGGGGGGGAGAATGTGTCAAATGAATTGAATAATTTGTAGAAAATTAAATAAAATATGCAGATTAGAAGGTTGCACTTTATTCTCTTTTCAGTATATTTATTAACTTTAAAAAGTGTTTGTATATTTATTTTTGTATAGCCCCCTTAAGTTTGGGATCGGGACTAAACTGTATTCATTTATTCAAAAGAATTACGCACATCATCAAAAGTAATGCAAACCCTCCCTCTCAAAAAAAAGTCATACAAATTGTGAGATAGGCATAGGAAGGAAATAAACATGGCACATAAAAAAACCCAATTTTATTTCCTTGCCCTTGCAATATACAGTATTCAAACATGACATCTTGGGTGGCAAATTCAGTACCCTGTAACTCCTACGTATGTCACAGCAGCTGCTCATCTGCTACAGCATACTGTGATACAGTCCACCATACTGCTTTAACCCACTGACATAGGGTTGAAACATCTCTCGGTGGCTTGGAAGGTGACAGATCTGGCTGGCCAAAGCAAGATATCCTTTTGGAACAGTACATCTTGGATGTTAACCATGAATACGGGGGAGGCCGTGGGCTTTCACTGAACACAACTTCTGTGAAGTTAACCATCAGGCACGGCTAGTCACTGGGTGGGCGACCCATCAGTGACACGATCTTCTGGGACCATCATACAGCAGTTGTCAATCCAGGTTCATTCAGGGACCCAACTCATCGGCCTTTGGCTATATAGGCCCTGGATGGATGTATTGAATTCCATTTAAAAAAAAAATACGATCATGATGGGCCTAACCACCTCATCTTTATATTGTCGAACAGATAGATTGCCGACTCTGAACACTACAGTAGTCGAGAATTATAGGAAAGGTGTCTCACACTATAACACAAGGTGATGGCCATATTGTTGCATTGAAAATCTTCACCACATGTGTACTTGACCATCATCTGTATCATGACAGAAGCAGGATTCATCTTGAAGACTCACACCTTCATCATCCCATTGACATCTATCTGGCTTGGCACCAATGGAGTTTACTCGGGCAGGATTCTGCAGGGAGTAGTATACATCGTCTTGGATGTTGAGCATGAAGCCCAGATGCATGGATATGAAAAAGAATTCTGCATGTCCCTCAGGGCGTCAGAAATGGTGGCACGTTGTACTTGCTGAATTTGCAAGGCACCAGTCTTCTCTTGCATTTATCTGTGGACGTCCTGGATATGCACAGAGATGTTCTACATGTTGTTCGCACCACTGACAAACGTACCTTCAAACTGTGATGATGTGGCTATACGATGATTAGACCAACCATTCCTGGAAAGACCATTAAAGGACCTGCTCATACGAGATCAACTGATGAAATACAGAAATTTGCAGCCAATGTCGGAAGACACCTTTGATAGGAAAGTCCAAGAATTTGGGGTGTACAGTATTTGATAATGCTGGACTGCTGCACAACATTTGCATTTTTGATCATTTGCAGCTTTTTCTATATTGCTCTTTGTGACATTAGTTTGGCTTGGCTGAATTGTGTTAATTTGGGAGGGGGATGCATTACTTTTGATGGTGTGTGTATCTTTATGACTGCTTATAATTGAAATCAATGGAAATAATATATACTGTATTTACCTGACTATAAGACGACCCCACTTTTGAGATCAATCACAAATTTTGAGGTAAATTTTGGGAAAAATTTTTTTTAATGGACATAGAAGCAAAAATACTTATTTAAAAATTAAAATTTATCGTAAAATCACGTGTGATCTCATTATGATCGAGAATACGAGTAAATGGCAGTGCCACTACAGCTGAGGTGGAGGATTTTAGCATTAACTTGCAAAAGTCAGCATATTTGTGAGATTTGCAATTTAAGACAACCCCCCCCCCTTTTTATTGGCCATTTGATTTGTAAACTAACCTTGTCTTAGACTCGGGGTAAATATGATAATTTTGGATTGGTACATGGAAAAAAATTTATCACCAAATTAGTCATGCACATCTAACCAAAGTTGAAACTAACATATCATGGAAAGTAATCGTCAAATGTTAGAATGTGCTTGCTACATAAAAGTTTATGAAATACTAGAAATACTAATGGTTCCTGCCTTAATGTGTTATTGGGTTCCTGCATTGCTTATAAGATGGGAGGAAATAGAAATAAATAAACTAGTGTTGCATCCCCAGTAACAAGTTTGAGATACACAATGTTCATTAAAAAAGCTTTTATTTACATATAATGTAGTTGTGAAACTATATATTGTAAGTTTTTATTATACGCTCACTTGAAGATGGTTGTTAATAGCTTAAATACAGTTGAAGTCAGTTTGAGCATGGTTTTGGGTGAAGTTAGATATAATTCTGGTTTGATGACATTTGCAAATTGCTTCCTAGACAAAGTTCCCATTGTGGATTGGTTACTGTATTTTTGGTTCGTTGGTTTGTAGGATTAAACAATACATTAACAAAAAAAAAAGCCCTGATTGGCATTATTAATAAGAAACTGGTAACAAAAAAAAAACAACCCAAAAACATTGCCATTGTTTTTATTTTTCTGTGGGTTTGGGCTTGTAAAGCCGGAAATGGTATTTCTGTTGAAAGAAGACGGGTTTGCAGAGAAAGCAAACGTTATGGCTAAGCAGAATATATGATTTTCAGCATCAGGTAATGCTAACAAGGATGTATTATTTTTAATGAAGTTTTAGAGAACATTTACAAATTTAATTCTCATTCATCTGTAGTAATATAACTGTTTCAGATGTTGAAGTAATGCTATTTCAATGTAATGTTGTCGAGAGGTATAAATCTATTTCATTGTTTATTCTTTTTCATTTAATTATCTTCTTCAGGTTATATAATATTTAATAGTTAAATTGAAAATAAATAATAAAAAGTTAGTAGTTTATAAATTCTTTGTAGATGTTATAATAATTTAAAGTAATAAATAAATAATGATAAATGGTAACCATCAAGGAATTTATGAACTGATAACTTTTCCAATTTAACCATTAAATATTATTTAATTTATAATTATATAATTTAAAAAGGATAATAATTAATGAAAATTAATAAACAATGCTAATATTGTATTTTATATTTTAATGTAGATTTTTCTGATTTTTAGTATTAGTTAGTTTTCCTGTTTACAATGGATTTGTGTATCTATTTTCCTGTTTTACCTTGTCCTGTGGGAATCCCCAAAAAATTGTAGATAAAAGCAATTGTAAAGAAACACAAACCTCTTGTCCAAAATGATTTTATTAAGTTGATTTTGAATTCATGGAATGTACAATTGATGCAGGAACAAATTATTCTGCAATTAACAGAGGAAACAAATTGCTGTACAGAATGAGTTCCATCAAGTGCAAAACTTATAACAAGAAATTAATCCCCTTGCTCTATCGTCGTTTGTTACCCCTAATCATTTCCGATCAAATGAAATGACCATCTGACTGCCATCCCCAGAATTCTGACCCCACTGGGACAATTTTGCCCAAATTTCATAATATAGAGGAATCTACATACAGTTCCAAATTTCACTCCTTTACAAAACTGTGTCAGATAGGCCCCTTTAACTCTGACCCAAGTGGGCTAATCAAAACCAAACTGAATAAGCCCATAGTAAGCAACATTCCAAATTTCAACCCTCTATGTCAAAAAATCTAGAAAATATGAAGGGGACAAAGACATGCATGGTAAAACTAATGAGTATATCAATTCTTCTGCTAGTTACCAGCATGCTAGTCTTTTGCAAACTGTTAACCTATCAAATGTGTGGTAAGGAAGAGGAGGTAGATAATGAAAAAACAATGCAAAATATAGCCCTATGTGATTATTTAAATTCAAAGAAAATATACACTCTAGAACATGTTCCTCGTGATACATGGTTGGTTAATTGTTGAATGTGGGTGCTGACAGTGAAAGTGCATGTCGTTGTTAATTAGCACAAAGAATATTGTCAATTGCTACACGTTTGCAAGCGTGGCCGTCATTCAGTTTTTAAGCATGCGTTCTCCATGACAATGCACATTTGCATGTTGCAAAAATTGTGGATACACTAATCAAGAAGAAATGAGGTTCTTGAACATCCTCCTTACAGCCCAGATTTGTCCCCTTGTGGCTTTAATCTCTTTGGGCCATTGCAGAAATGGAAGAATGATTCAGCACTGATGACGAGGTGCAGGAAGCAGTTACAGAGTGGCTGAAACAGCAACCCACATCTTTTTTTTTAGCCAACAGAATTTCCTGTCTCCCCCAAACAGTGGGATGCATGCCTAAATGCCATGGGTGACTACTTTTGAGAAATGTGTGTACAATACTGCTCATTAAATACAAGGTGATTCAAAAGTTACTGTGCAGTGGCTGGAAATGGTATTTAATGGAAATAGTTTTATGCACACTTTTTGCCAAACTTTCATGATTTCCACCGAAAATCACCCAAATGGGTGGATTTACAGATGCTGGAAATGCATGCCATCGGTCTCACGATATAAGTTAGCATGCAGTTGTATGTTCTGAAACACTTTGCTCAAATGGCTGGAGGGATTTGTTGAACTTCAATGGTGGTAAAATTATACAATAAATTACATTGGTCAATTTCCTTATGAACACCTGATCCCCAATAAAGAAAACCAATATCACAATAATTTAGTTAATTCATCAATTTAATTTACTAATTTTTTTTCATTTTTCTTAAATTGTGAATAAACGATGAGGATTAGGAAAAAAACCTTTTAGTCACTAAGTTTATCCGGCCATCTGTCTGCATGATAACATGAAAACTGATTAACTTTTTCAAATTCTGTTTTCAGAAATATGACCATCAAGGTCTAAGCTCGTCTGTATCAACTTTACAGGCTTTTCCATTGACCCTTTCAAGTCAAATTCACGTGCTAAAACGGTGACCATAAAGAACAACAAGATAATGTCATGTCATATAACAATCAATTCGTCAAGAATGGATATGCTGTTATTTTCTGTTCATCTTTTAAGCGTTGTTGACTTCAGCAAGCACACGTGATAATTGCTTTGTCGAGGCTCAATAACTTAATTATTATACTGTGTTGAGCAATAAAATAGATGTAAATTTGGAAAGAATTAAATGAATTTCCATTGTTTATTACGGTAGTAATTTTAGCTAACTTTAAATTCTTGAATTTAATATTATTTCTACGTCATAGCTAAAGCTCCTTCTTCGAATGTTGTAAGAATTTATTTTTAAAAGTACTATCCAAAATACTTACATGACCTCATATTCTCATTTGAATTTTCAAACGTTGACTCCAGTTCCCCTTACTTCCTGTTTGTTCTGGAAATTGAAACTACCAAAAATGATTTCTTTATCATATATTTTGTCTATAAATTTTTTTCAAACTTCTAGAATTGATATCTTTCAAAAAAAAGAAAAATAATAATACCGTAATGGCTGATATGGGTGTGCTCTGAAATGCCCGAATAATGTACATGTTATGAGAATCCAGGAAACCTTATAAGGATAATTAGATTTCTTAAGAATTCTGACACAAGATTAACTTATTTATATATGGCTTAATTCCTTTTTCATTCATATTCTCCAAAATAGAAATCATGACCAAAACCTCTATCACTTAACGAGAAAAAAAAAGGGGCTAACATTTTATTTGTGGAAATGTAACTTATTCCAGCCAATCAAGTTGCAACAAACATAGGGTACTTTTTGTAACTTAGAAACCTATGGTTCAACTTTCACTTGTATAATACTTGATAATCATAGACTGATTTATATAAAAATTTAACGAAAAAAATAGTGCCAAAATTTACGAAAAATCAATATGACAAGCTGGTTTTAATTTTAAAATTACAGAAAAGGTTATTTTGCTTGAAGAAAATTTCTTCGGATTGGCATGAAGTCCTCTCATCCATCTTGGACTTTTCTCATTATCATTGTAATGAGTTTGGAGCAATAATTCTTTTTATGCTTACTTAATTTAAATTTGCAGTGTAAAGCATGTAAGTGATTAGTCTGGAATATTTATAATGATTCTGAAAAACCATAACAGTTTCAATGTAAATTTTCTGTTTGACATTATGTAAGTATAACAGGCTTTTCTGTGTCCTGAAAATTGTAAAATAAATGCATCACCTAACTCTGTAACTGGCCAGTTAGTAACATTCATAAGTAGTTTTATGAATTTATAATCAAACTAGAAGCGAACCCACCCAATTGTATAATCGGGAAATAACCCATTGTTAGATTTTTTTTCTTTGTTGTGACAAAGTCCGTCATCGCTGATTTTATATACATGTATATGATTGTACAGGTTAATTCAAATTGAATGGTACAAAAAGAAAATGTACCAATGACTGATATAATGAATTTATTTAACTTAAAACAAAAGTAACAGGTGCACTCTCCAAGTTTCTATGGACATTCACAGATGTAGACATGCCAAAAGTTTGGCAACTAATAGTTTTCAGGCAAGAAGCTAAAAGTAAATTATTAATTCCTAATAACAAAAAATGTTTTCACAGAATTAGGATTGGGAAATGAATAGAGCATTTTTCAGAGTTTATTCAGTTATGAATGATTTATATTTTACAAATTAAGTGAAAAATTTGCTTGGACAAAAGTGTGGCAATTCCATAGATTGCTGCATTCACCATTTTGTGTGGCCACCTTTGGCCTTAACATCATGTAAACATTGCAGTAAGCTCTCATATAATTTGGCACAATAATCAACGGGACTCTTATCTCGCCAATCCTGCCAAATCCCGGAGTGCTTTGGCCCGAACTTTCTTCTTCAATTCAAGCCATAAATTCGCTATAATATTCAAATCGGGGCTATTAGTGGCCATGGAATCATATCAATTTCTCTTTCAGCCAAAAAGCGTTTAACAGTTTGTGCATGGTGACATGGCACATTGTCATCTTGAAAAACACAATCATCCTGGAAATGGGGTCTCAATAGATGAAATCAAAAACATGTCCAAAATTTCAATATATACAGAAGCATTGATTGTTGATGTAACAACACATGTCACCAACCCCAATTGGTGTGACAGCCCCAAATCATAAATCCCTTTGGGAATTTCACCTTCATACATAATCAATTTACATTGAATTCCTCTCCCATCAGTCTCCACGCTCGTCATCTCCTTCAATACAGATACAGCTTTCATCGCTGAAAATAACGTGCTTCCAGTCTTCTACACTGTATGACACTAACTGTTTAGCCCATTTCAGTCTGGCTTTCTTCTGTGCCTCAGTCAATCTTTATAGTTTCCAAAATCACTCTCAGCCAATGTACGCCGGAATGTGTGGTCAGATACTGTTATATTCCGTTGCTTTGCCCTAGCATTTATGTCCTTTGATGGTGCAAATCTCATTTCTTTACAAATTTTCATCATTGTCTGATCCTGTCTCTATGTGGTGCATCTTGGTCTTCCACGGCCAAATTGTCTTTGCTTCTTAATTATTTTGTGACATGGCATGCATGCATGGAGATATATATCAACACCCAAATGATATTTGGATATGCAAATGCCCTTACGTCTTCAATTATGCTAAATTTCTTGTTACTGTGGTTTAAATATTCAGCATAATTTTACATATTTATAGAGTTGCCAAACTTTTGTCCACACAAATTTTTTATTTAATTTGTAAACCATGAAGCATGCAAATATACTTTAAAAAAATGCTCTATTCATTTTTCCAATCTAAAATGTATCAAAACATTAGTTGTTATCTGTACTGATAAGTTTATTTTTAGCTTTTTGCCTGAAACCCAGTAGTTGCCAAACTTTTGGCCAACTGTTGTATATACATGTGCCGACAACACTTCATTTCTTGCCATATCCATGTAACATTAAATTCTTAAGTGTTTTTAGACCTTAATTCATAATAAGAGACATTTGGCTGCTTACTGTCGAGAATTAAGTGGGTCCTAAAGGAGGATGTGTTATTTGAATTTGTGGATTTATTTCCACATTGTAGAATGCAACATGTTGAATATGGCATTCTGTGATTAGATTTGCTTTTCTTAATTTAAATATGTCATGATTAGGAAATGGTGACACGAATAGAAATATCCTTAAGCCAGTCAGGCAGAGAAATGTTGACTGGTCTCGTGACGAAATACTTACAAAGTGATGTCGCTAAGATTAGTTCCAACCCCTAGATGACAACATTGTAAAAGCACTCTAGTTTTGTTTCTCTTCTTCCATGGCCATGCCTGATCAATTCAGCCAATTGCATAGCCTATCTACTGTTTTAACTACTATAAGTCCCGTGGAATTGTGGGGAGAAATGCCTTATCCTTGTTATTTTCTCTCTTTTGGGGATATATCAGTTGACCTAAGCTTTTTTTTTTTTTTTCTTCTCTCGTTGCATTTGACCCAGCATGGCCAATTTAGCATTCTGGAAGATGGTGGTTGAGTTAAGTGTGGCAGATGATCATCTTGCTACATAATGAAATCTGGTATGACTTTTTCCACATTTGGCCTGGAGCAGTCTCTGAACAACAGGTACCGATGAAGTTGTGTATTGTAGTGCACAGAAGGTTTTTCTGGTGCAACTGTTTTGGAAATGGGAGACTTTTCAAGTTATTTAGTTTTTGTCTTCTCGTTAATTACCCTGTATTGAAAGATTTAATGGCATATAACATTACATTATCAAAAGATCCTTGTGTAATGTACAAAATAAAATTTTCTCAATTGTAAGCACCCCCTTCTCTTAGAAGTTTTTTTTTTTTTTTTTTTGCTTGAGCAGAAGGAACCTACGGTACTGAAAGTAACATTAAGGGTTAATATCAACTGTCCAAAAACGAAACATTCTTGCCGTTTAATTATGGCATAGGGTAAAGATACCCAATTTGGTGATAAAATAATTGATGACAGAATGCAGAAAATGGCAGTTAAGAGTTGTGGATGAAAGTAGAAATATTGTGCCATATAAGTTAACAAACTTCATCACCAATCTGGTATCTTCATCCGACTTAAAATCTATCTTTAATGTGTATCAAACTTAAAGTTCTCTTTTTTTAAAGTAGGAAATGCAAGAAAGTCTAAACACTCCAGTCAAGTTATGTTCAGCACACTTTCCTTGAGAAAACGTAAGTATTTTCTAAATTGCTTATTTGCGTAGAAGCCATGGGCTAGAAAATAATTTGTTGTTTTTTTTTTTTCTTCTCTTACTCCAAGGTTACAACTTGCGTCCTAGATCCAAGAATAAGCGAAAGAGTTTGTGATGGAAAAGCATGAAAATACCCTTTTCTTTTAAAGGAATAAAACAATTTCATAATTGAGTAAAATGTAAATTCTCTGGAAATAAAACTCATTCACAGGCATTTTCAGATGTTTTCAATAATTATTTAATTCCCAAACATTGGAAATGACAATAAATAAGTGACGTTAACAGGCCAATAATTTTGTCTATTTACAATGAACATTACGTGTTATGGATGACTGTAGAGAGCTTCCATTTCTTAATTTAAAATAGAATTTTTAACCACTACATTAATGATTTATCACATATTAACAGAAATAATTCTCATTTTTTCTTAAGTTTATATATATATATAATTTTTTTTCTTTACTTTCATGTAAAGTTATTTACATCTTTTGTATATATTTATAGTTTTATTTATACACATGTGAATAATACTTATGGGAAAACATTAGTGGCAACAAAACCACTCCTGAAATTTTACACGTAAATAATGTTCAATTGTCTAGAGAACCCCCACTCCCCTCCCTGTGCAACCAGCATTTTGTCCCTAACAGTATCCAACTCTTTCTACCCATCCATCATTCTTCTGACAGTTGCTTATTTTTTTTTTTTTTTAAACTCGCTACATACTAAATTTCTCTTTATGCATTTGTCAAAGAAATAATTTGACGAAACTTCACATATTTGAACTGATCTTAAAATTTTACTATATCTTGCTTTTACTTAACTACAGAGAATTTTCAATTTTATTTTTTAAAATCCCACCCAGAGTTAAATTTGGTCAAGAAAATTTCAGTATGAAACTAATATTTTCAGAAAATATGTTGCTATTTCAAACCTTGACAGCTATTGTGCCCTAGCTATAATCGTGCCCATTAAAATTGAAAGTGTTGTTCCATTTTGGAGTTTGCTTCATTCCTCACCCCAAGCAGCGGCAGTGAATTTGGACAATTGCACAATATACATCAGACAGGTAGCTTTTTTTTTCTTTTTTTTTGTTTACTTTCCCTATTATTTTTTGAAAGGTGGGATAGTAAATTTGAAATGTTTACTGGTGATGATGCAGATGTTGCACAGAAATTTATCTGGTAATTTTTTTTTTTTTTTTTTTTGCCTTGCCTTTTTAAAAATATTTAAAAATAAAGTTCCTAACAAGTGAACAGCATGGATTATAAAAAAAAACCAAATATCTCTACAAACTGAAAGTGAAGGAGAAAAAAAAAAAGATTTTATGCACAAAAACACGATTAGCTATTGAAACTATAAATACAACAGGAATTGTGTACATCTCCCAACACAAGTCTTAGTCAGCGTTAGGAAATTAAGCTTGATTTCTTTTTGTTCTGGTAATAGCCATTCCTCAGATTATGTAAATACCTCCAATTAAAGAAATCCTATATAGAATTATATGCAAATATTCGTGAAGACTAATTAGAGTCCAAATTAATTTTTTTTAAGATTGATTTTGGTGATAGAGATAAATAAGGAAAGAGGGGGTGACAAAGCAGGATTCAGTTTGGGAGAAAAGCTGCTTATCTTCGGCACAAACTCAATTTTTGTAAACTGAATAACGTTTTCTTAGCTTAGGGCGAGCGTGAACAACATTTTCTGCACACAATATCTTGTTTTCTATTTTTTTTTTTTTGTTTTTTTTTTTTTAATATCTCGCTACGATTTAACACTGCACAAAAATTTATATACAATACTTTTAATATCCTAAACTTTGGTTAGTTTGTATTTTTTATCACGAAGTTCTAACTTGGTCAGGGATTTTCTTTTTCCATTGACTTTGTTCAGTCCAAGGTCACATGATTCGTAATATTACACTGTTATGTAGAATGGCAAAAAAATAAAATTTATAAATCAATGTCCATCTCCCCTTAGATTGCAACATAAAGTCTTCTTCACTTGGAATTAGTATGTACACAAACAGAAACAAAAAACAAACAAAAAAAAAAAACTACAAATATATATAGATATATACATGTATATAAAAAAAATTGACCCAAAAACCATAAATATATATATAAAAAAAGGAGAGAGAGAGAAAGCAAATAAATTGTTAACAAAAACCATGCGCATTAATAGAATTAAAGAAATATAAATACATAAAAACAAAATATAAAGTTTATTTAATTCCAAGTTTTTACAGAAGCTGAAAGGGGGATTACAAACTAAATAAAAGGCATCATGGATCAAATTTGAGTGCTATGCTTAAAATGAGGGGGGAGGGAGGAGAATAAGAAAAACAAAATTTTAAATAAGAAAATAAAAAAAATCAGGAACTGGTTTTATTCAGCTAGCACTCAAGAAGAAATGATAAAGAGAAGAAAAAAGGAATTTTGCTATGTACCCCCCTATTCTTTTTTTGTTTAGCAATGAGAATAGGAATGAATCACTTTCTCAAATAAAAGAATTGAAGGTTCCTACTTCTCCTGCTATTATGGCCAGCATTGATATTTTTATTTTTTTGGTAATTATTTTGTTGTTAATTTCTTGATTTTCCTCTTAACTTTTGTATGTTTCTTCTGATTGTTAACTGATGATCATAGCTGTCGTAAAAAGATAGGAGGTGTCAGAAGGAAGTCTAATTCAATCCTCAGCTCGGGTGCCTCTAACTTTACCGTGCTGCCGGGCCTAAATGGATGAGAAAATTGAAAGTACTTTAGCATCATGTCAAATACATTTAATTTTTACACAACACAGGGTGAACTAAAACAAAAGAGTTCGTGCAATCGTGACTGACACGACCTCTTGTCGTTAAAGTTAATCTAATCTAATCGAGGAAAACATTAGCCAATTTACACAACATGCTCTTGTTCATATAGGAATGGAATAAAAATGCTGGAAGCACCTCTATCAATTTTTGCGTGTTCGTGCAACCTGGTGGCATACATGATAAACTACTCTATCGCCAGCTATCACTCCCATGCAAAAAAATTAGTTTAAAACTTTTTTATACTGTCAGTATTTTGCAAAATGTCTGAGTAATATTTTAATAGCTCTCTTTTAGCTACATTTCTCACAAAAGCAATAATAATGCACTTAGTTTATCATGGATGTCACCTGGTGCGCTGCTGCATTTTGTCTGCGCTCTTGGAATAGAGAGAGGTGCTTCCAGTATTTTTATTCCATGATATAGATCATAATGTCACGAGATGTATGTATAGACATGGGCACATAGGCAAAGGGGGGGGGGGGGGCATTTCATGCTTCCCCTTAATCAAATAAACTTGTACATAAATACAGTCAAATATATCAGACATTTGTGCTTCGTGATTGACGAAAATATCATTGGAACTGAACTTACTTGCATCTGCAAAAGCCTCGAAAACCCTACAAAATGCTTGGGAACATACAGTCAAACCCTGATAACTCGAATCCTCAGTGGATCAGATAAAAAATTTGAGTTAATAGGTTTTAGAGTTAACCAGTAAATCGAAAACGAGGCTACATGACAACTACAAAGACTAAATGATACTCACAATGTATCTATAAATTTGATTATTTTTAATGAGAACCGTATACAATTATAGTACGGGCCCAGTAAAAACGCGAAATTGGCTCCAACGTGGTTTTGGCATAGCTTCCGAATCTACTTCCGGTTTGTAAACATTTTCGAAAGGAGTCTGTTCAAGATTTTTGACCATTTATTTTTCATCTGACGACATTTATGATATATTTCATCTGACTCATTTTACCCATCGAAACCTTGTAGAAAATTCATTTTTTCTCGGAATTTCCATCCTTGTTTACTAAGTTTAAAAATTCTCCCAGTGAACGCTGGCAATCAACAAGTTTGATCCTCGATTTTGTGTTCGCATTGAGTTTCGATTTCCATAATGGCTGCCAGCAAGCACAAAATATTCTTGTGTAGTTTTCTTTGTCATGTGGATGTAAAATTAAAGTTGAAAAATGAAAAAGTTTCAATTGGTGGCAAAGCTTTTCGAGGAGACTGCCTGAACTTATAGGCCCACTTTGATATAGCTGGAAAAAAAAGAGGGGAGACACTGTAAAGCAACAGATCGATCATTTCTTCAGTCAAACTGCATAACTTTTATTTTCATGTTAATTCTCCTTGTACTTTCCGTATTATTTTCGAATGACTTGTAATGTTTTTGTGATATCTTTCAATTTAAAAAAATAAAGATTTCTTGATCTACTTATTTGATTACACGTGAAGAGAGAGGGGCAGCGGGGCGCGCCCCGTGCTCGAGCACTCCTGGATCTAATGTGAAAGTTGATGAAGAATTGAACTTGGTTGTATTAATTTTTTAAATATTTTAATATAGCTTTTGCTTTAAATTTACGAATATCTATTCACTAAAACCAAGAATTTCTTCAGAGTTATCCGGGATTTATTAAAAATTTGTTTGAGTTAACAAGTGAAATTTCTATTAATTAAATATTCTGGGCGATGGGACTTAAAGAGTATCGTTCGAGTTACTCTGGTTCAACCTGTAAAATGTTTAATTTTTGTAATAATTTATAAGTTTTCATTCTTTGTTAGTGACACAAACATCCATTAGGCAATACTGTACTCTATTTTTACATCAAATTTTAAGGGTAATAATTTATGAAGCTAACTTTTAAATGAAATTAAAGTGTCTTGAAGCATGAATGGGGTCATGTTTAGGGTTTAAACTATGGAAATAAGGATATATTACCATATTTAGTGACTAAAACTGTGTATCCTCATTTGCGACAGATTCTGGAACCTACCTAGCGAATATCGGAGGTCTGACTGTATTTTTCTTTTTTTTTTTTCTTTCCGAAAATAAGATGCACACGGCCAAACTTTGGGGTATTGGTTTTAATCAGCAAAGATGGAGCTAGTATTTGGTAAACTTTTCCACAATCTTTTACATGTATATTTGACTGCATTGCATCCCAAGAAGACCACTTTGAGAATCTTTTGTAACGTTGACAAAATTACTGCCACAATAATATGTTCTATGCTAATCGCTCTATTAAAGAAAATCCATCCAGACATATGGTCATATGGCCTTTTTTGTTCCCTTTCTGGTCAGGAATCACCACCTGAATTTGTCCCATTATTTTAGTTCACTCTGTAGATCAATCTATCTCAGAAACACTCAAGCATCATGGAGAGGGGGGGGGGGTTAATTTACAACCCCAAAAGCTTAATCTCGATATGCCACTGTATGCAGTATATTGGGTGGTTTCATAAGTCATTCAGTGATTTTATTTATATTAAAAAAAAATAAATAAATCTCATGTACGCAAAATAAAAACTTTTTAATGAAAATTCTGTTTTTTAATCAATCGACATGCACAAAAGCAAAGTGCAATGAACAGAAATAACTAAGCAATCAAGAGTGTTTTCTGATAGATTCGTTTCGTTGGTCTTCTTTTATGAAATAAAGAGTATATCAATGAACTGAACATGTCTTTCAATAGTGTCATCTGAAGCAAATGTTTTTCTGCTCAGGAAGTTTTGCAAGGGCCTAAACAAATGGAAGTCTGCTTGAGCAAGGTCTTGCAAATATGGTGGCAAGGCAACACATTTCAACTAAGAAGCTCCAATTTTCTGCATGCCATCAAAGCACTCCTTTCTGATTTTTCAATTCTAGTTGCTTTTCTGTTATTGCTTCATTCATTTAGGAAAAAAACAGCAGCAAGAAGAATAGTTCCCAAATGGAAATATTTCACTAGAGACAAGTTAAATGTCATGGATTTTAAGGGTCAGGATTTCGCTGACCGTGACAAGCATAGTCAGGGTTCTCCCCAGGCTCTTTAAAACAGGTGCGCCACCCAACTAATTTGGCAAACACCCGGCTGAATACACAAAAACTGCACACCACTGCATGATATTTTATTTGTTTTTAATTTTTGTCTGCCCGGCTATTTTATCTTTCCACCCATCTGATAAAGTTTCTTGGGGAGAACACTGATAGTTCTGCAAAAGATGACAGCAGCACCACCATCAATAGGACAATTTTTAAAATGACAAGAATGCAGGACCATATTCACTGTTGATTAGGTTTAATATGCTTAATCACTAAACAATAAGAAATATCTTATCAATAATCAATCACGTAATTTTGATAATTTTTTAACTAATTCAATTAATTTAATTCTGGTAAAAGTGCTGACAGACAATAAATGAACACAATATATGGAGCCAGCTACCTAAAGCGCTGAATGCTGGCTTATCCATGCAGTTTTGATACAGCAATTTGCAAATGTTTCAATCGCATTATGTACACTAGCACCTTTTACAACGTCTCTCAAAAGAAAAAAATTAATATTTCAAGCCCACAACCAAAAAGCAGATCAACCTCTGATGCATTTTCCAAATGCTATCAAAGCAAAAATAACATGTTCACAAGCTTGAAAAAATAAATGAGTTTTGGAATACATGTATGCATTTTCTAAATAAATATTATGAATAATTTAAAAACAGCATATTAATTTTCCTCCTTAAAAAAAAAAAGGGGGGGGGGGCATCCAAACAACTGTGACTTAAGTGATTCCACGATATAACGAGTCTCTAGTGTATTGTGTCTAATTATGTTACACAGTTATTGAAAATAAATTTCCCCAATGAAGAGTGCTGGGAAGGGCTTTTATGATGCAAATGACAAGAAACTAAACAACGCAGATAATGCACTTGCCATTTATTAAACAAACAAAAATTAATACAAAAGGTCAGCAATAGGTGTTATGCTGCACCCCGACAAATCGTTCTACAAATGTTGAATGTCCCTCTTGTGTTTTCAGAATGTTTTTCATGTGCAAAACTGATTTTTCCACAGCTGAATGCATTAAGTCAGCATTAATCCCTATAAATGCTTTCCAATAGCTGTGGCAAGTTTACAGGTTTTTTTATGATAAACTTGATCCTTTGACCGGAAGTCATTATGACTTGAGATCAAATGAGCGAGGAGACAAAGTACAAACTTTGTAGTTGGTAAACAGTGGCTGAGTACCCGTGCATTGGTGTAACATCTGTTGAACAATACGAGCAATGAAAGGGAGGTGCACTACCTGCATAAATATCGTATCGTGGATACGTTGACGTTGTTTAAGTTCTGGGATCAGAACATGTCACTACTTTATTTCCCGACTCGTCATTTGCATGTTGACGCTATATCAGTGCACGAGATTGCAATCTTGCTACAACGCCACCTATTAGCGACTTTTGTACCAATTTTTATTGCTTCTCCGTTAGGGTCACAAAGGCAGTAGCCCTATGGAGAATCTCTAGTGTCCGTGATCCTCTGCCATTAAGCAGATGTCCTCAATGGTAATTCCAAGCAATTCGAACACAAACTTTCAAGGTAATCTAGCCACTTGGTTCGAGGCTGGCCTCTTAGTTGGAAAATAGAAACTGCCTAGAAGACCAGTTTGTGGCATCTGTTTCACTTGGCCATACCAATGCAACCAAGACCTCTCAATGTGGAGAAGTAGCAACTCAACACTAAAGACTTCCTCATTGTGCTGCTGTGAAGTCTTAACTGGTGAAGCCATTTCAGTCTTATTTCATTTCAGCCTCTTGCATGCACAATTGCACTCTTTCGGTTATTACTATAAGCGAGATTAGGGACAAATATATTGAAAACTGAAGGTTTGGCTTCGTTTCCTAGCTCGTGTCTCGTTACCACAGTTCGGGTCTGACACAGCTTGCTGCACCGATCCGAGCATCCAATTCTGGTTTGCTTAATAGATAGCGCATTGAGTGTTCTTCGCATCATTTGCATCAATAAAATGCTCTTCACAGTCCTCAAATTTCGGGAAATTTAATTTCAATAACCCTGTACTTAGTTTTGGGTTTTATGCAATGTGATTTTAATGTTTATTTCTTTCCTCCGAGAACATTTAAAACATCCTTATTAAAAGGAGTTATGGGTTGCTATTAATTTGTGCATAATGTTTATTCAGTTTTAAAGTCTCATTTTGTATTCAAAATAAACATTGGAACTAATTTTGGATCAAAAATCTTTTCAGGAAAAGATGAGGCGATGAATTTGCACAATGGAATTTATTTTAAAAACAATAGTCGCGTTCATGACCTCTTAACTTTTCTCACTATAGTCACTTTCAGTGACGTCATTTTCAGGAAAGCGAAGTCTCAAAAGTCACTTTTCTGAAAGCAAATCAGTACCCACTTTCAGAAAAGCAAATCAGTACCTGCTTTTCTTACTTTTCTGGCTTTACAGCTACTAACTTCCAGTTTAGTGATAGCCATATTGAATCGCCGCTTCGCTCGTTTCGATGATTGCCCACAGATAAAACTTGCAATTTAAAGGCGTAAGTAACATATTTAATGTTGTAAATTTTTTTGGTTATAAATTAAGGAATAATAAAACCATGGAGAAGAATAAAAACATTTTTCCAATCAATAAGTCACTTATTATTTTTCAAACAATTTCAAAATGTTCATCATGCTATTTATGGCTGACACAGCTTTAGACGCAAAAGTAACAAAAGCAGCAAAAGTGATTTTTTCACTTCCGGTTTCATTCACAATGAAAACCTATTTTCTTTGCTTTTCAAGTGAAAGGTATTGAATGCAACTAATGATCATTTCCAGGTCTGACTAATTTTATATAAAAATCTGTTTATTTTATATAAAATTATTTCTTATTCTGTAGAAGGAATTTATTAGAACGTAGTATTTTTGATCCAAAAGAGCAAGGTTTGAAGAAGCAAGAGTTGTATTGCAAGCTTAACTTACTTTATCAAGATCGTCCTTAGTCTTATCTTCAAGTGCTCGTATATCTTCCATTGTCATCCCATACCATCTATCCATCCAACAAAAAACTTGCCGATGAAAATTGGTAAATATGCGACGTTCAGCCTAACAAATCAGGTATTTATTACAAATCCAAAAATTTGAAATGGTGTGAACACTTTCAAAGAATGGAAAAAATACCTTTTGAATATAATTCTCAACACGAGACTGTAGTCCAAACCAACGAAACTCGACCGTTACTAATTTATAAGCACACATGACAGGCTTAACATTTTTCTAGATAAAAATATTACATAAGCATTATTAAAAACCATAATTTCAGACTTGTAGTAGGCAACAATTAAAAATAAAAAATAAAAAATAAATAAAAAAAAAAATAATAATCACTTTCTAGTTCAGTTATCACGTGCAAAAGAATTACCGTCATTTTCAAGATATAAAACACATATTATGCAAAAGAAAAATAAAAAACATTCATTACTGCTTATTATGCAAAACTGCATATAAAAATCAGATAATAAACCTTAATAATTTGTATAGTATTACCTACTTATTACGAGCATGGTTAATACGACCACCCGTATAATACGAAAAAAAATCCAATCCCAACCCCTACAATGAACTTTTCATGCATTTTTACACGTTTAATACGAGCATTTTTTATAATAAACCCGGTTATTACGTGATTAAATTAACCCAAATTTATTAAAAATTTTTTTTGCTAAAATGCTGCCTGCAATGAGAACCAGTCATAAAACAGTCTTGCCATCAATGAGAATGGCATTTCTAGTTAGTCACTTTCGATTCTACATATCACAAGAGTTTGCTAGCATGTTTCCTATCAGAATGCTTTTAAATTACTCTGTTTGGATGTGTAAATAAGAAATCTGATATAAACTTCACGTTTTATTAATTTCTACAATCAGAATTGATTAAGAAACCGTGGAATACCTTTAGCCAGCGAGAGAACTGGTATCCAATTGCGAACAGCATCATGTGCTCAGTTCAGTTTGAAGTATCATGCTTTTTTCAATGATCCTGCAGTTTTAAATTCATTAACAATTAAAAACGAAATTCATTGAAGCTACATTCCGTTCCAACTCTAAACATGCCCATTGATTGATCTTCAAGAACAATGACCATGACAGACGTGCTTATGCGCCAAAGGAATGAGGTAAGCCTATCTGCTGCACCCCCCCCCCGCGCGGGGGGGGCCCCCTTTACAAATCCGGTGGTATACATCGCAGAAGTTCCAGTTTCAATTGTTTAAATGCACGGGGCTGTATATCGCAGAAGTCGCAGTAGCATTTAATCCCTTGTATATTGCTATCACTATCAAAATCACTACAGTTACTATCACTCTGGTTTTCGTATTCATATACAAAATGCGATGCCCTGTAGCTTTCCTGACAAACCTATAACACTTATTGCAATGTGTGATGTCACGATTTCGAAACTCCTTCACATTCCAACGGATAAATCTGATGTCACATTTTGCCTAAACATGGCACCAGTGTCGATCACAGGTGGGGGGTGGGTTCATACATTTTATTAATTTGGACTTCGAATTGAAAATTTCTATACAAGCTAAGTGATTATTGATACCTTCATCTTTCATTTTAAACAAAGTTGTATTGAGTGTAGAATATACCTTTATTAGCTGCATTTTGACACTCAAGCGCAACAAGCATTTTAATCTACAGAACATTTCACCAGTGGATAAAATAGGCAAGGAAGAAGAACTTGTTTCCCTAATAAAGGATGTTTTTACACAGTATCAAGGAGTTTTCCTTGTTCACGGAATATTGATGCAAAAATACAATCATCCAGAGACAGTTTTCTAACTCTATTCAAATGTAACGTGCCAAATATTTTATGGTATATCCACAATTTTCAGTGATCTTATTATACACGTTAAAAAGCAACAATTTTAGCATACAGAACTTCCATTCCATTTTAAAAATTTGGCTCATAGAAACTCACTAGGTACAAATATCTGTTCATTAAAATAATATTACCATCCAATGTCCTTGAAGGGGACCACGTCCCGTCTTCTTTGATTTACACTTTGTGGGATCTTCACTCTCCTTGTAGTCCTAATTTGAAACACGAAATAAACATTTAAACTTAAGATTTAGATAAAATAACAATATAAAAAAGAACAGTCTAATAACTTACGTTAGAATGTATAGGATCGTTTGCAATATCTATGAAAACAACTTCTCGCTGTTTTAACTTGTCGTGGGACAGTAAATGAACCTAAAATTTATAAAAAAAGCAATACAAGGATTAAAAATGGAGTAAATATGGAAATGTTTAAACTTTTTTTTTATTAAAGTACAGTGATACCTCGCAGTAAGAGTTTAATTTGTTCCATGACCGAACTAGTTTTAAAAATCAATTTTCTCCATTGAAATTAACTAGAATGTAATTACTTAGTTCAAGCCCTCCAAAAAAAAACAAAAAAAAAAACAAAAAAAACACCTAAAAATCACTTATGAAACTCCACGTCCTTATCTACTTTTCCACATAGGCACCTTGACAATTTGGGCATTTATTCCAATGCTGCACTAGTTTCAGAATACTCTGCTCATAAAACAGCAATTTGAATTCACCAGTCTTAAACCTCTGACCACCCAGAACCTCTTCATGGGACCAAACAGGTGGTAATCTGAGAGCACTAAGTCCGGATTGTAGACTGGGTGCTCCAGAGCTTCCCAACCGAAACAGAACAGTTTTGATTTGATGACGTTGGTCACGGTAGATGATGTGATGGCGGGGGCCATTTGTAAAACAACTGGTAGCAAATAGAGCGCAGGAACAATTCTTGTTATGCAATGTCTATGCATGCACTTGACCTTCTTTTTGGCTATGTTAACTTTTACACAGCAACTATATTTCCTTCATTAAAAAATAAATGGCATTACTTTCCGATATTCCCTCGTATAAAACTAGCTCATACTGCATATTTCCACTCTTACTGCAAGACAAAAATTCGCACGAGCCCCTGCTTGTACATCAAATTACTCTTATCAAGGTGAACTCGTACTGTGAGGTTCTACTGCATATAGCTTTCCCATTCACCTAATTAGCTGAGTTTTCAGAAGGAACACATTTGCTCAGGGTCATGATCATAATTTAATTAGCATGTTTAATAATCAGAAAACTTCACGCCACACTTATTTGCATCATCCAATGCCAGAGGCAAATTCATGTAAATATATAAAAAGACACTGCTTCTTTTTCAGTTGTATCCCTGACGAAGCTAGGAATAGAAGGCAAAACTGGTTGGAAACGAGGTCTATTTCTTAGCCATGTATTGCAAAATTTTAATTTCATGTTTACCTATGAGTTTCTATCGTTTTAAGTAAAAATTTGAGGGGGGGGGGGAAAGCTTAGTAAAGCAATTCTATATTAAATTCATTAGCTGATGAGTTTTGAATTATTCCACTGACAGGGCAATGATTTATTAGCTAATAAATATGACACTATTGCTATATAATTTGGGTTTCCTTTTGTAAATTGTTAATTAGCATGGACCATATAAAAGAAATTACAAGATTTTTTTAGTAATGGAATGGCTGTGTATCGAGCGAACATGCCACATGTAGCCTCCATGGCCATCGAGGATGGATTGAGAATGTTCAATTTCATCATCAGCAAGGAATCCCCGACGTGGACAAACATCCCATGACAAACACCGATATTTATTTTGAATTTACAGTCTGGCACCACTATCTGTGAAATAAAAACTAAGCACGCATGCTCAAGATCGTATCATTGGAAGGGAAACCAAAATATTCTATTTGAAAGCTCTCCCTAATTTGCCACTGAGGCTTGAGCACATCACGTGTAGAACGATCATTGAAAATGTTTCCTATAATGTGAACATGGCACAAGTATCTTTCCTATAACAAACAAGTTCCTATAAAATCTCATAGTATAACAGTGCTATATAGGCCTATGAATTTGTACCACATGAGAGGGTGGAGGAAACTTCTACAATCAACATTAAAATTTTATGGGTAAAGCCATTAAAAAAAAAAAAAAAAATGGTTCTATGGTTAAATTCTGGATCTATGGCTGTCGCATTAACAACTCATCTTCCTGAAGTGTACATCCTAACAAAAAAAGGGGGCGGGGAGGGGGGGGGGGTTAAACACTTCAATCTCAAACGTGGATTAACTCTACTTTTTGCACTTTACTTTTAAAGCATTAACTTTATCAAAAATTTCATGCTAAGCGTAATTTGAATCTCCTATCTTTTTAATGCCTATCAATAAAATCCGTCACAACGTTGTGAAACAAGAAGCAATACGGCCCGTGATCGACAGGTAGAAATGCGATGTGCGGATAGTAAAGATGTGCGATGTACCAAAAAAATATGATGAGAAAAAAAAATAA
Source organism: Rhysida immarginata (assembly GCA_023313115.1). Classification (NCBI taxonomy): domain Eukaryota; kingdom Metazoa; phylum Arthropoda; class Chilopoda; order Scolopendromorpha; family Scolopendridae; genus Rhysida; species Rhysida immarginata. The sequence goes on along the minus strand of JAHWFO010068719.1, from coordinate 5,716,744 downwards.
CCATTATTATAATTAATTCTCGACATCACCCATGTAATGTGTACAAAATTAATGCTAAACATTTAGGGAAGACAAGGGAGAGAAAAAAAAAACTAAAAAAAAAAAACCAAAAAAACAAAAGAAACAAAAACGACGAGTACTGAAACATACAACAGATAAAGAACATTTAATATACACGAAGTTGCTTCGTTTCATATTTGTTGAATAAGATTTAGTTTTAACTTAAATTCGTTAAATTATATTAACAATGCACAATTTTCTTCTTTAGAGTTTTGAGTATTTTTGATGATTTAGTGCATTTTCAGAGTAGACTCGCAATTGCCGAATATGTATACATTCCGCCGACAAATTGCTACACTTTTAAAACTTTGATTTAACACGGACCCTAATTGAATTTTCCTGCAATTTCTAACACTCTTCTGCTGAAGTAAAAATAATAGTTACAAACAAATTTATGTGATAATTCTTAGAAACATCAGAAAGAAAATTAATTTTGACAGTGGCTATCCAAACGTGAAGAACTCCGACTCGATCGGAAAAAACACAATTTTTTTTTAAAAACTTTTATTATTCTTAAGTTAAATACTGAATTTACATTGGTCATTAATTAGAAATGATATTCCGAACTTGGATTGGAGATAGAATGTTTAAACATTTTGAGAAAGATGAAATGAGCCACTTTTTACACGAGCGGGATTATTTAGGCCTTGAACTCTCCGATATTCCGCAGATTTTCTGAGAAGTGGATTATCGGAGAAAGTTTTTACAGGAAAGGTGGTTTTCTTTATCTGCGGAATATCTGGGAGGCGGATTATCCAAGTGAAATTACGTATTTGTGAAATATGAAATTATCATTACTTTTCCCTACATAAATCAGTGCATTTGCTTATTCTCTTTTCTGATGGTGTACTGATCCTCAAAAATTGAGACTTCTTATTAAATTGATTGGGCAGTTTCTTCCTCAAGACATCGATCAAAGCAATCAATCGGAATTTCGCAACTTATACTTTTTTTTTTTAATAAAATCTGTGATTTTATCACAAACTTTTACTGGTTTGATTTCTCTCTAATGTTCATATGATGACATGGTTATTTAAAGGACAACTCCAGCCTAATATACAACTTTATTTAAAATGAAAGTTCCAGATATAAATAATAATGTGGCATAAGTGAAAAATTTCAAATCGAACGCGAAATATATGAAACGAACGAAAATCACGAAGATCAAGAAGAATTGACGTCCTCATTACACAAATGACATCATGGTATTGACTGAAGTGAACATCATGCATTTATTTCTATACAAGTGCTCTTTTACGATGGCTTAAGCTTTTTTACGATGGTAGGCGTGATTTAATTTAATTAGGGATCGCTATGAAAGAGCTCTTTAATATTTATGGGACTTGAGACTAATCCAGTCCCTCCGTGACGTCGATCTTGGACGTCAGCCTATACAAAATGGAGCAACAGGAAGTAACATTTTCATAACGAAATAATGATTTTAAAATTTTTCTATTGCTGCAGTTGTATTTTATTTGTTTCAAAAGATGATATTCTGCCAAAAAAATAACTTTTTTTTGAGTGGAGTTGTCCTTTAAACAAGTAACTTAAAAATATAAGTAATTGCAAAATTCCCATAATGATAAGGCAGGGTTCATTCTGGACTTAAAAAGGGCAGGATGCTAAGGGCTAAAAAGGGGCACGACCATATCAAAAAAGGACAGTTTGCCCCCCCAAAAAGGGTACTTAATTTTCAAAAAAGACTTTTTTCTATAAAAAATGCATAGTTCTTTTTTAAGTTCCTTAACCCTTTATAAGATTTTTAGATTTTTCTATGCAGGTGCATTTTCGGGTATTGGGGCACATGATCAGGATCAATGGGCAGCGGGGAGGAAATTTTTCATCAAAAGGGCAAACGGAGCAGCGTGCCCCGAAAACCCCCACCTAAAATGAACCCTGATCAGGGTTACAATTTTTTGCTGCCAGATGCAGATAAGTAGTGCTTTTAGCAATAGGCCCTTTACTGCTAACCCCATAGCCTCTGATTATTAAAAAAAAACAAAAAAAACAAAACACTGTGCCTCTTTTTCTTTCAGTTCCTTATGGATGCCCTTGAACAATAGAATGGTAATGACTGTGCAATGAATTCGTTTAACTCTAAAATATTTAGTGAAATGGTGAAAAGCTTTGGCGAGCAAACTGGATTCTGGGCATTGATCGGGCTTGAATGTCATGGCAACATGTGTGAAATTACAACTTTATCACCACTTACTGGTTTGATTTCTATCTAACTCTCATTTGATGATGTTAGTTAAATAGCCAGGGCTCGCTACATGTGAACATGATATGACTTAATGTGTGAATTTTTTTATTGTAAAATTCTAAGTACAGTTTGAGTGTTCAGCTGTCCACTAAAAACTAGAAACAGACTATAAGTGCTTTTATAAATATAAATACCTAACCCAAAATTCAGAATTTATTCATTAATGTAATTTACAGTATCAGTTATTTTTTTTATTTTAATAATATGCAACACTTAAAACATCAGTTCTGGTCTCTGACGGCGTGCTGAGATGTTGCTAAGTAGCACTGATGAGTGTTGTATTAGGCCTAATCAATGTTCTCCCCAGAAAATTTTATCACGTGGGTGGAAGGATAAAATAGCCGGGTGGACAAAAATTAGAAACAAATAAAATATTATGCAGTGGTTTGCAGTTTTTCACATTCAGCCGGGCGGTCACCAAAATCAGCTGGGCAACGTGCCCGTTCAAAAGGGCCTGGGAAGAACCCTGCCTAATGTAGAACAAATGCAGTGAGTAGATGTGACTCCCAGTTTGTGTAAAATTCTGTGATTGTTTTTGCTGTACTGTCTTAGAAGAATATGGTTATGCCTGCTGAACTTCAGTGCCTTCAAGACTGATATAGTGTTTTCTTTATTTTTTTTATAAACAAGTGGCTAAAGGTTACATGCTTCCCTTCTTAGCCTCGCATGCAGTGTTCTACTTCAGTCGTGACTACAGATTTCTTTGATTTAGATGCATTTTTCCATTCTCAGTTAAAAAAAATTATTTATTCTAATATTATATGTTCAGTCCTGATGTCAGAAAACAGGTTACAGATGGTTTAAATCAGTTATTTCAATAGCCTCTAAAAAGATAAGCTTTTCTATGAATACGTGCAAGATCCTATGACCTGGTATCGCCTATTTAAAAGTAAATTACTATAGTGGAGGCACTAAGTCACTTTGACCTTAGTGGAGTTTAGAGAGATTATCATAGCATGTTTTGTGAAAGATTCAAATTTGAACACAAGTGATTCAGTGACATTCTACCAGATGGCACTAATGGTGTGGCCAATCAGCAAACATGTTTTCGATATTAATGTCAATGACTTCAGCATGGATATAAAAGGGAGACCTGTTGGCTAGGAAAATTTTTGAAGCTTTCTCCTATATTTAGCAAGATCGTAAACAAGGTCACGGAAGATACATGTACTTTATCTTGGTTAGCTTTCTTTGTAATATTTTTCTTTTATCCTATTTATTAAATTATTTCTTTATATTGCCTTGTGATGTGCCAATTGTCTCATAACCCATTTACATCTAAGTTATGTCTAGTAACTTTTTAATATAACAAACTACAGAAGTTCCAAGTAATTTAAACCATTATTCTGGTGTCATTCCCAAGTGTTTAAAGATGACAAACTCATTAAGGGAACGTTCATAAACCACATGGTCACTTTTTTTGGGATTGGGGAGGGGAGGGAGAGTTAGAATTTGACCACTTATGAACACAAAAAGGAGGGAGGGGATTAAAAATGGCCATGTGGTCAAATTAATTTTAAAATGAATCAAAAATGTGCATTTTAATCTTAAGAGGGTAGATAATTTCCCTGACCATGGAATTTTTGGGGGTGGGGGAAAGGTTCACATATCAGGGTTCTCCCCAGGCCCTTTTTAACGGGCGGTGCGCCCGGCTGCAGAATACATGAAAAACTGCACAACACTGCATAATATTTTATTTGTTATTAATTTTTGTCCTCCCGGTTATTTTAGCTTACCACCCACCTGATAAAATTTTCTGGGGAGAACACTGCATATACACTATATGATCAAAAATATCCGGACACCCCTCACAGATCATCGATTGGCCCAATGTCACATGATAATGACTTGCACATCATTTAAATAGCTTCCCACACCTTCAGACACAACTCTGCTTGGACATTGGCAAGAATAGGTCGTTCGGCAGAGCTCAGTGAGTTCCAATGTGGAATCATCGTTGGATGTCACCTATGCGGCAAGTCCGTGCGTGACATTTCCAGCCTTCTTCAGATACCCAAGTCAACAGTAGGCGATGTCATTATGAAATGGAAGACCCGGGGATCAACAACAGTTCAACAACGAACCGGTAGACCCAAGAAACTAACGGACAGAGATTGTCGAGTGCTTCGTCGTGTCACCCGCAGCAACCGGAAGTCCTCGGCAGAAAAAATTGCCACAGTGTTTCGAAACGCCTCTGCAAATAATGCCAGTACCATGGCAATTCGTCGGGAACTGCACACGATGGGATTCCATGGCTGTGCTGCTGCCCACAAGCCCCACATCAGCAGGGTCAACGCCAAGCGACGTCTGGAGTGGTGCAAAGCCCACAGAAACTGGACAACGGACCAATGGAAACATGTAATGTGGACAGACGAATCTCTCTACACACTCTGGCAATCCGATGGACGAGTTTGGGTTTGGCGCATACCTGGAGAACGCTTCTTACCCGAGTGCACAGAGCCCACAGTCAAGTTCGGAGGAGGAGGAGTCATGGTGTGGGGCTCATTTTCATGGTACGGACTGGGCCAGCTCGTTCCTGTGCAAGGAATCATGAACTCCGACCGTTATCTGAATGTTTTGGACAACTGTGCACTTCCAACGTTGTGGCAATTTTTCGGAAACGGGCCATTTCTCTACCGACACGACAATGCTCCGTGCCACAAAGCGAGGCGTGTACAGCAGTGGTTTGCAGACTCAGGGGTCGAAGAAATGGGTTGGCCGGCACAAGGTCCCGACTCAATCCTATAGAGAGTCTGTGTAATGAATTGGAAAGACGCTTGCGGGCCAGATCACATCGGCCAACTTCTGTACCTGAACTGATTCTCGCTCTTCGGGAGGAATGGAGGAACATTCCAGAAAGTACCTACCAACATTTGGTGGAAAGTCTTCCCCGAAGGGTGGAAGCTGTGATTCGGGCAAAGGGATGTGCAACGCCCTATTGATTTCCATGAAATCGTGGCTAGAGCGCAAACGTGCATGTGTCCGGATATTTGTGATCATATAGTGTATATAACCCACCAATGACCAGAGGTGAAAGAAACTACGTGGTTTATGAACGGTCCCTAATGGAAAGAAAAATTGGCTGACAAGGAGACATGACTTCATATACTCACCGAATATTAATTTAAAAAAAAAAAAAACAAAAAAAAAAAAAACAAAAACAACACTTTCTATGAGTAGGTTATACCCAATTAATTATCCAAGCAAGGCCATTTGACACACTTCTAAAAATTTTCCAAGAAAAAATGACCGAGTTTATAATAAATGAGTGTACTTTATAATGCCCAAAAAAAGACATTATAGAGTAGGATTCTGTCAAGTTGTACTGAAGTAGTAGTAAGATGTGGGGATCTTATTCTGCATGTATGGGTTCAAATCCCATCCATGACAATTTTTTTTTTCCTTTTCTTTGTAAATTCATTTTGACAAGCATGGGAATGTGTAATTCATTTACTAAATATACCGTATTAACCCAAAAAGATGACGTCGAAATTCAAAGCAAAATTTATTTACAAAAGTAAATGCCATGAATTTAAAAATTTATTAATTATTATTATTAAGTATAATTTTGTTATTCACTTTCATACTGCTCCAAAGATCCCGCAGCAAATACCTCTGGTGCCAACAGGTGGTTGCTTATGTTCTAGCATATGCAACAGGATCCCAGTTTTAATATTACCTCTTTCACTGTGTAATTAAATTTCCATTTTCATTTCTGGGAAGATGGAGTTATCCACTTTTAGCAGCTTAAGTTATTTAAACCCTGTGGGATGAATCAGATTTCCAGGTAAAGGTAATGAAATCTTGTGTGGATTTATCAGCTTTACACAGCAAAAGGGTTGATTGGAAGAGTGACCCAGGTCAATGCAATAACCAAGAAATAAAATTACAATAATTACAGAACATCAGATCAAAAATCAAGTTTAAGTGTACATATATTAAAATACAAGTACATTTGAAAGGATATTAAAGCGGACTACACAAACGACGTCGTCCCATTATTCAGTTACAATAATTTTCACTGTTTTATTCACTATGTGTGCGATGATCACTTGCAGGATCTTTGTGTTTATTCATATTTTAACTTCCGATTATTCATGCATTTGCCACCAAATCAAGGTAAATGACTTTCTAGTTATTTATTTAGATCTGATTAATTAGACAGTTACATTTCACATTAACATACAGTACTTTTGTCAGCAGGCACAGGCCTAATGCAACAACATTTTCTATCCATGTATCGAGTTGACAACAGAAAAAAAATAAACATAATAACAAATAAACATTTTGCAATCTACTTCTATAGTTTCACCTCCTAAGCCATCATAAAATGCTTTTTTATAGCACTTGATACTGCAAAAAATAATGTTTTTCCGCGATACGAAAGTGATTCGCAAATGAAAGTGATTTACTCTAACCATCAAAGATGAAGATTATGAAAACAAATACCAATATCAGCTCAAATCAAAAACCATTAATGGGTGAATAAAAAGTCCCAGAACGGTCTAATATCTCGAAATATAGAAGTCTTGTCAAAAGAAAAAATACCTTGAAATGCCATTTAATATTGCCAAAATTAGCCCCCACACCCCTTGTAAGAGGTGGGATGGGGGCAAATTTAAATTTCAAATGGGAACCCCAATTTGTTTTTGCAGATTCAGATTCTACGAAAAAAATTACATTAATTTAACTCAAGTCTTTTGTGGATAGCACTCCGAAATTGCAAAAAAAGCCAAACTAGTGGGACTATCTTGAGAAGCTCCCTTCAAATAAAAAAAGTATGTGTTATTTTTTGAAATAGTGCTAAAATGAGTATCCTGCAGGAGGTGGGTGGGGACTACTTTGAAATTTTAAATGGGAACCCCTATTTTATTATTGTAGATTCAAATTCTTCACATTTCTTATGTTTTTTTTACGGTAAATGGCACTGTAATTACAAGAAAAAAAAAATTAGAATGTCTCCGGAAAACACTTTAGATCTAAGGGAAAAAATACTTGTCCATTATTCTGAGTACTGCACTCAAAGTAATTAGTTCCCGGAAATTAAAAAAAAACACAAAAAACTACTTTTAGCATAACCCAGGAATAAAGACGTGGACATATAATACATGGATGTGCGACTGCAAAATTGATGGATCGGTTGTGTCGGAAATTATGATCAAGAAAGCTGTCATGGCCTCCGCACATCCAACGCCTCCTAAAGATAAGGCCTGAGCGCGATTAAACGTATCTTTGGATGATGATGTAACAATGTCTAACATTTTCGCGCTCAGGCCTTATCTTTAGGAGGCGTTGACACATCCCTGACTTGTTTGAAGGGGGTATTTGATGGACTTAATGTTTGTGCTGCTATTACTGGCTGATCTGCCATTACCTGGCTCGTAATATCGACCTTTTGCTCAAATTGACAGTCCCCAGGTTCATACACCAACGGCACAAACACTAAGTCCATCAAATACCCCCAAACAAATAAGTCACAAGGGGTTAAGTCAGGGGAGTGTGGAGGCCATGGCAGCTTTCTTGATCATCATTTCGACACGACTGCTCCATTAATTTTGCAGCTGCAGCCCTCTAGCGGCCACAAACAGAAACATAGATCTAGCGGACATTTTTCAAAAAAAAAAACTTGGCAAGTTGTTCTATATATTTGCAAAGTTTCGTGCTATGTTAAATAAAATGCCTACAATATAATCATGAAATTGGGACAACCATTTGTAGACACCCTATATAATATTCAATTTCAATAACGTCTCCTGTTTGTCATAAGAACTGAATTTTAGAAAGTGACAACTTTCTGATAAATTTAAATTTCCTTCTATTATCAATAGCTGAAATCTCGACTGCTTATCCTAAGTTTACGTGTAAACTTGTTAATATTCGCCACTTTCGTCAGCCATCATACACCAACAAAGTCGCCACCGTTAGGAGGTGAATCTAACAAATAGGATAAAAGGTGACCTTGGAATGAGGCTAAAGCTGAATCATTCAGTATCCATGACAATAGAAGTGATTGGTATGAACCTTCCTATAATCACTACACTATAATAAATAACACATTAATTATGATCAATAAATTCCTTACTTGAAAACTTTCAAAGCACATGCACACACTCCACCAACAAGCTTCAAATTTATGTATCATTATTCTACAAACATAAATATCTTGTCTACTTACATTGTTTTGCTCACCAGTATCTGGGCAATGCATCGTCTCAATTGAGATGTGGAAGTTATCTTTCATGTAATCAGGATTCTAGTTTATCAAGACAAAGAAAATCCATGTATTAAGGAAGACAAAAACAAAAAAAAATACATTTTCAAACATTATTGAATATCTTACCGTAATAACTATCAGGAGAATTAGGACATTCCATAAGCGATACAAAGAAGAGAAGAAGCAGGGGCGAGAAAAAAAATTCCAGTTAAGCAAATTACTATGAACGAAAATACTAAAAGCATACAGTTATTAATTCTCTAATTCTAAAGTTAAGATAGTTTTTTTCTATTGTACTAATTTTGATTTTGGTTATAGAAAAAAAACTCCACCTGTTTTGCAGTAAGGGTAGGCATTCCAAGCTTTCTCATGGATTTCTAGTGAACCCTTTGGAGCTAAGAGACGAATGAATGGTGGAACCTTACTGTAAAAAAAACAAACAAAATAGTTTCAAAATTATATTATCAAGACATATGGCTGCTACAAGAAAAAGAAAGTAACATATTACCTCGCCAAATGATAGATTTTGTGTGTATACTGGCCCTTTTTATATTTTCCTCCGAGCAATGAAACATTGTCAAAAGGCTCGTTCTTGAGGACTTCAATTCCTTCACCGCCTCCAGTCTCATTTTTTGAAGCTTCGGCAACTGAATAAAGTTGGGCAACTTGGTACTACAAATGCAGACAATAAGTAAAATTTTATTTAGCTCATGTAATTCGCCACCTACGCTTTTAAAAAGAACAAATACAGTCAAACTCATTAAATGAAACACGTTAAAAGAAAAACTACCTTATAACCAAAAAAAATTATTTTGTTTGGCGCTCCATTTATTTGCATATTATGAAAACAACCATATAACGAATACGTTAATACAAATTTTACGTTATAACGAATTGATTTAAACGACCCAATCAGGAATAAAGTCTTTTATAACAAAACTGAAACTTACTTTATTAAAATTTAAGATGTCAGCGAAAAGGAAACCATTGATGTTAAAACAAAATTTAATCATACAGGCAGTTTAAAAAAAATAAAAATAAAAATGATATTGCTAAAGAATTTGGAATTCCACACAAAGCAGTCTCGGCACTATTTTGAAAGACAAAAATTTCAGAAGGTTTATGAAGGTAAAAAATCCACCAAATGCAAATGCTTACGACCAGCGCAAATAATTATGTTGAAGCAGCATTGTTTACTTGGTTCAAAGATGAGAGCAAAAAACATTCCTATCCGTGGGATTATTTTACAAGAAAAAAAGCACAAGAATTTGTATGTTTGATAGGACATGACAACTTTAATCTTAGTGATGGCTGAAAATTCAAAAATCACCACAGCATCATTTGTACAAAAACATGTGGAGAATCAGCTATTGTTTCAGATGTCAACGTAGCTGAATGGTTGAAAGACAATCTGTCAATAAATAATCAATATGAACCTCGAAATGTATTCAATATACAACTCAGTTGCAAAAATATACAATCACTAGACAATTTCAATACATCTTTATTTATGATGTCATTTTGCTCAAAAATGAACGGGAAAATATGGACTGAAAAGAATGCAATAGATTTTAGATATGTAGAAATAGTTTTAAAAAAAATATCAACAAAATTCATCCATTCATATTGTTACAACAAAACATTAAATATAATTTTAGTCCTTCAAAAATATCCAATAACCCAGACTGCAGTTTCAAAAATTTCCAATCAATACTTAGTATTTACACCTTTAGTAGAAATTACTGCATGCAAACGATTTGGCATGATGGAAATCAATTTCTCACATTAGCCAGCAGATATTTTCGCACAGAGATTGGTCAGGGTAGCTTTTAATTCCTCTCAGGTCCATGGTTTCTTCCGTCAAACCCCTTTTTTCAGAATATGCCACAGATTTTCGATTGGTGATAAATCGGGACTGTTTGGTAGCCAATTTTTAAGTAGTTCAACTTCATGAGCTTGAAAGCACGCTATAGTAGTTCGAACTCAGTGTGGTGCTGCTCCATCCTATTGAAACACTGCTTGACCGTTATGATTTAATTCTGGCAACGAAGGCAACTAAAACATTCCTCCAATATATCCTGATACTTGTGAGCATTAATCGTCCCTTCAATGAATTTCAATTGACCAACTCCTCTTGTACTCATACAACCTCATACCATCAGTGTGTCAGAATTTGACACTTGTACTTAAGCATTCTGGCTTATATGTTTCATCTTTCTTATGAAAAACACGTTTACCTTCTTCACCATAAACTGTAAATTTAGACTCATCACTGAAGATGATACGTTTCCACGTTTCTGAAGATCATTGAAGATTTTCTTTAGCTCAATTCAGCCTTTTTACCATTTGGAGACGTGACAATAGAGGTTTGACTTTTGCAATATAAAATCCGTAACATTGTTCCTTGTAGCAGATGTCGCCTTGTAGCAGCACTTGAGAGATCGACTCCTGTTGTTTCACACCAGTCAATTGTGATTTCAGATGTGGTGACATGTTGTTAGCCCTGTAATATTCTTGGGAGAAGTTTGTCTGCCTTTTTGATGTTTTCTTTGGTCGACCTGTTTGCTTAGTTGCGGAAGAGTTTCCTGTTTCTCTCCATTTTTTAATGATTTCAACAACTACACTTTGACATATATTTAATTCAGTAGCTATTTTGTGAGTAGAATATTTCTGTAAGTGCTTGTCAACAATCAAATTGCGTATTTCATTACTAGTTGTTTTACCTCACCCCATTTTGTTGTAGCATGTGATTTGAGTGCCAAAAAAATCACAGGGAAGCTGAGAATTTTTTTTTTGTATGCAATTTGGCAGATTAAGCTTCCAACATAAAAATGCAAATTAAGTTGCAATCAGCTAAAACTTTCCCATTTTTTGAGGGGCGATTGGAAATTTTTGAAGGACTAAAAGAATGTTTAATGTTTTGTTATAACAAAATGAATGGATGAATTTCGTTGATATTTTTTTAAAACGATTTCTACATATCCAAAATTCTATTGCATTCTTTTCAGTTCATATTTTCCCGTTCATTTTGAGCGAAATGACATCAAAAATAAAGATGTATTGAAATTGTCTAGTGATTGTATATTTTTGCAACTGAGATGTAGATGAAACAGGATTATTTTTTAAAGCATTGCCACAAGAACCACTTACATTAAGAGAAAGTGTGCTACAGCAAGAGGGGAGGGGAAAAAAATAAGCAAGGAACGACTCGGTTGTGTTGTAACATGGATGGATCAGAAGAATTAAAAACTGGTTACTGGAAAATCCAAAACTTCCCAGTGTATGAAAGGTACTTCACTTCCAGTGGATTACAGGAATAAGAAGGCATGGATGACGAGTAAAATTTTCTAAGACTGGTTCCCAAAACTGGATAAGAAAAGGATGTGAGCTAAGATTTTATTACTTTTGGACAACGTATTGGCACATGTTACTTGTGGTAGATTAGAAGCAATAACACTCCCCTCCCCCCGCTCCCATCAAACACTACGTCAAAAATGCGACCCCTTGATCAAGGTGTAATTCATTCACTTAAAGCAAGATACCAATGCCATTTAATTAAAATAATACAGTAAAACCCCGTTACATCGTACCTCACTTTAACGTACATTTCAGAATAACGTACAAATTTCAAATCCCCGTCCCAAACGTAGGTATTTTAATGCTAAAAAGTTTCAGAATAACGTACCTCACTTTAACGTACATTTCAGAATAACCTACTAATTTTCATCCCCTTGGTTAAATTATCTCTTTAGTACAATGTACATCGTTCACATGTCTTGCACTGATTGGTCAATGCAGCCCATGCGAAAGTTGCAAATGGGCCAATGGGCTAATTAAGCAGAGTTCGCATTTCATTGGCTGGTCAGTATAGCATATATAAACCCGGAAATCTCTGCATGCTACTCAGCCTAGCATGTTCGATTGTCGTATGCTACTCAGTCAGGAACCAATTTGTGCTGCAATTAGATTAGAGACCTTCACTTGACAGACGATTGCCCATCTTCAATACGGTAAGATTATGTGTTTGTTATAGCGGTGCACCAGAAACATTTAACTTCACAATGTCAGATATGGAGGACTTTTTGGGGAGGCAAGTTATAGAAAGAAAGCAGACTGCCATTACAGATTTTTTTAAAAAAATTAATGTAATACTACATATTGTATATGCTATTTGTATTGAATAAAATAAAATGCATTCATGTATTCTTATGTTTTTCTATGAATATATGCCTTTTTCACAAGCCCCCCCCTAATTCCTGTAAAGTAATTCCTACAGACAATACAGTACACGTTTTTACAGGACTCTACAAATCCTATATTTTGGTAGACAATTGCTACCAGAAATTTCATAGGAAGCAGAATCAGCAGCTGAATGGAAGGCCTAATCATACCACTATATATGAAGGCAGACGTGGCCTTCTTTCTGTTCGTTATTTAAATATTTATTGTTTGTGATTACTCTGTCGGCACATGAGGCAATGATTCGAATCCCATGTGCGTTTTTTCCCTTTTATTAATGACGCATGGCTGAACTTTCCTCGCCACGTCTCATGTTTCAGTTTTGATTTTATTTTTATTTTTCATAAATTATACAAGACAAAAAAATTAGTTCATGTGAACTTTTTGTTTATATAATATTTTACTGATCAACGTATTTCTTGACGTAACGTTATTAATTTCATTATACTTATACAAAGCAATTTGATGTCATTGGATGAATTTTCATCGAATAACGTAGAATGAAATATTATTAAAAGAAATTTTGTTATTAAAACGAATTTATTTATTGAAAAAAAAATAGTAATAATAAAATATATATATATTTAAAAAAAAAAAAAAAAAAAAAAATTTGCACACAGGAGTTGAACTAGCACCGGTGCGCTCCAAAGACAGGAGCACTATACTTGGTGGTATTTTACATTATAAATTTTGATGGTTAGGTTAACTTTTTCCGAACTTGACCATTTTGCATAACATAGTTATATTTTTAAAAATCTGCCCAATTTTAAACTATCACCAAAGCCCGTGAAAATCGTACAACTGGCAACACTACTCCGTTCGTTAAACTTGATATTCATTCATGAATGTGCCTGTGTTGAGTTCAGTTGTCTAATCACTTTTGGATTGGCTACCATGAAAGTTGCTGTGGTAGCCACTGTCTTCTCAGATTTTTGGAATATGTCCAGCCCTGTAATTACCATATTGATTCTTTCATAATGCAAAAACTTTTGACAAAAAAGCATCTAAATTCCCCCCCCCCCCCCCCCCCCCCCCCCCCCCGCGGGGCAGGGCATATCTTCAAATGAACTACTGTATGATATTTAATATACTGGTACATTATACAAATGATTGATAGAGGAGGAAAAAGACACAAAGACCCTGAAATAAAACAAAATTGGACTGGACACCAACAGGTAAACCCTGAAAAAAGCGGATGTTTCAGATAGAGACTATCCTTTGTCAAAGCAAAAGATAAAAGTAATAAGGGCATTAGAAGACATCTTATATACAGATACAATAGTGGAGTGTGAGAGAATTGCTAAGGAGAACAGAAGGGAACCAATGGGGAAGGCCTGGAAATGAAAAGGAAGACATGAAGGGGCAAGAGCAAGGACCAATGGGAGACAATGAAGGGGCAATAAAAAAAGTGCATTAGTGAAGACATAATGAATGACAACAAAAATAGAAATGAAAAAAAGTGATATGATAAAAGAAAATAATAATGATAATTAAAAATGAATAAAAAAAAACAGCGAGAATAAACACCAATTTGAAAGAAGAAAACAATGGAAAAAGTGATAAGTAGGAGGAAGGGGAGGAGAAAATTGTAGAGAGAATGATCTGCAATCCAAAAGGATAGAAAAGAACTATAGAAAGAAAAGGCCAAAGAGAGAACTGTAGAAAGGCTTGTGATAGATTAGGGAATAACTGGAGTAAGAGAGAGATGGGAGGGAAAGGCAGTGAGGAAATGTTAGAAATAACTGACAAACTTTGCAATGTTTCTGGAATTAAATCAGAACTCTTTAAATGGGGGTTTAAAACCAAGAAAATGGTTCACATCCCAAGAGTTCAGTCGTCCTGAATTGTATTTATTAGACAAGCTGAAGATTGTGAATACCGATCGTAGCTATTTAATATTTTAATAAGAAACAAAATGCTGGATGGTTTTGGATTGGAATAAAAGGCAAGGCTATGTTTCTGGCATTACACAGCCATGCGTACAGAGCAGTACATTTTGATTTGAACAGCAAATTTTTGACGAATGAAGAAGTGAAACCAGATGAAATTTAAAGGAGACTCTGGCACAATTCAGGGAAGAAACATTCAGCCACAGTAAAGCACTGAGAGGTTGAAACAGTTCAAAGATGACACTAAAGTGATGGCATGGGTATTTTTGGGAAAAGCAGAGGCAATAAATAGGAGGTATCGCGATATGTGGTTTCCCTTTGTATCCCACTCCCCAGAGCATATGGCTCATGCGCAGCGCATGCACCGTGCAGTTAGTGATGTGATTGTGGGCAGAATTTAAAAATGGAAGAATAGAACATGCTGTTCTGTATTAGATTTCTGTGTGTTGCTCATGCACATTATTCGGATACCAGAAAATAGAAAAACATGGTCATGTATCCATAGAAAAAACATCACTTTTCATCCATTCTCTCCACTTTCTGAACATAGAAAAAGAAAACTGTATTTGGATTTAGCACGAAGAGACATTGCCCATAGGAAGAAGAAAAACTTGTACTGCGCATGTCCAGAGCTTGAGCATTGTAGGGAAGCCGCATATCGCAATACCTCCTATTCATTTGGATTTCCTGCCCCATGGTAAGATGATCAAAGCGACTGTATTAGGTTCAAAAGGGCCCACAAAGCTTTAAGAAGGAAAGCAGAGTGATTTCAATCACAAAAACTGCAGACTTTCAACAGGACAACACCGGATCTGATAACACACCATACTATCTACAGGGTGACCCAAAAGTCAGGAAAAACTTTAAAACTCAATTCGCACACAAACGCAAATAAAAAGATTCTGTTTGCAGAGAAACAATTGAATTGAAGGCGGATTTTTTTTCCCCCCAAGAAAAAAAAAATTATTGCTAGAATTGTTCGATTTTTGCCTAACAGATAGCATTGTTAGGTTACAGACATCAGTTTATGTACATTTTCAGTCGGCAAGATGTTGGATTAAAGATCAGCCTAAAAATGTTCAATATACCATCCGTCATTCAGCAACACAGCCTTTTTATACAGTCTGAAAATGTGCATGACCTGATGTTGGATCACCCTGTAAATACTCCAAAGAACTGGAATGCGAATAGATGCTACATCTGCCATACTCTCCTGACCTCACTTTAAGCAATTTACATCTATTTGGGCAATTGAAAATTCTTGAAAAGCCTGCATTTCACCAATAAAGTGAAGGATACTGTGCAAAACTAGTTGCGACTCAAAGATAGTTTTATGCTGAAGATATTCAGGCGCTTTAAAACATTGGGAGAAATGCATAAATGTCAGGATTACAGTGACAAATAGAAATTGTCGGGTGAGAATTGGAGTGTTCTATGTCAATTTTTCCAAAAAACGCAATTATTTTTCTGTGTTATTTTATTAGGTAATTTCTTCTATTTCCAACGATAATATAACGAGGATAAAGCATTTTTAGTAAAATACACGCAAAATTGTTTTGTTCTATCTTCTGAACCTGCCGCCTATTCACTTTTTAACTGTTCTATGTCCGTACGCCAATACAATTGCGGCCTTAAGAACACGTGACCCAAGATGGCAGCGCACACTGACAGTGCTAAAGGTGGATTCGGTGCACGATGGCTCGGCGTTTAAATTCGTATTTAAAAGAATTCATATTTCTTCAGATTCCCACTGCTTGTAGAGTATTCTGTTGGTTTTGCATCAGTCTGGAAACCCGTTAAATTGAATCGAGAGTTATCAAAGGCAGAGAGCAATGCACACTGTCATGCCTATTATTACGAAGCTTGATAAGAAAGGGGAAATAAGTAAAGACAAGGAAAAAGATTTAAAGTCGATGTTTAAATACATGCCAGATGATGATAGAAAATTTTTTGAATGTCTGCTCAAATCCTAAACCCAGCCAAAGTAACTTACATTGACAGTTTATTTTACTAAAAGAATTTTAAAATAAAAAAAAGAAAGTAGGATTAGTTGGTCAGTTGAATATTTCTTTATTGTAAATTAATACACAATAATTAAAATAATTTGCAAGTAATTAAATGTTAATAACACAGAAAAAAATTTGGTGAGTCTTTCTTGAAATAAAATTTGGAGGTTTAAAAAAAATGCTTAGTCTCTTTATTATTAGTTACTTTCACTATTAGAAGCTGTACACAAATTACATCACCACAGGAGGTGGGTGGATGGGTCAAGGCATAACCATAAGGTTGGGGGGGGGGGGGTCACTGGAGAAGTCTTAACATAATTTGTGAACAGCCCCTTATTATTATTATTATTATTATTATTATTATTATTATTATTACAGTTTATTAAATTTTAAAATCAATTTTGGGACTGTTATATTCAATTGTATAATGTATAACATTGAAGAATTTGGAGATAGTACAAAATAACACAGAAAATCACATGTTCTTGTAATTATAATGTTCTATCTCCAACCGGAAGTTCATCATTTTTAGCAATAAAACAAGAAAAAAAAATAATCACGCTGTTTCTAGATAATTTGTGGTGCAGACTATCAAGAACATCAATTTTTTCACCATAGCAGTCCTGCTTTTCCTAGATAAAGGTATTCAAACTTTGTAAGTGCAATTTCTCCATTTCATAAATTCTGCACATAGAACACTCCAATTCTCACCCGATGAAATGCCTAATAATATATATGTTTATTTTTTACACTCACTCATGCTACTTTAAAACAAATTTCCACAAGCTAAGTTTGTTAATACTTGTTGATGAACAGGATCCAAAATCTACACACAAATCACCATACCAAGTTAAAGGAGTTAATTTTATAATTTCAAGAGTATTCACGTGAAAATGCCATATGAAATAAATATGTGACCTAAACACCTAAACAAAATCATATATTGATTGAGTCTTATTTAATTTTCAATAGCCATATAAAAGATTTCTAAATCCTTATGAAAACAACTGAGCAACTGACAATCTAAAGGAGCTAATTTTAAAATTAGCTAACAAATATGGAAGAAAAATCACTGATGAACAAAAATCCTTTTCCCTGGAAGAAGGGGGGGGGGCTTCATTTAAAATAAAAAACCTTTCTTAGCATGTACACAAAAGAGTGTTTGCAGTTAACAAAATAGCACTGATGAGCTCCCTTCGAATTGAAGTTTAACAGTTTTGAGAGCTCAGAAAAATTACAAAGTGCTTTGTAAATTGTCACTTGCATAAAAGCTCTAAGAAATCTAGTAGATAAATATACTACCCTACATAACAGAACGGACACTACCTAATTTACATGAAATCTGACTTAACTGTTGGAACCCAAGCTTGCATATCACTTGTCAGCAGAATGGCTAAACGAAGGAAACTGATTTTGAGAGGAGTAATAATTGGATGCCACATTGTAGGCATGTCTATTCGTGAAATTACCACACCCAAGTTTTGATATTGTAAAGAAATGGAACACAAACAGAACAACAGACTTCACAAATATTGTTATGGTGCTTTTAACTAACTTTGTTCTGGCAATGCAGTACCATTTAATTTCAGTTTCTAAATTCAATGTTTACTGGCTATCAATCAGCAAAACGTTATATTCTTTCAAAATTAATTGGTGCTTCTTATAAATGTTATCACTAATGAATTTTTATTCCATTATTTATTAGCTTAAAGCTTTTATTTGCATCCTGTTTTCAACAAAAATTTCTAATGCTTTTCTAATGTTTTTCAACAAAAATTTCAACAAAAATTTCTAATGCTTTTCCTTGCAACCCCTTCTCTATTTTATTATGTTATTTGACTTTTATAGCATTGACAATATTGACAAATTATACATTACATTCACAAATTTAAAAAAAAAAAAAAAAAATTGATGGGTAGCGATGAAGAGCATGAAGTAACGCAGATTATTAGGATTTGATGAACTAATTTTCAATTTATTTTTATGATAACTAACACTTGAATAACAGAATAATTTCAATAAGAATATTATAAAACTGCTACGTGCTAAGCATTTCCAATACTGTACTAAAACTATTGAACACCCTACTACTTCAGTGCAGAGTTCCCTGTTTTTAATTCATTGTTTTCAGTACAGTAAAGAAGAAGATAATTTCAAGGAAAGTTTAAGCCAATTAAATAGTTATATTTTTTAAAATTAAGACAACCTTAATTACAAGTCAGCATTTTAAGTTTTAGGAGAGGGAGAAGGGAGGGAAGAAAAAAAAAAGTAGCTGCTATGTGGGATGGGTTGCCTTTATAATCTGTCAAATTTCAAGGAATCAGCTCAGGAGGAATCAGTAATCAATGCTGGCTTATATTAATTCTCATTAATTTGAATAATTAATTTTCAGAGCCCCCGAAAGATGCTGTATGCATTAGGGGAAATCATAAAATTGGCTAATTTCAAATATTTAAATCTTCACAATCTTCACCAATTTAGCTTTTGTTGGGAAAAAAATCTGACTGGAAGTCACAGACTCGCCATCTTGGATTTCAAAAGTAGCCAATTTGTGGAATTTCCAGACGTGTGGATTTCCGATTTGAAGATGGATTTGTGGATATTGCATTTCTGTGATAAGGAAAAGGGGACTTACAAAATATTCCCAGTGATAGAACTAGACATTTTCAAAGTGCTCATGAACCATCCAAACAAATTTATAGATGAGCACAAGATCAAGTTCAAAGCATATTTGGTAATTAAACGATATACAATCGACTTGCATTATAACAAAGTTCACCAGAATCCATAAAAAATATTTGCTATAACCAATATTTTGTTATATAGACACTCAATTTCTTAATTTAATATATTTTTAACCTTTGAATATGTAGGTCTTAGTTGAAATTTTAATTATCACAACTAAACAGTTATGATATCACTAATCTAACCTAATAGGAAGTAACGCAATATGCAGCTTCTTTACAATACTCATGTTCTGGGCATACAAATTTTTTCTCTTTCCTGTGGGTAGTGTGCCTCTTTGTACAAAACCCAAATACAGTTTGTTTTTTTCTTTTCTTTTAAACTTTCAGAAGGTGGAATGAATGGGTGGAAAATAACAGGTTTCAGGTTGGTCGTATCGTGCAATTGCTAGGCATGTGGGCCATTCAGATGTCACAGTGGCCCAATGCTGGAATCAATGGGTACATGAGGGCACCCATGCACATCGTGCAGGTTCGGGTCGACCAATAAACACCACCCCAAGAAAGAACCGTCGTATGGTGCTCCAAGCATTAAGGAATCCCATGGCATTGGCACCCACCATCCGCGAACATATACTGGAGACTCTATAACATGAGTTCCCGCACAGTGCCTCGACGACTCGCCTACCACCCCATGCATTGGTTGCCATTAACACCACACTCCATTAACACCCAGGAGGCATGGATAGAGGACGAATGGCATTGCATCATGTTTAGTGACGAGTCCCGCTTCTCCATGACCTCTGATGACCATCGTGTTTGCATATGGTGGCATCGAGGGCAGAGAGCACAACCCTCTCATATTGTGGAGACACACAAGCGTAACCCTTGGCATCTTGGTGTGGGGAGCCATCGGATATGCGTTCAGGTCAACTCTAATAATTCTTCAGCAGACTTTGACGGCACAGCGATAAGTCACAGACATTCTGCGTCCGCACGTCCTACTCCTTCTGGCACAGCACCCCGGGACATTGTACCAACAAGATAACGCACATCCACACACAGCACGTGTCTATGGACTGCCTACAGCATACTGAGGTCCTCCCGTGGTCAGCAAGATCCCCGGACCTCTCCATCATTGAACAAGTATGGGATGACATTGGAAGGAGACTCCATCCCAGTACCAACCTGCGAGATCTTGAGGGATAGCTGCAACAACTGTCGACTGACTTGCCTCAGGAGAAAATCCAAAGGCTGTTTGACACCATTTCAAACCACGTAAGGGCATGCATTGGGGCCAGAGGGGGTGCCACCCTACTGACCTGGCACCAACATTCCACCTGTACTGCCAACGGAATTGTCAGTTTCATCCCAAATTGTAATCAGTACAATAAAGTCACATGTTCTTTCATCATTTCGTACACTTTCAACCACTCCTTCTGAGTCCTTCGCTTTTTTTGTCAGCCAGTGTACAAAACAAACTGGCGAACTTGTTCAATTTGTTAATTGACGACTACGAAATACAAAGAACTTTCTATAATATCAAGTGTTGAAAAGTAAAAAAAAATTCTTATGAAAACATCCAATGCTGATAAAGAAGCATGTTAGAAATTTATTCGAAAGTCAATGCCTTTAGACCACAAGGGCAAGGGGGGGGGGGGAGTAAAGAAATAAATTTTTGCTTTCATTCTCCATTTTCAGCATTTCCGCTCTAGTATTGGTTGTTTTCAAGCAAACGAAGACGTCATTTCAATACTCTCAAAATCAGACTACAATGGACTCAGATTTCAGCAAAGTCGTTATCTGTAATAAGCATAACATACAACCTCTGACAATTAAGTTCGGTGAATGAATTCACTGCAAAACAGATAGAGCCACATTTACTTTATTGTCCTTCGAAATAATCACCCTGGAAGGCAATACACTTTTGGGATCGGATGTATAAGTCCTGGAAGCTCCTTAGGGATGGCTTTAAGTTCACGTGTCACATTTGCTTGAATGTCTGGAATGTCCGCAAATCTGTGTCTCTTTAAGGCCCATTTCAGGCATGGGAACAAGAAAAAGTCTGCCGGTGCCAAACGCTACACCTTCGACTGAAGAAACGAGCATCTGCTAAACCATTGCACGCACAAACGTGACCCGTCTGAACTTGCTTAAACAATGACTGGGCTTGTATTCACATGCATTGTTACTCGCGTAAAGCTCGCACAGATTAGGGTGTGACGTCATTCACCAAACTTAATTGTCAGAGGTTGTATATTGTGAATTGCATTTATGACAAATCGTTAACTTGCCAAATTTACGACGTCGTTAATAACATTTTCATGAATCCAGGCCTTGGTTCATTATCAGGTGTAAAATTTCTATACATTCAATTATCTGTGACTGGAAAATCACTGTTTTACTTGATTTTTCGTTATAAGAGAATTTGTTATAAGCACTTGCTTTTTCTTAACAAATCTAACCAGGTCTGTGAAAAAATGTTATTTCAGTAATTTCGTCATAACAAAAGTAGATTGTATTAATCACAAGCTAGTAAAATAGAATTTACCGCATTTATTCTACTATAATGCACATCTTGTATAATGAGATTCCACTTTCAGAGCCCTAAACACCCGTAAAAATTTTATCCTCTTGTAAAATGCAGTCCCCATTTTTGACTTGTGGCAGAAATAAAATATGCATGTTTTTTTTTTTTTTTTTTACAATTACCTCTATTTTTTACAATTTTAAATTTGTACATGTTTATTATTTATTTCATGCCTTTTAAATGGGTATGAAACATGATCAGAATAAATGCAACTAGGAGTTTTGAAGTGTTCATTTAGTAAAGGCTTGTGGTTTCATGGTCTTGTATTATTAAATAAAATCGAACATTAATGAGACAGATCTACATTTAAACAATTATATTTCATTTAAGATTTTATTTAACACGAGATAATTTTAATATAACACTAAATAATATAAATAGATATAAACGGAAGTTCATCAGGACTTCGTCAGATCGATGAGTTTTGAAGTTGCCATCTTTGTGAGAAGTTATTTTCTTATTAGCATTTGGAGACGGGAAATTCAAATAAAAAGTGAATTAATATAATGTATAATGACTAACTATATACTGTATAATTAATGTACTCTGATGTATATTATACGTTAGTTTCGTTTGAACATCAGCTCGAAGTTTGTTTGAACCTCTACATCTCGAAAAATTTTTATTTCTCTGCATTTATCACTATTAATTCAATGTAATTTTCCCTTATCTCAAAACATTTTTTGGAAAATCTCACCATGTGGAATTTTGACATTGTGCGCCAGCATGTAAATACATTAGAGATTTAACATTTTTTCATTACGGCAAATTTCCGTACAAAAACTAAGACATTTGATGTCACTTCTATTAAAGTTAGACATTTTTTTGTGCGTTACAAAAAAAATTCACGAAAAAATTTTTCGATCTCCTTGGCAACGTCTTTGTTGTGTACGAGATTTGAGCATGCATTTCTGACGTTAATGGCACCACTTATACACGTACTATTTTATCTCGTATTGTTCTCTGTACTCTCACCAGTACCTCTAACTTAAAATTATTGATGTCTCAAAATCTCTTTATCTCTAATTTTTTTACTATTCCTGTGAAATTTGAATATTGAGGTTCGACTAGTGAATAGGGAGGGACAAAAAATGTTATATATATTTATGTATGTATAGAGGAGAAGAAAATAAAAATTAAAATTTTTTGTCCCTCCCTATAGTACATAACTAGTTGTTACCCACGGCTTCGCCCGCCCGCACCATCGGTTGAGGGGAATTACAAAGCAAAAGCAGATAATTTTAAATGAAAACCCCAGAAAGTGGGGAAGGGGGGGGGTCATAGGGGGCTGATTTTTGGCGATAGAGCAGGTCCTTTATTGATAAGCCTGCCCTGAAAATTTCAAGTCGCTAGCTCAAACCGTCTAGGAGGAGATAGAATTACAAACAAACAAACAAACAAATAAATAAATACACGCAAGAGTTTTAGTATACAAGATGAAATAAATAATGAAAGAAAGAATACATCTAATGGATCAGTTTACAAGTATTTAGACCAAAGAAATTTTAAACTAAAAATATTTTTTGATCTTAGATAATACAATCAATAATATTTGTATTCAGGAAATTGGAGGATGAATGAGCGGCAAAGCAAGACAATCACCATCATATGATAGATACTGCAATAGAGCAAGATATCTTCCTCAAAAGATTAAAAACAAAATGCACTGCAGGTGCTCTACTCTGATAAATGTGGAAGGTAGGGGAGGGGGAATATATTCACTATAGCACTCTTTATATGCTATGGAGGGGGGGGGGGGGTTGTTTTCATTGTCTGGAATGTGCCCCACTTTGTTTCATATCAAAGGGATTTTTTGCAGATTTTTCACTCAAAAGTAGAATAAAGATACAATAAGCACACAAATGTTAACATCAGTTTTAAAAATGAGGAAAATCAAGATTTGTAATTGATTATTAAATTGAAATGTAACAAATGCATACATAAAATTGTTGTGCATCATACTAAGTGAATTAAAAATGGCTTCAATAACAAATGAAAAAGGAAATGCTTGCTTTGAACAACTGAAAAACTTGTTAAACATTTCAAACAAAATTCAGATCTGGGATTCACCATTGTTTCTCACTCTTAACAATTGGCCAAACAATTTCTTCACAAATTGCTAACTGCTTGCATAATACCCATCCATTCAGTTGTAAGTTAATTGACACTGCCTCCAAATCTTCAATAAAATTTGAATTACGAAAGTATCAAAAAGGCACATCTACCTGTAATTAGCTAGATTTTTGAACCATCATATTTTTACATCGCTAAAAACCATTTTTATTTTTTTTTTTACAGTGCCAGGGGAAGGAAAAAAACAAAACAAAAGCCAAGCTAGAGGTTTTAGGCTTTTATATGTGATAAAAATTTAAATTTTCAATGAATATTACTTGCACTTTAACAGATTAATATTTTAAAAAATAAAAATAGAGGTTTCAGTTTGGATTTTAATGTTCTTTTTTGATAAATACAATACTCCCCCTTATAGACCACAGGGACATTTTTAAATATGATATAGCTATATATAGAAAATATTTGAAAACATTATTTTATTGTTTACATTGCTATATCTCTTTTCATATAGCAGATCTCTTATGGCCATTAAAGGTTCAAAACAAAGGTGTAAATTGTTTAAATAAGGTCAAGTCTAATGATTCATTAGACTAGCAGTTACCAAACCAATGTTACGAGAAAAATTTGTTAAGTTTCTGTGAAAAATTAGGAAAATTAATACATGCCTCTGTATGATACATAGGTATAATAAATAAGGTACCCATGTACGTGTGAAGTGTTCAGTCCCAGGAAAGTTTGGTAGACAACGTGCTAGTAGACTATCGGACTAGAATAGACTAGATTTTGCCTGACTAATAATTCACCAAAAATAGGAGATAGAAATTACAAAATTTAATTTTAACATCTTTGTTAAAACTGATGACTACGTTAACCTAATGGTCGGGTCCTTCAATTGGAAATTAAAACAACCTTTAAAACAAAATGCATTGTGGTTAATTAACAGAGAAAAAAATATTTTCCTCTTTGCAGTTTCAAATTTCAAAATGTACTCAAATGTTAAAAGTAGGTCAATTCTAAGTTTTGTTTCTATCTAAACAGAGAATTGTTTCTATAACAATTTGAATTTCAAAATTAGTAAACCTAGGATTAAAAATTTTTCCTTGTTTCATCAGAAGTGTTAATTTAGGCTAAGGTTCCACTGCATTCAAATATCAAATTCAAACATTAATCCTTTCCCCTGCAATTTGCATAGTAAAGCAGGCCTTACATAATAATTTTATGAAATCTTTATATAAAGATTATAAAAAAAAAGTTATATAAATACCAATTGTCACTTAAAAAAAAAAAAAGAAAAAACTGAATGATTCTGATATGTAATTGTTCTAATAACCACATACACAAAAATTCGTGTTCTTTTTATAATTGCAAAATAAATAAAAAGTGTTTTTATTTTATGCCAGTTTTTAATAAATCGAAACATACAACGTGGAAAATATTTCAACTTACATTAAACATTCTTTTACGTGTTGTAATGAAAAATTAAAAAACAACTTGAATTTACAGAACTCAATTGAAAAGATCTGATTACAACACTCAAATGATAAGATAGTGATTTAAACACAATACTCTTCATGTAGGTTTCTAGTAAATTATTAATCCCAAATACATACATTTATTAATTTTTCCCAAACAATAAAAAGATGGGATTTTGATCGACACATATCGAATACCTTATTCGCGCTACCCCCGACAGGTGTTCACAATTCTGATTGTGATTCATTCGAGTGAATAATCACTTCTTACAATAGTCACTTTGAACAGTAATGAGGCCTATTAAAATTTGCATTCATAAACTTAATAAAGCAATACTGTAAAATTATCAGCAATTTTACTGATTACAATAAATAATTTTTCATTCCGATTCTTCAATATAACTTTTAAGAACCACACACATACAATATACGAATTAATTTCAAATGGATTATTCTAGCAAATTATTTTTACAAAAAAAAATACAACAAGACGAGAAAAACATACCGTTCGGCATGCAATGATCAATCCCCCCTCTCTCCTCATTCAAAACGTGCAATTCAATTTGACTGATCAATGGAGAAAAAATTATAGGCTTAAAAGTACTTCAAATGTTTACAAGAAGGAAAAGGAGGCTCCTTACCTCTTCCACC
Organism: Rhysida immarginata; assembly: GCA_023313115.1. Taxonomy (NCBI): domain Eukaryota; kingdom Metazoa; phylum Arthropoda; class Chilopoda; order Scolopendromorpha; family Scolopendridae; genus Rhysida; species Rhysida immarginata. Next base: position 5,690,603 of record JAHWFO010068719.1, on the reverse strand, counting down.
GTTAATGGTAGAACGACTCGGCTGTTGGGAGGAAACATTAAGGGAGGGAGAAAAAGAAAAAAGAAAGATTAACATATAGTAAACACTCTGTAAAATGAGATAAAACAAATACTTTATTCGTTAACAACAATTCTACAAATATTTCTTTTAGGCTTAAATTTATCCGACTTGCCGGTCTAATCAAATCATGTGAACATGGTGGTTGCAAGGTGTTTGTTCTTTTACCATTAAACCACCATTCACATGAACATTTTAACCACTACAATCTACTTCTGAACCCAGCTATTTCAAGCTCTGACAGTAAAAAAACAAATATAATAAGAAATATAATGAAATTTTATGACATTTCTAGCGTCCTACTCACTATTCTTTGATGATCATCGTTGAGTCTGTCTACACATTGGTGGCAAAGACCAAGTGACGTAGTTCTCTATTGACGTCACTTATGAGTAAAAGAGAGTCGTGTCCATAAAACCTGATACACAATATTCCAAAACAGAAAAGGGAGAAATGAACGTTTAAAAAATCTGTATTTGTTTTCATTCATTGACCATTTTTGTCTCTGACCGTCTCGGGATTGAATGAACGTACTTAAAGGAATGCAAGGGCTTAGTTTAAGTAAAAACTGTCTTTAAACTGATTCAAAATTTGAAGAAAATTTTTTCTCCCCACCTCAAATCATGAGCTGGCTTCAGTGATTATAGAAAAGGAAAAACCAGAAAGAAAGAGAGAGAAAAAAAAAGGGGGAACGTGACGGATATGACGTTTGTTTAGAAATCTTGGTGGTTCGTATAATTAAAATGAAATCACTGCCCTAGTTGCAAATTTAGAGGCCTTGTAGGTAATAGCAATTTGTAGGATGATCTTATGTAATATCATCTGCTTCTGGCGATATTACATAAACTTAAGGGCAATTAATCGCATCATTTCATGAGTAAATAGAGTAATTCCATCATCATCATCTTTATAACAATGCAACGATCATGTTTCTTTCTTTTGCGATTTACTTAATGAAATAAAAGACACAATTCCTCATATTGAACAGATTAGAACAGACCGAATTCCACTGAATCGAAACGACTTTGAAGATACGAGATATCCTTGATTACGACATAAAATTAAACGTTACTTAATCATAATGATAATTTTTATTAAAATAAAAATGGATAAACAGATAAGTGTTTGATTTCCCCGTGTTTTCTGTAACAAAAAAACAAAAAAAAAAAAAAACGGGAAATGTGACGTGTAAACCCTGATAACAAACGAATAAAAAAAAAATTAAGTATCAAATTAAAAATAAATGTATGCAACAGCATATCAAAACAATAGTAAAGGGAAGCACCCAAAAGTAGGTTGACTTTAATTTACAGAAATGTGCTAAAAGAAGAATGCTACGATCATTCTAGAAGATTTTAGTTATCAGCTTAATATAATTTATCAAGCGCATTTACACCGAGTTTTAGTCCCATGAAAAACGTTTTCACTCTCAAATCTAATCAGTACTAGACTACTGTCCTCTCATCCATCCATATCTTTACAATCGAAAAACATATGTTCAACATCTTGCTATGACGTATTTTACATTTAAGTGCATTAGAGTACTCAACTTCTTTTGACTCGTTTCCTTCCCTCACTGAATAAATTTTACTCTGCTTGTTCATCATTATTATATCTATACTGTTCCTTTGCGAGTCTACCTTAATATACTTAACAAATAAACATATTTATTATATTTATATATAAATCCTGTCTACATTATCCTGGTTTTGCTGTTATTCCATCATGCTGGTACAATCCCTGGCAAAAATTATTCAAACACAACATGCAAAAATGAATTCATAATCTTTGATAATTTTTTTAATTATTAGTATCAGTATTACATCAAAATAATAATTATATAAATATTCATTAAGGATTGCTCTACACATTTTGCCAAAAATTACATTATTAAAATAAAATTTAAAATGTGAAAAAAATATAACGCAAAAAATTATTTGAACATTCCTAACTGGAAAAAATTATGAGAACAAGTAAAACAAAACGAGAAATAATGACTTCAAAATAAAGTTCAATAGTTTGTGGCTCCTCCCTTAGCCTTTAGAACAGCTTTGATGCGATCTGGCATTGTTTGAACTAAAAATTCCCAAATTCAAACCAACTCGGTGTAATTGCAATTTTTAGCTCTTCCTTACGTGTATTGGTATTTATTTTTTTAACATTGACCAATTTTTTCAATTTCCAACAAATATTTTCTATTGGGTTCAGATCAGGATTTTGTGTTGGCCAGGCAAGTGTTTTAATGTTATGATTTTGATGATTTTTTAAATTTTTGCTGCTCGGTGACAAGGTGCATTGTTGTCTTGAAAAATTACATTTTCATCATCAAACTGTAATTCTATGGTAGTCTAATATTTCTTCATACACATCAGCATTAATTTTTCCATTAATTGATGTTTTTTTCCTGATTCTTTGGATGAGATACACCCCCAAATCATTACACAGGATGGAAATTTAATTGAATTTCTTAAACACTCCTTGTTAAATTTTTCATCACGTCGCCTCCAAACAAATATACCAGCATCATCTCCCCTAATGTTAATACCGCTTTCATGAGAGAATATTACTTTGTTCCAATCATCAACAGTCCAATTTCTATACTGTCTAGCCCACTGTAGACAAATTTTCCTGTGATGCTTTGTCAGCATTGGCTTTTTTTTTTTTTGGATTTGCAGAATTTAAAACCCATTTCATTTAATCTATTTCTTATAGTTCTATCACTAATGTTAGTATGGCACTTTTCCCACTTCTATGTTTATTTTCTTGGATATTCATTTTCTATTTTCTTTGCAAATTTTTCTTAGTGATTGATCTTGTCTCTTGCTTGTTGCTTGTTTTCTACCCTTAAAAGGAAGATTTTCTGTGGTTCCTGAGTTGTTGAATTTTTTCCATGTGTAATTTACTATTGAAAAGGCACATCCACCTTAATTTACAACATCCCTTTGAGTTTTGTCTTCTTTCAACAAGCGAATTAAGTTTTGTTTTTTTTTTTGTTCTTTTTTCATCATTGCTTAGCTCTCGTAATTTGACCATTTTAATTATTAATGTGATTTATTACCAACACTAATTGTGCAGTAAACTGTTACTCTCTGCATTTATATAATGCACTTGTTCCATTGAACATTAAAAAATCACAATTTAATTAGCCTATTGTGAAATGTTCTAATAATTTTTTCCAAAGTTGGGCATGTTTGAATAATTTTTTTTCCTTAACCTATGTTATTAAATATTTTTTTGACAGCTTAAATTTTATTTTAACAATGTAATTTTTGTCCCATATGTTCAACAATAAATATTTGTATAATTTTTATTTTGATGTAATACTAATATTAATAATTTAAAAAATGTTGTGTTTGAATAATTTTTGCCAAAGGTTGTATATCAGTTTATTCTATGAACTTGATTCACTTTCCTTTGCATTACAGTATTTCATAATATTAATTGAGCAGTTTATATGTATTGCTGTTCTTGGATGCCTGTTTCACTATCTTCTAACAAATTTATTGAATGGTTCTTTATTATAGCACTTGAGTTCTTTTGCATTCACTGATCATCATTCACTTCTATATAGAATAGTGATAAAGCCAGAAACACCAACCCCACATAGAACGAACCATTTTATTTACATGAATGCTCATTTCAGAGGCCAATCCTCAGAAGGCTAATCTTTCTTATTACTGTACTTGCACGCTGGGACAGTAATGACAGTGAGAATACCGACTTAGAGAATAGTTACGTTTATCCAATAGCCAATCGTCCTACAAGGTGCATAGCCAATTTCAACCAACTGATGGTTAGTTAAACACTAATCTGATAACAATTACCAAAATGATCGTTAATGTAAGCATTGTAAAAAAAAAAAAAAAAAAAAAAAAAAAGACATCAAGCTTAACATAGAGGTGTACTAATTACAACTTTAAAATCTCTTAGATGAAAATGACTTCATTGAAGGGAGTGGTTTGGGGCAAGCAAAAGATTAATTTTAATCTAAACAACCCACAACTTGTGCCCCCCCCCCCCCTAACAGGCTGAAGTCTAACACGTGGTTTTTATAATAAAGTACAAACACAAACATTCATGCCCCTAGCAGGATTCAAACCTGTGACTTGCTGGTTGCAAGAGAGATAAGACCATTGCCTCAGCACTCTCGGCCAACAAGTGTCATTGCCTCTGTGGATATCTACATTTGTAGACTGTGTACATTTGACTCTCCTTGTGAGCATCATTAGCAGAATACAATGAACAGATTAAAGCTATA
>JAHWFO010068719.1:5647035-5669058 GCA_023313115.1 Rhysida immarginata | reverse complement strand
CAAACATGATGCAATAATTTTCTATTGAAAAATGGAAGGAAAAATTCGCTGTCACAAGGTGTCTGCGATAGCCCAAACTGGTAGAGCCGTCGACCATGACAGTCAAAGTTCCAGGTTCGAATCCAGGTCGCAGAATTTTTCCTTCCATTTTTCAATAGAAAATTATTGCATCATGTGTGGAGGTCATCTCCAGTTTATATTTATTTATTTATCTTCTCTTAGATAGTTTATCACATGTAAAATATATTAGGAGATAAGTATTAGTTATATACATACATGTATTATTATTAAAAAAATTAAGGATGAAAGAGTTTGAAAAGATTATGCAAGAAATTGTTTGTACTTTTTTTTCCAAACTTAATTGCAGGGTAACATGAGACGGAGACCAAATGGTGGAGGCATATTCTAATATTGGTCTTACTAAGGTATTACAAAGAAATATTGAGAAGTTTATATTACTAAAGCTTAAAGAATTTCTAATGATAAAATATGTAGCTTGATAAGCTTGATAAGTTGTAATAAAATTAATATGGTCATTGAAAGATAGTTTTGAGTTGAATATGACTCCTAGATCTTTAGTACAGTGCTCCCTCTATATAATGGCTCTCTACATAATGCCAAATTTATAATGGCAAGTCCATATAACAAAGTTTTTTCTGGAAAATAAAAACTGCAGATTTTCATTGTAGAAGAGTATTGTTTAAAATCTAGTCATACATATGAACAGACTTTTTAAGTGAATAAGTAATACAGTGACAATTATCATTAACTGACATTTTATTTTCACTACACCATGATTCAATCGATTGAAGATCGTATTGTAATTCTTGAGAGTCAATAGAAGTATAGTACTAATAATTTTGCCTGTTTTTAGTACTAGTAATTCTTCTTACAACACCTACTTGACTCAAACAAATTTCATTTGAACATGCCTCATAAAATCAATAATGTGACATCACTCCTTCTGGGTATTCATATTTCATTTGCTAATGTATAAATAACTAGAAACTGTAACTAGCAGGGAGCTGCAATTGCCTCTCATCCAAGCTAGTTACAGGCTCACTATTGCTAACCACCGATGTGTGTGAGTGTAGCGTAGACAGATTGAGATTCCGACTCCAGTCAACGGGAATATTTATATTTATTTACATTTATTTTCACAAACAGGAATGTTTGTCATCTCCATTTTGGGGAAATTCGCCTTGGAAATTCTTTGTCTTCAATACCATGAAATTTAGAGAGTCGAGTTGCAACAGAAACAGAAATATTGAAGTCATAACTTTTATCATGGAGCATCTGCAATGGAAGTATGATTAGAATATTTTTAAAACCAATGTAGGAACAGTTGTTACCAGAGGGATACTCTACCCACATCTATTCTTAATATCAGTTTTTAATCAATCTAGTCATTAATTAATTACAGTAGTCAATTATTAATCTATTAGTTAGTATTATATCAGCTAAAGGATTGATTAATTTTCCTTTTGAGGTATGTATGATATTCGCTTAAAGAATTGCTATCTTTTGCGATTGAACTCAAAACAAGTAAATAAATCCTTTAAGTAAGGAAGGAAAATAGGAAAAGATAATTTCATAGCCTGTGAATGAAACAGGGGCATTTGGATTACTACCAGTATTTGATTCCCAGATGTAGAATTGCCTCATCCATCTTTATTTGCCTTAACTACAGAAGTCTGGCAATTAATACATTTTCTGATATTCTTTTCATCTACAATTTGCTTTATTTACATTACTTTGAAATGATTTAAGATTAAAAAAAAAAAAAAGATAGAAGTATAACGTACACCGGAGGATATTTACCTATTCTCCCAAAACCAAATATTCCTACAGTCGAATCTGCTACCTCAACTCCAAACAACCATCCCTTGGGCATGAGAGGTTTCGTCCAACCACCTCTGGAAAAAAAACTTAGTTAAGTGATCTCAATTTAAACAAAAGGGAGAACTTTTCTTTAATAGGAAAGAAGAGGAAACATCAGCAACATGAATTTAGAGCTCATCATAATCAATATGAACAATATGGAACAAGGAGAGAGGGAGGGAGGCAAAGCAAATACTGATGTAAGCTTGTCATGATGACTACTAATGAAGTATTATAAATAATTTTTCTAAAGCCAACTTTTTATGATTATATGATCTTGATGTAATGCCAAAAAATTATGGAGATACGAGGGTTATTTTTTTTTCAATCTCCGATTACGCTGCTAAGTGACTAGCTGAGCAGTAGGAGGTGGATCTGAACACTGCACGGCTCTCCCACCATAATGTCTGCTACTGCTGAGTCCAACACATTAGTTGGAGCTGAGCTGCAGGTCCCTTAATATGGCTGGCATGATTGATTCTCCACTAAATGCAAAATGCATAGCATCATTCCTTTTCTACAGGCAGAAGGGAATAGAACAGCAGAAATTTTTTTGCCAAACGAGTCACATATATGGTGCAAACTATGTAAGTTATGGTATTCTGTGAGAATGGTACAAGAAATTTATAGATGACCGAACTGATGTTCATGATGAAGGTGTATAAGGATACAAGTCTGTCGGTAGTGAAGACGTTGTTCAGCGAGTTGACCAAATGGTTCAAGTGACTTTCATCTTTTTTCAAAAGCTGAAGAAAAGTCTGGGAGGACAGTGCTTCTGCACAACAAAGAGCTTCAAGACGGTGTGGAGGCCTATCTCAACATGCTGGCGGTAAACTTCTATGAAGAGGGTATTGGAAAACTCATCTACCAGTATGACAAATGTCTCAATCTTTACAGTGACCATGTCAAAAAAGTAACTTGGATTGTATTTGATTCTTGGTAATAAAATAATTTTATTATTCACACACTTCTTTATTTTATGCCCCATCAGAAGTTGAAAAAATGTAGCCCTCTTAAATAGTAATAGGAAAAAAGAATTTAATGATCTGTATATGCATTTCAACCTGAAAAGTTGAAACAGTTGAGCTGTGACTTTGATGAAGATATTGTCGATAATAGAATTTGAAAACATTAATCCATTTATCATGCAAACAGTGGACGGATAGCTGGATGGATAAGCATACATACCAAGCGTGCATTCTTATAAATAAATTTCTGCTAAAGCTCCTAATAAACCGTACAATTGGAATTGCTATACATTTTTGTGACATACTTTTTTCCCCCTCAAAGTATTGTTGCAGAAAATCAGGGGGCATTTTATATGTTCTAACTTTGCTGGAAACAATTTCTTGTGACTACACAGAAGCACAAGTGAATGAGTTACTATGCTTAAATAGGGGTTCATTGTACCATTCAAAACTCAAATGGATATACATGTATACCAATTCAAGAATTTATTTTCATTATTATACAGGGCGATTCACAATGAATGTAATAAACTTGGGCAATTTTTAGAGAAGTTGGTTGAAAAAAAAATGTCATATGAACATATCTGGCATTCCAATTAGGTAAAGAATTACAACAAATCAAAATTTTATTAGTGTAGTAGCAAATAGGTAAAAAAAAAAATTACATTATGAATTTATAATTAATTAATAAATACCAGTATATATAATTCAAAAGTCAGCAACAAAAACGATAGAAAAATTTGAGTGGTTAAGGGCGTAATCGAAAGATCACAGGGTTACAAGTCTTCAGATCAAGTCACCAAAGGGTACCACAGAATTAGTTGAGAACCAAAGTGGTTGTGAGGCTTTCTTTCTAGGAGGTATTGCCAGAAGCCTTTGCTTTCTCTGAAAGCTCTTGCCTCTGTTGAACTGGCTCAGTTTTAATTCAGTTTCATTTGCCGACATTGCCTTCAATTTAAAGTTATTCTTGGCAGCAAAAAATATGCAACAGAACTATGTAAGTTTCATTTGGACAGCCTTAACCATTTTCGAGAAAATTAGGTTTAAAATATTAATTTCCATATTCTCATAGACTTCTGTTCGTTTGTGAACGACGAGTAGTTTAGGCCAACTTCTGGCACTTCCATCGATGTTAGAGTAGCTTTTCCTTCAATGGATAGCCAAAAGTATTTTTAGACTAATGTGGCGTTGCTCTACAGGGCAGCAATCAGAAATTTTTCTGTCTTTAATACTTTTCGAGTTAGGAAATTGATTGCCTTAAATTTGGGGGTCAAGGTCAAATTTCAGTGTGGCAATGAATTCCCCATCCCCTATTACCTATAAACCACACTCATCCGATCTCGCCTACCTGGCAGCCTTGAGATATCTGCCATGTTACCAGACTCTTTGGACACCCTGTATATGCGAGTTGAAGGGGAGCAGCTCAACTATATCAGACGCAAGCAGACTCGACTGGATGAATCAAGAGGTCATGGAATACCTCTTCTGTGATCCTGTTTTCTTCCTTTGTTGGATCACCTTGCAATATGCATGAGTGGTACCTTAATACTATGAGAATCATGCAAATGTTTGGAAAGCCTTATAAAAAAAATGATGGTAGAAAATTGGAAAATTGGAAATATATTTAGTAAATGAACTAAACATTCCCATACATCATAAAAAAAAATAAATTATGAAGATAAAAAATAAATTATCAAAGATGGAATTTGAACCCGTATCTGCAAAACAGAATTCTAGCATTTTACCACTAGACCACCTGAACACGATAAAGTCTATGCTACAATTTGGGCATTTATAGTGTAGGCAATTATAAAAAAAATTTATGAATTTTTTTTCTCAGAAAATTTTGAGAAGTGTTTCAAATGGCTTTACATGGGTGTTTAATTTGATGAAAGATACTGGTAGAATATTTTTTATCAAAATAGGCGAGTCAAAATAAATGGAGTCTCCTTGTGAGTATTGGCTAAAAGAGCTTATTGAGGATTTTAGGAAAAAAGAAATTTTTCAGAAAGCCAGCTATCCTTATTTACACCATCATGTTTCAGAAGAGAGGGACCTACATGCACACATTCTCAGGGTTCGCACTTACTCGCAATTTACACGTCAAATATGTATTTTTGCTAAATATTAATGTGTGATTTTTTTTTGACCAGCGAGTCAAAATTGACTTGTTAAATTTTGAATTTATCAGCCATATCCTTCTCACTGCTTATTTTTACAAGCTGTCTTTTTTAAATTTCTAATCAACTATAGAGATTGTGGATGCATGTAAAAATATGAAAAGCTAAAAAGAATCTAAGATTTGACTTGCAGTTTTCAGACTGAGAAGTCAAGCTGATTCACAGGTTTCTGGTCCTAGAGGGAATCTTGCATTCTGCTCACTCTTGATGAGCAGGCTTCTATTCAAACTTTGGCTCATATAGATAAGTACGTTTGTGTACAGAAATTCCAGACCAAGTACCGAAAAGGCAAGTCTGTGAGATTCATACCTCATACACGGTTCAGCAGCCATGGTTCATAAAACAATACTAGTTGACTATTTCTCAAGCTTCATCACTTACAAGCTACGAACAGGTAATTTTCATTATAATGTTGGGATTTCAACTACTGAAAACTTATTTGCTTAGCCATATTAGGAAAAAAAGACACAAAAATAGCTTCACAATGCTTTAACAATAGCATTTATAATAATTTCACCTTCTAATTTCAGACATAGCTTCTGGAATTCTACGAGCTGCTGCCAAAAGTAAAGAAACGGTCATCTCTGCCATTGTATTGGTTAAAATATTTGGCGTATGTCCCACGACGATTCCTCTAGAAATAAACTTTTAATCTATCTACTGGCCTATGCAATTCACCAATCAGATAAAAATTTTATGAAAATAATTTGCAGATACACAGGGCCTAAGATAATTATTTTTACAACTTTGTTTGTAAATAAATTGATTTAAAAATTACTGTTGAATCACATACAGATAAAAATATATCAGTTTTTCAAATATCAAGAACACAGCTTGTTACTTAAAAATATCCAAACGTTCTTTAACTTGTATCAAGCACTCTAAAGAATGATAAAATAGAAATGTCCTGATGCGTCTGGGTTTTTGTTTCATGAGAATTGGAGCAAATCCTGCTACAGAAGATGGGGGATTTGGCTGGGCACGTAATCTTCATTCTCATTTGTCCCAAAAATGTTCATTAGGGTTTAGATTGAGGCTCTATGAAGGCCATTCCAGTATTTGAACATCCATGTCATCAAACCATTGATGCACAAACTTTGATGTGTGGACAGAATAGTTCTGTTGGAACAGAAAAGGGCCTTCCCTGAATTGTTGCCAGAGTGTTGGAGGTGCAGCATTGTCAGACTGTCAAGATATATTGCAGCGTTCACTTTTCCGAAACAGATTTTGAAAATCTTTCATAGCCGTCGGAGTTAGAGTTACAGACATGTTTCCCTACACATACAGCATAAAGCACCTTTTGGTACTTATGTAATAATTGGAAAATTAAAAAACAAATATTGTGGACATGGGAACTAAAGCACCCAGGCCAAAGCACAAAGAAATCACACAGAATTATGCCTCTGCCACCAAATTTGACGTTTGGCAGATTGTGGTCGGAAATGAATCGTTCCCCAGGCATCTGCCAAACCCAGACGCGTCCTTCAGACTGCCAGATTGTGAAGCAAAATTGATCACTCCAAATACGTGTTTCCACTGTCCCACACTCCAATGGCTGGAGATTTGCACCAATGCAACCATCACTTGGCACTGATATTAGTGACGTTTGGCCCATGAGTGGCTGCATCTCCATGGAAATCCATGTTGTTTCTTAGCTCTTGATGAGCAGTCCTGTCGCTGACAACAACCTGTGACACATTTTGAAACTCACAAATGATTGCTGCCATCAGGGACTTGAGATGTTCCTTCATTACCCTTTTCAGCAATTGACGGTGCGATCAGTAAATTTCTACAGCCTACCACTTTGTCCTGTTGCACTTTCACATCCTATGTTTCCGTTCTACAATTACATCATTTACAGTTTATTTTGGCACTTGTAGCAAGTTGGATACTTCATGAACCTATTTTCCAATGGTGCCATCTGATGATTATGCCATGTTCATAGTCAATGAGCCAACTGATTAATTGTCTGTGTTATGCACGTATTTGAACTCTTAATCCTTCACAAGCGCTTTTATATCGTTTGATGACATATCAGACAGTGTGCTCAGTCAAATCTACATCTTTGCAGAGGTGCCGGAATAATTTTGGTCATATATCAGTGAAGCTTTTTCTTTCCTCCCTAAAGTAACGAATGTCACATATCCATCATCAATTATATTTACCCTGTGAACAAAGTTGCAAAGATAACGTTCATAAACCCCAGAGGTATAATATTTTACCTTTTTTTGCATTCATTTATATTGATGTGATCATAACCAACTGACACGGTGCTAATACATTTCAAGTTTGGCCCTGTTATAAAATTACGATTGGAATTTCAAATAAATGTAATTTCACACAAACACACACACACACACATAGACAAATTACAATCTTAATGACTTATAGGAGATTTAGGAAGAATTAAAAGTTATTTTCACCCCTATCCATTTAGATAAAATTTATTTGTAATTATTTAATGGTTAAACCAATGCCACAGAGGTTTATTCACGTTTTTTGTGAATGAAATTTGAATACTTTGTACTACTATTGAAACCTTATGCACTAATGTTCTTTACGTTAGGCTTGCATTAACCAAGGTAGCAATGACACAATATTAGAGTTTGCACTGCAACAGTGAGCACTGAAGGGACAATGTCCCATGCTTCATTGCAGGCTTTTCGTAGACCATCTAATGTGACAACTAGGCAATGGACAACAGGCGATGGACAAATGGGCGATGGATAACTGGGCAATGGACAATTAGGCGACAGAAACTTGGTGACTCTCTATAGAAAAACATACCGGTAATGAATTTTTAAAGTCTCAAACATTGAAGCTCATACCGTGTGGGGTATTTAATATTTAAATTGGATCAATATATTAACGAAAACATTTTAAAATTTATTACATCTACGGTTTGAAGAAATATTGGAGATTTCACTGTGTTATACATAAGTAGTGTTCTTCTTATTCTTTTTGTTCATTTTATAATGTTTCATTTCACTTCCTATATTCAGTGTGTCCCAAAAGAAATATTTGATTTGATTGACTCACTGCATGAATGCACCAATGAGATGCAGGGGGCATGTCAATTGGTATAACAGCTTTCGGGAATTCAGTTGCCATGGAACGTTTCAACAGAGCAGTTTTTAACATTCAACAACATTCTGTTCTCGGATGAGGCACATTTCCACCTAAATTGCCATGTAAAACAGACAGAAATGCCGGAAATACAGGCCGGGTATTCAAATACACGCCGGTCTTGAATAAAAGCTGGGTGGGGTGTTAAAAATAGATTAAATGCTGGGTCTTTTTCGGGTCATCGATATAAATTCCGGCAGTTTTTCCTCATTTTCAGATTATTAAACGTTTTTCCATGTGTATGCCTTCTCATTGTGCTGTTTCATTTAACTCATTCTAATTTCGACCAATCCCATGGTGCCTTACCCTTGCCGTTTCTGCATATAAAGAAGTTCTCGTTTGTAGGGTGTCATTACAAACTTCTCATAGGTAGGGTAATCATTTAGACTCTAAGCTCGTCGTTATCAAGGTTGTTATTCTTCTCCATTCAGATTAGTTTTTTGTTACTTCATTTATTTCACTCTATTTTAAGTACCGGATTTATTGCAGGGTGACTAGCAACCGGGAAAGTCAGGGAATTTTACAAATTCAGCAAAAAAATGCGAAATTGGAACGAAAATTTTGAAAAATGTCAATAATATTCTATCAAAATAGATTTTTTTTGGTGCTGGTGGTCAGGGAAAATTACATGATAAATCGAAAAAAATCGGGGAATTTTACAAAATCGTTTTGCTAGAAACCCTGTTATTAGGGATAGCCCTTAACGCCGGGTCTCGATTAATCGCCGTGGGGGGCCCCCCGCCAGACCATTGAGACAAATAGACGCCCGGACCTGTATTGAAGATTTTACGGTATTTGTATTTTGTTTCTGAAAGCCAGTTTTCTTTTTCCTATTTTTCAAGTTAAACGCTCTCCTTATGTAATGGGATTAACACACCCCTCACCAATTGAATTCGATTAACAACCCTTGTTCTTCAGAATTGCCTTTCAATTTTTGACCTACTCATGAATTCCCTCTTTTTTTGCTTTACATAGGATCTTACCTTCCCTCCTCCTATATTCCTTTCCTGTGTCCACTACTCCATCCTATTATTATACAAAATAACTATATTTTTATCCGAAATTTACATTAATTTCTTATTAGTCGTATATTGTCACCAACCTATGCATATTACACCCATTATCCCCCCAGTAACGCAACAATTAACCATTTTCTTCTTTTAATTAACACTTTTTTCACAGTCTTTACAAATAACTTGTAAAGACTGTTAAGAAATTTGTAAAGTTTCGAATAATGCAGCCGGTTTACAGTGAAAAAAATTTTTTAATGCTTAAATTGGATCAATATATTAATAAATATAATTATAATTTATTAGGGGTTCGATCTATTACATCTGCATTTGGCTGGAAGTAAATATAAAGAAAACCATAGATATTCATTAATGAATATTTCATTAAAAAAAATTTTTCCCCCGAAGAGGATCATAGTAATAGTAAGTTATATGTTAAAAAATTTATAATATAGAATCTGGTTATTTTAGATTTGAATTAGGGTTCTTGGACAAAATTATGATTAGAATTTCATTTATGAATAAAAAATATAGTCTTGCTTGGTTATACTGCAAAGATAATACTGAACATGAACAACAACTTTTCACCACTGAGGATATTATATGAAATGTAATAAAATAAAAAAATTTAATTTTAAAACTGCAGGTGGAATAAATTTTGACATGTATTCATTAATATATTGATCCAATTTAAATATTAAAAAAATTCCACTCTGTGTGAACTTCGATGTTTGAGACGTTAAAAATTCATTGTATTTTTCACAAAGTTTCTGTCACCCAGTTGTCCATTGTCCAGTTACCTGTCGGTCAGTTGTCCATCAACCAGATGTCACATACCTTCTAAAAGTCATTGATTTCTCAAGACCCTTTTGGGTAGACCAAAGCATAGCTGTCCATAGGAGCAGCATCTGGTGCTTCACCAGAATATTACTGAAGTCGATAGCCCTGATTCTTGTTTCTACACCCATCCTGTTCATGAAAGCAACCACTGATTTTGCATTGTGGCTTGAAGACTTATCCTGGTGAAGTCAAACCTGATTCTTTACTGCACCATAGAGATGTAGGATATCAGAGCGATAAATTAGTTCCAGGATGTTTGTCTGATAATAGGCAGCATTAATTTTTGTTTTTGGTAAAAACTGTGCAACGTTAATTTTCTGTTAAAGCTAAATCCAGTGGCAAGCATACGAGATGTGTTTAAAAAGTATCAAACCTTTGGTTGGTGGGGAAAAAATACATTTATTCATATACTCTAATTTCCTTCACAGTTAGGTACACACTTTTCCCAGCAGTCCCGCCATTGTTGAAAATACTTCTGGAATGCATCTGTCAGAATGGTGTTCAGCTGGGCTGTCTTATTTCGCACAACAACCGCTCTTGATTCAAATCTGATCCCTTTCAAAGAATTTTCAACTTGGGAATAATCAAAAATCACACTGAGCCATGTTGGGTGAGCAGGGAGCCTAAGAAAGCACAGGAAAGTCTGCATCAGATGTAAACAATGGGCTCATGAAATCCATTGTCCCAAAAATCCTTTTGGAATCTTGCAAATGGTTTGTGCTTGAGTATCAACAAGATTTTGGCAAAATTTGGTGCAATGTTGTGGCTCAACTCGTTCCATCATTTTTACAACAATTCACAACCCAACAGGCACTCATCCTCGCTCGTACATCGATTACCAGAGAATAACGCCATCTGTGGAGAAAAAATTCAAATGTTCTCATGAATTTCACATCTCCAAAAGAGGGCTCCTGCGTCTTGTTTCCGGGAGGAAAATTAAAGTTCAATAGTTTTTGAACACACCTCGTAAATCCTATAGAAAAAATTTCTTTGCATTGTTAGACAAGTTTCTTTTGGCTCTTTTTTTTTTTTTGCAATAAAAAAATCACTCAAATCATGTTCAGTTGCTTATGTAGAACCATGCTTTGTCTAAGGCTATCACTTTTTTCCAGTCATTCATGCAATCTCCATGTGTGGGTCTTGCACTCTACAATATGGCATGGCAGTAATTTGTGAACTGCCTTGTGCTGTCATTCCATTTGCAAATCTTGGTTAATAATGTGATCTCTGGCAGAAAGGGCAATGCTGTGTTGGGTTTAGAGATTTACTGTTTTGATGCTAGCTTGATTTTCCCTATCACTTCAGGACTGCAATTTGGGATAGGGTGCTTCCAATGTGGTGGTATGAGTTTGGTTCTAATATGTAAATGAACAGCAGCCTCAGATATAGTAAAGTTATGACTTTTACATTGAATTATCTCATTATCTGAAGTCAGAAAATGCATTCATACCTTCCCAAAATGGTATTATTCACACTGGCATTCTTTTTCCTAAGCCTACAACTGAAGCAGGATCTTATTCTTCTTTGGGAATGGCTTCACATGACAACAATAACATGGACTCACGATAAGAATCACGCAAGCCATGCAGCATCCAATTTTGTTCACATAAACGTGAATCAACCACTGTAATATACTGTAATATTGCATTAAACACTTTACCATATACACTGCTGCCTCTTTATGTCGCATATTTTGGGAGCCAAGATTTCGCTGCCCACAACATAGCGACTTGGGATATCGAGAGTTTGATGTTCCGCAACAGATGGTGTGACTTTGAATAGCACTATGTTTAAATGACAATAACACAATCAATTCATCTTTAATAAGTTTTAATGCCAAACAAATTTAAGCAATAAGATTTTTTCATTAATAGTTGTTTGTAATTGTATATTTATAATACAAAAATAGAAAAGAAAAACAACCAATGAAACGTAATTTATGATAAATTTTGAACAAAAGAATCCATTGTTAATTGCTTCGTTGATTCCCTCTTTTTCTTTTGGGCAGTTTCTAAAATTACTTTTAAATGTACAATGTTTGTAATGCATGTATCTTGTCAATGTTTTCAGACTCGATCCATTCTAACGCTATTTGACTGGATCGAAATAGGCCTCTGTATCACACAAAAGCAGAAGACAACTGGAAGATCATCTTAAATTGATTGTCTCAAAGGCACTTGTCCAAAGAGCCAATGAGAATATTCTTCCATAGCTCACAGTTCCCAGAGCCGATGACTAACATTGTTGGATGACCTGCCTTACTCGTGTACGTACAGTAGAGTCCATTTTTAAGAACTGCGGATATAAGAGTAGTCTGGCTTTAAGTGCAGTTTTCTCCCTCCCACTGAAAAACGACCAAAAAAAGGGGGGGGGGGTTCTAGCCATTGACTGTAACTTATCAGATGTTGCGACATAATGGGGCAGCATTGTATTTGTAATGGAGAATCCCTTTT
Organism: Rhysida immarginata; assembly: GCA_023313115.1. Classification (NCBI taxonomy): domain Eukaryota; kingdom Metazoa; phylum Arthropoda; class Chilopoda; order Scolopendromorpha; family Scolopendridae; genus Rhysida; species Rhysida immarginata. Next base: position 5,656,600 of record JAHWFO010068719.1, on the reverse strand, counting down.
TGTTATTTTTTGATGAAGTGGCTAGTTATACTTTATTTCTTAGATATTTTTTTGTAAAAAATATTGAAGTATTAGAAGGATTTTAGCCAATTTCATCATACAATATTTTCAAACATTCAAAACTGCAAAAATAAACCTATTAAGAAATATCAAATTGCAATTGTTAGACTTTGCAACAATGTCTAATGAGTGAAATCCTAAGTTTAACTTGTCATGCCAGTCCAATTTCCATTAGACAGACACATTAATAACATTTTATAGCTCATGAATATTAACATATCAACAGATTTTTTTAAAATTTCCCATTGAGATACAGGCAGTTATTTTTACTGGAGATGTCAGCAGAATGATAATTTTGAGTGTTTTCTTAAGAACTGAAATTTCTTAAAAATTATTAGGTTCATTGATGAAAACTCAGTTGGAATGCATTTTGATAGATAAAATTTGACCTTGAAAAAATAAAACTTTGCATTAAGTCAAAATTTGACCTTACATTAAAAACTTCCAATGTCCTTTAACATATCCATGTATATTTAATATTTAAAAAAAGCTACATCTCTTAAGAAAACACGCTCTATCCTCATTATTTTTAAAGTTTGAAGGAAGAAAAAAAACTAGAAACGTTAAAAAGAAATGAAAAGAAAGCTATCTTAAAAGAAATTTTAAAAAAAATTGGAAAAAGTTATTTCTAAATTCTGGAATGTTTGTTCTATCAATTCATATGCCAAGTTCCGTAAATGCAAAAAGATTTTGATAGAACATAGAATGACTATAAATTCTCTAAATCAGAGAATGATGAAAAAGCTTTTTAAAATTGATAATTTCCCCTATTTACCAGCACAATTCAAGAATTCTTCATCCACTTTTTCTGTCACTGTTAAAAGTACTGCATCCTTTCCTTTGATTGAATCCAGGAGCTTTTCCCGAGGCATTATATCATTTAGAGCATATAATTCCACATCAAACCTTAACGAGTGAGAAAATTATTATTTCAAAAGTTTAACATTATTAATTTGCATTTTTATAATTTTTCTATCTATATCTATCTGTTCTTTTGCTAATAAAACAATAAATTAGACATATAAAAACGTTTATGTATTTTCTTTGCACTAATTTCATGATGAGAAATGTTTAAAAACAAGCATTGTAAATTTATTTTTCTTTTACAATTTAGAATTCTTCACACATATAAATAACTTTTTTTAACTCAATAAATAGAATCATTTAAACTATTTTTCCTTACTTTTCTCGGAGAAGGGCAATTGCTGTTTGAGAGAAATCTGCTCTTGTAGCCAAAATTTTAGGCTTTTGTTTTCCTTGTTCCATTATTTAGTTTTAGCACAAATTTTTCTTAATAGCTTGTTGTAAAATGAAAAACAAAAAGGAAAAAAAAAAAAAGACAGGCTGCCAATTTATTGCGACAGTGATACAAATCCGGTGGACTGCTGATCATGTCATCATCACCATCATTCTCATTTGCTCTTATCATAGGACTAGAGTTCAGACAGTGACAAAGATCGCAACCTTTAATATATGGGAAAAAATTCCTAAATAAGATAATGGAATTCATTAAACAACATTCATTTTCTTATGTTACATTAAACATTTTTTTTTTTATATTTTGGCTGATAAAAAAAATTAATACAAATTATTTTTTTAAAATAATGCATCTGAATATGAAAAAAAATTATCTGTTTTTATCTCAATTATGGGTTACATAATCTTACTTTATACAAAAGATCCTGCTGATGATAAAAGGTGGGGCCTACTTCTAGCAAATTAAATACAACTCTCTCTCAATACATTTCCCAAAATTTTGAAGATAAAGTAGACAGTTTTAGCTATGCTACCATGATTTCAATTCTATTGATGTTTTTTTTTTTTTTTTTTTTTTTAATTCCTCCTCCTTTTATGCTATTATGAGACTTTAATTAAATGATTGCCCTGTTCATTTATCTATCTGTAAAAAAGATTTAAGGATTTACTTAGCAGTAATCTGGTTTCACTGCCAGACACCTTGCATAACTGACTGAAGGGTCAGAAAGCCACTTCAATTATTATAAAATCTTATTACTTGGCTTAAATTATCAAGATAATAAAATTACAATAAACAGTGGGTCTAAATTATTTTTTGGGGGAGGGGTTATGTTAGAATTTGGCTTGTGTTCATCTAAAATTCCAATTGTTTTTTAATAAAAATAAAATCAGACATTATATAATGAATAATATAATGTTATCCATCTCCATTAAAAAAACAGACTGATGACAGTAAATGATACAGTTTCTTTTTTCATATTAAACTAAAGTTAAGAAATACATTTAAACATAGCATATAAATATTTTTTTATTATTTATTTACCAAAATTACATGTATTAAAATAGTAAATTATAAAATATTATATTTTTATAATAGTGTACATAATAGTATTTTATTAAAATTAATTTACATGATTTTAATATTATCACCAGCCAGAGAAATCTTTAAACTGAACAGAGTCATACAAAGTCTTTTTCTTCTTGGGAGGGTTTGAACTACCAGCCACTGAGGAATCATGCCTGTTTACAAAATAAAGTTAACAAAAACAAAATTAAAAAAAAAAAAAATAATGACATCACTTCCTTAAAACATCAAATTTAATGAACTGATTATACAGGATGTTTTTGAATTGAGTACAGATTTTTTGGGAGATGATAGAAGAGGTCCTTAGAAGTATTTTTTTGTCTTATGAACATGGAGACCCCGCAGCTCCGTTTACTTACAATATTGCATTGAACAATCAAATGACACAGAGACGCAGTGTGCGTTGGTAGGCCTAGATTATTTTATTTTTAACAATTAACACATCAAGTGAACTTTTTAAAACAAATCTTTACCTACTGCTTTCCCAGAATGCGATTAGCTCATTTACATATGGACTAATCGTATTTTACAAAGGGGTTGGATACCATGGAATCTCCTTGACGAAGTTTGTCCTAAGACTTTTCAATAAACAAGCACGTGCACCTTGGAATTTCTTTGCAAACAATTACTTTAAATGCTATTACAGTAGATTGCTTGTGTTAATTGTTAAAAATAAAATAATCTAGGCCTACCAACGCACACTGCGTCCCAGTGTCATTTGATTGTTCAATGCAGTATTGTAAGTAAACGGAGCTGCGGGGACCCCATGTTCATATGACAAAAAATACTTCTAAGGACCTCTTCTATCATCTCCCAAAAAATCTGTACTCAATTCAAAAACACCCTGTATAAGAGTAGGAGTTGTAATATTGAATAATTAATTTAAAATAGTAACTCCTTTTGATTAAAAAAAGAAAAAATAAAATAAATCTTAAAAACAATGGTAATGAAAATCCCCAATGTGGAGAAATGCAATAATGAAGTGGACGGAAACACAGATGAATCGAAGGTCTTGTGGAGCGTATTATGTAGTTCTGGATGAAGCAGACAAACACAGGTGAAAAGAAGAAACACAGGAAGGTCTTGGTGAAGAGCTAGGAGAATGTTACAAGAAATCACAGGAAAAAACACAGTAACAGGAGAAGAAGAACTATGATGAAAGTCCGATGATCAGGAACGTTGATAACAATTTTAATAGGAATTGAAACAATAAAAAAACGTTTTCGGGATATTTTTTCCCATCTTCAGTTTATAAAAATTTTTTGAATAAAATTTCCGTTAAATTATAATGAAAACATAATAATGTAAACGATAAAATCAAAACAATTGTGCTTTCTTGTAACATTCTCCTAGAACTTCACCAAGACCTTCATGTGTTTCTTCTTTTCACCTGTGTTCGTCTGCTTCATCCAGAACTACATAATACGCTCCACAAGACCTTCGATTCATCTGTGTTTCCGTCCACTTCATTATTGCATTTCACCACATTGGGGGACTTTCATTACCATTGTTTTTAAGATTTATTTTATTTTTTCTTTTTTTAATCAAAAGGAGTTACTATTTTAAATTAATTATTTAATGAACTGATCTTAAATTTCAATTCTTAACAATAAAAATAAGATTTCCTAACATTACCATACATGGTGCATTCAAAAGTTCTGTGACTACATAAAAAAATACTAAAATATTTGAGAAAAAAGAATTTCATTGAATTATTTTTCTACACATTCTTCCCTCTCCACACACTGCATACAATATTTATAGGCTCTGAAAGGAATTTGAAAGTCTACTAATAAAAATCCCATTCAGAACGACCATCATATTCCTCTTCATTGACTCCACATCTTCAAAACGCTTTCCTTTAAATGCGGATTAAGCTTGGGGAAGAACACAAAGTCTGCGTGAGCCAGGACAGGTGAGTACGGAGGGTGTTCAATGATCATCACGGTTTTCGCCAAAAACTGACATAGCACTGAAACGGTGTTATTGTGCAGCAGAAACCAATGACCTGACTCACAGGGTTCCCTTTGTACGTGGCAAATCTGGTTCAAAGGCCATTTTAAAACTTTTTGTAAAAGCTCCGGTGATTGCCTGGCTGGCTGGTACATAAAATTTTTTATGGCATAAACAAAAATGAGAACTTCACAGTGTCGCTACTAACAGTGTAATCCACTTAAGTCGAATTGTCAGGGAACCAAGAAAAATATTAGACATATCACTAATTCGACTTAAACAACATTCCCAAAACGAGGCTGGATTAAGGCTTATGTGATTATTATTACATGTGCTAAATAAAACTGGAAATTTAACAATTGTGTAGCTTTATTTATTACATGGACAAAACGAGCTTTATTTAGTTGATGAAATAAGATGAAATTTTTGTCTGCTTTAAATTTTTAAATACATTCAATTTGACAGTGTTTCTAATGAAAACATCATTTTAAAACGTTATACAGTGCTGTCCAAAAAGATGTTGCCACTTATATGGGATTGACTTTTATTTTAATAACAATAATACACACTAAGTACACAAGTGTGACCCAAACACTTCCATCCAAGCTGCTACCTTCCTTCTCTCTTCCAAAGTAAGTCGGGTGGCCATATTTAGTCTGAAACAATAGAAAATTAAAAATGATGTACTACCATACGAGTGGTAGCATGTTTTTGGACAACCCTGTAATTTACATTTGGCTTATGAACAAAATAATTTTTAAACATGTTTACATGTTCTTAAATACAATCTCATTTTTAAAACAATTCTGTCTAGATTGTCACCATTGGCTGTTAATCTGATTGGCCTCAGTTTTCACGTAAACTGATTGGCCTCAGATCACGCAATCTGATGATGATGTCCATCAATCAAACAATTATCAAAAGCAGCTCCGATTGGTCATCTTGCATTAATTTATTTTTTGACTAAAATATATTCTACTTATCCGGAATTAATAAAAAGAAATACTTCAACTTTTTATTACAAATTTATGTAAGGGAGAGGATTTCAAATTTAATTCGACTTAAGCGACTTCAACTTACGTAGATTTTACTGTACTCTAAATGTTAGAAAAGAAATGCAGGCTGTCAATAAGAGTATGTTCTAAATATTTCCATAGTATCCCTAGGAATGGCACCACCTTTATGTTTTATATATATATATAAAAAAAAAAAAAAAAAAATCAGTCCCAAAACTTTTTGAATACACTGTATATAGTATTTCATGTACCTTGAGGCTAAATTGATGAATTTGCCCACCCCCTTATGATGAACTTTGAGTGTATTGCTTGATGTCTCTTTGACCGTCGTCTTCTTTGATGCTTCTAACTCTTTCTGCTTATGAATCTCTTCTAATTCACGGTCTTTGGAAAGCTGAATATAATAACTTTGTTTAATTATGTTTTGACTACTTAATAAAAGAATAACATGATAGTGGCTTATGTTATAACCTGCTCATCCACTTCTTGAAATGGGTCAACAAAGACTTCTACTTTCTGAACTTCTATTTTCTCCTAGAAACAACAAATTACAGTTTATTAACTCAGCTATTAATGAAACTGAAAAATAATAGAGATTTTTCCTTTTTAAGGTTGAGACCTTACCAGTGGTTTGTCTTTAGCATCAGTTTCAATTTTTTCCATTGAATTCAAAGTTTCCAGACCTCCAACAACCCTATTAAATTCAAGACCAACATCAATTAATATCAGGTGCATTTGAATGCTAAGTTAGATTAAAAAATTTCTGTTAGTATATGCGGCTGCCTATAGAAATCGCTACACCCTCTTTCTATCCAGAAATTTTATTAAAACATCACAGGCAGATGATAGCTAATAATACAAATGAATAATAATTAGTCTCACAGATGAAGGGCATGTTGTTTAGCATTCAGAAAGCACAAGGTCAACATAGGTTAGAGCCTCTTTTTGCAGCTACACATGCAGCTATGTGATGGGGCATTTCATCATACAGTTAGTGGATAACGTCCTGAGGCACATTCCACTTTGCTTCCTGGAACTGCACAAGTAGATTATCTGGTGTTTGGGCAAATGGGCAGTGGTGTAAACGTTGCCCCATCAGAACCTATATGTGTTCAGTAAGGAACAAATCTGGATCTGGCACGCCAAGGAATGATGTTCACATCTTGTAGATCCTATTGGGTGATGCAAGCTATGAGGGTAGATCGAAAACTAATGCCTGCTTGGCTACAAAATTTTTATTTACCATTCCATTTGAAGAAATCGTGCACAGTGCAAAAGCTGCATCTTTTCTACACAAGATACAGCTGCCACCTCTCGGCATAGTCTCCCTTTCTCTCCATGCAAATGCGCCAACAATGCACGAGTTGCTGCATGCCGTCGGCAAAGAAGTCTTTAGACTTCGCAGAGGCACTTTCGAACTATCGCCTTGACCTCCGCATCCAATAAATCTCTGCCCCTTGAGATTCTCCTTCAGCTTGGGAAAGATGAAAAATTCGCAGGGGGCGAGGTCCAGACTGTAGGGTGGGTGGGTAGGACATCGATGAACTGGAGCTGCTGAAGGCGTCCTTGATTTCGCGAATCGTGTGGGGCCTACCATTGTCATGTTGCAGAATGACCTCTACCCCACATACAGGGCTGAGTTGATCGTGTGCCCATGCTCAAGGAATTTGATGTGCACCACCCTGCTCCAGCCCCAAAAGACAGTCAGCATGACTTTGCCTGCTGAAGCAAAACACTTTGAATTTTTTCGGGGGCAGTGATTCCTTGTGCCAATACTCCATGGACTGTCGCTTGTTCTCAGGGTCATAATGGTGTACCCACGATTCGTCCCCGGTGAGAAGACGGTGCAGAAATGCCTCACCCTCATGCTTGTAACGCTCCAGGAGTGCAGCACAGTCAGTCTCCCTGTTCTTCGTCACATCCGATGTCAGCATTCATGGGACCCATCTCGCACACACCTTCTGGTAGCTCAGGCACTCGTGAATGATGTGATTCACTCTGTCCTGCAAAATGTCCAGCTTGGCTGCGATGTCCCTTTGCTTGATCCGGCGATTACCGCGAAACAACCTGTGCTTGATGCTGGGCATGGGAAGCTGCCACAGGTCTTCCCGAGCATGACTGGTTGTGCAGGGATGAGGTGCTCGCATCGCCACCTTTCACAATTGCAACCCACCTCCTCACAGTGCTCACATCTATGCAACTGTCCCTGTACACAGCCGATAGACGTCTGTGAGTGTCGGCCGCCGAACACCCCTCGGCGGTCAAAATTTCTATCACAGCACACTGCTTCAACCGCACGTTAATGGAAGCTGCCATTTTCTCAATTCAACCAGCACATGCGCACTGGGCACATACAAAAACTGGACGTTCCCGAGTGTGGGAAGTTCAAGCTTTTGCACTGTGCACGATTTCTTCAAATGAAATGGCAAATAAAAATTTTGTAGCCAAACAGGCATTGCTTTTCGATCTACCCTCGTATATGCGAAGAACATTATCTTAAGATAAGAGTTGGGTATGCTGTGCAAAAATGGCAGAAAGTAGGGCTGCAGAACCTCACTGACGAATCGTTCTTTTGTCTCCGTACCTTCAAGAATCACGAGACATGACTGGGCACCATAACCAACGATAGCCCATACAACAACACCTGGTTTCTGGAACTATGGTGTTCACAAATCAATGCCATATCGTTGCATTGCCCTCTATGCCAAACCCTGATGCAACCATTTTCTGCATGAAGATGAAAATGGGACTCATCAGAGAACATAATGCATCACTATTTCTCTGTCCAATGTTGATGTTCTTGGCACAGCCAAGATGCAAGATGACAACACAACCATTTGGTGTCGTGCAGCTTGACCATATGACCCCTTCAAATGGGTCCTGGTGATGATATTCTTCGCAGGTACGATCCTGTGGCATACGGATCTGCCTGCTGCACACATAAAATCCTTACCTGCCAGCATGTTGCGTGGCCCTTTTAAGCACTGGGAGAGCTCCAAGCACCTTGTATGAGGCCTGTCCAAAAAGTATCCGGATTGAGGCTACAAAAGAAAAAGTAGAACTCGCTGCACCTTTTTCCTATCCCGATCATGTGACAATTATTTCTGCTGATGACGTAATGAAATTTGCAGCTAAGAGTGCCGCTTGCAATTGTTGTAACACGGTAAAGCAGGACGTTTTTCTTTTCTCGTCGCATGGTGAAAATGACAAAACATTGAGCAACGGCACTGCCCCGAAAGGAAAAACAACCTTACCTAGCTCCATGCGACTTCTTCGCATTTCCGAAGATCAAATTTCCACAGGACAGAGAGTTGAGGATGTGGACGTGATAACACAAAATGTGACAGCAGAGCTCTTAGGAGGCATTCTGTACTTGTTTTGACCAATGGCTGCAATGCTGGGCTAAATGCGTTGCTGCAGACGGTGCTTATTTTGAAGGTGACTAAACATTTGTGTGAGTTCGAACAGTATTTATTTTTGTACCTCAATCCAGATACTTTCCGGACAGGCCTCTTATATCACATATTGTAATGAACATTTTAGTAATTTCCCTCTAATAATTTGCACTGCTGACTTTGGGACTGGACGTGGTTATAATTTTATTGCAAATGGACGATTCCTGGGTGTAGGATTTCCATTGCCAGTAGTGCATATGAACATTGTTAAGTCATTACAAGGGTGTACCTTAGGAGGAAGTGATAGCCTTAATAATGAAGTTTAGATGAGCATACTTTATTGCTTTACAAAAAGTAAATAATTTTGAGAGGATAGGAAGAGAAGCGAAAATAAGGTTTTAAAAGTTAAGATAATGTTGAAAAATTTTTGAGGTGAGACAGTGTAAAACTTTTATTTATTAAAATGTGCTCATGAATACAAGAATGATTAACATGTGTCCTTATAACAGTTAAAACAAAAAATACAATTATAGATGGCACACCTACTTATAAACAAAATTCTGTATAAACTTTGAAAGATGCTTCCTGGCAGGATAAGGAACAAATATACTTCTGGAAATGCATACTTTCATGGGGGGGGGGGGGGGGTTTTCCCCCACAGCTCCCAAACCATATAAAAATCTAATACATCAACCTGAAGGCCAATCAGCAACTATCAGCAGCAGTTGGTGATATAGTGCTGTTGAATCAAACCCCTTTGCGGTTGCCAACGTTCTATTCGTTTTCCAATGCTAAGATAG
>JAHWFO010068719.1:5579250-5642035 GCA_023313115.1 Rhysida immarginata | reverse complement strand
TGGAATATCTTCCATAAAATGACAACGAACATAGAAGATTGATCATCAATAATGACATAATGCCGAAACATGCTGAACATATTGTCAAAAATCACTAATTCAAATTCATTGAAGTTTTCATGAAAGGCATTAAAATAGCGACAGCTGTTAATTGAAAATTACCTTTAATATAAAATGAGAAAATATAGAAAGAGTAAAAAACATGATGGTAAAGACTCTTAAACACCTAGTTACAATTCGATATAAATGAAATGCTTAATATTATCCATAATGATATTTAATTTTACACTCAATCATTAGCCATTAAGGCCAAATTACCAAAATCCTGATTGGCTGTTCATTCATAGCCTTGTTGTTTAAATTGTATACCAATTCTATTTTAGTTAGTCAGCCTATAGATGATAAGTAAGCCAAAATGCATCGACTTATTTAACAATACTGTGTTGCTTTAAAAAGACCTGTTTATTTCTACTTTATTAGTCATGATTTATTCGGAATTATTCAAAATTATTCCTATTCACAGTCATCAGTCGTCTTGTGGCCAATGACTGAAGCTTCACATTACCCCCCTTCGGCAGCCAAATTGGAAAAACAGACAACACCTCACAGCATAGCAGCTAATGGTGTAGCTAACTGTGTAAGCATGAACCATTCTCTATCCGCTGCTGATTCAACACATAGTTACAATGAATTATTGAAATTATTATGCTCGAAATACTGATGAAGAAATTGCAAGAAATCATTTATTGATTGGATATTATATATTGGAAAGGTACAATTGGCGCAACCATAAATTGGCTTCAAAATTGACATGACGATGATGATGATGACAATGCATATAATACTGAGATCCCCCCCCTCCTACACCAATAAGTACAATCCTGGAAAAAATGATAGAAACTTTTGTGTTTTCAACATAACATTTTTAATAATGAATTTATTTCAACGAAACTTTACACACCTGTGCCCACAGCTGCATTGACACCACTGGTTTCAATTCAGTCAAAATATTTAAAAAATTAGTTGAGCCACAACCAATTTTTGAAAAAAAGGGTGGAAAAAATGATAGGAACTAAATGTGAGAACCTTCTCACCATTGCATATTAATGAAATTCTGAACAAGAAGACGTATCTCTGATAAAATAAAACTTGTTCACTAAGTATCTTCAAAAAGGGACGTGGTAAACAACTTACCCATTATGAGAGAGAAAAAATCATGGCATATAAAGAACAAGGCATGTCAAAAGCAGAAATTTCTCGTTTGATTGGAAGTTCCAAGCAAGTAATTTCATCTTTCCTGAAAAATCCAGAATCATATGGTACAAAGAAAACGACAGGAAGGCCTAAAGCACTTAGTGATAGAGACCACCGTCGAATTCTTCGCATGGCAAGCAACAAGCAAATTTCTGCCAACTCCATCAAACAGGCGATTGGAACACAGGCTCATCGAAGAACTATTAATAACTATCTCAACCAATGTCCTCATCTCCAATGCCAGAAAATGAAACAGAAACCACCTCTTATCAACCAGCACAAAGTCGATCGTCTTCAGCTAGTCAAACAGCATCAAACCTGGACTTCCGAATGGAACTCAGTCATTTTTAGTGATGAAAAAAGTTCAACCTCGGTGGCCCCGATGGTTGGAACTACTATTGGCACGATTTACGAAAGGAACCAAAGCACTTTTCGAAGCGCATCCAGGGTGGCGGTTCAGTTATGGTTTGGGGGGCATTCAGTGCCAGTGGAAAGGTGGAATTAGTGTTTGTAGATGGCCACATGAACAGCATCAAGTGCCAAGAAATGCTTCAGAAGTATCTTATCCCATTTGGACCAATCATCGGAGGCCAAGATTGGATATTTCAGCAGGACAACGCCCCATGTCACGTTTCCAAATCGACTATGGAGTGGTTCAAGACCAAAAACATCAGGGTTATGAAATGGCCTGCGAGAAGTCCAGACCTTAACCCCATCGAAAATCTCTGGGGAATCATGGTTTGGGCCATTTATAAGAATGGGCAGCAGTTTGAGAATGTCCAGAGTCTCAAACAGGCTGTTCTTGAGGCTTGGGAAGAAATTTCGTGCAGAACTCTTGAAAAACTAATAGAATCTATGAAGGACCGTGTGTTTCATGTGATCAGCAAAAATGGTGGATTTACAAAGTATTAAATACGAGAAATCTCATGATAACTGAAGGTGTTCCTATCATTTTTTCCACCCTTTTTTTCAAAAATTGGTTGTGGCTCAACTAACTTTTTAAATATTTTGTGGTGTCAATGCTGTGTGGGCACAGGTGTGTGAAGTTTCGTTGAAATAAATTCATTATTAAAAATGTTATGTTGAAAACACAAAAGTTCCCACCATTTTTTCCAGGGCTGTATAACGATAACTATCAGAAATTACCGCTAGGTGGGGTGGGGGTCAAGGATTCGGGACTGAGTACTCGCGGGTGAGAGTTTTCTTAATAACTCAACTGTTTATTATTCAAACACATTTATTAACTATATTCATTGCACTATGTAACCATTAACCTCTTCACGACCAGCCTAAATTTTGAAGGATACCTCCCAGGACCAGATTTTATGTACTATCTGGCAAACCAATGACAAACATGCGTTCGTCATGTACAATTTTGTAAGAATATTTATGTTTAAGAATCAATATTTATTTCAAAATCAGGATCTTTGGCATCACAACTTGCATCAACGGAAATTTAACCGACGGAGAAATGTCTGCATTTCACTGACATTTGGACATTCGACGTAAAGAGATGTTATCTGCAATATATTTCATTTAATAGGAAAAAAAAAATGTTTTCAGGAGGTTATTTCGTATAACAAATCTTATGAGACAAATCTGTTTAATTCTTTCTACTAAGCAAGCATATTGTATGAACCTATAAAATTATTTTTTTGTATGTCTTTTTAAATAAAGGTTTGTTTTCATATCGTTAGGTAGGTTAAGACAGGAACCGAACAAAATGCAACTCAGGATCTTGTATCATTAAATAATTTCAATTCTTTTCCTGTATGTCTTTTTAAACGAATATTTTACTTCTATAGAATGAGATACTAATTAGTGATGGGCACTATTTGATATTAGTGCACAGTTTCATACGATTTTAAACACAGACTGCATGATAGATTCTTTGTTGACCCAAACAGGGTATGAGGGGCCGTTTCATACGATTTTAAACACAGACTGCGTGGAAGAATCTTTGGTGAACCGCACAAAAGTGTAAATCCACCCATGTGGGTGCATTTCGATGAAAATCATGAACGTCTCGCAAAAAGTGTGCACGAAAGTGTAAATCCACCCATGTTGGTGCATGTTGGTGAAAACTATTTGATATTAGTATCGTGGTATTAAAAGTTTATTCCATACACATCAGGTTTCTGTCCTGCTTTATGAGGAGACATAAAAATTCTAATATCAGATGCAAAAAAACAAAATGTTTTCAGGAGCAAGCATATTGTATGGTATCTATAAAATTATTCCTTTTTTTGTAGGTCTTTTTAAATAAATGTTTGTTTTCATAACGTTAGGTAGGTTAAGATGGGAACTGGACAAAATGCAACTCAGCGTAAGATGGGAAAATCAACTGGTAATGGGTTGAGTATTTCTGACATTTTTCACTGTAGAGTTCATTTTCAGAGTTTTCAATGATATTGACACTCTACCCGAATATCTGACATATATAGTGCATGGTGTAATTATGTGTTTTTCCCTATTTTTTGAATTATAAAACATATTTTCCCATTAAATGAATTATATTGCCGAAAACATCTCTTTACGTCGAATGTCCAAATGTCGGTGAAATGCAGGCATTTCTCCGTCGATTAAATTTCCGTTCGGTTATATGTCCGTCGGCGAAATGTCCATTCGGTCGAATGTCCGTTTGGCCAAATGTCCGTCGGTCAAGTGTCCGTCGGTCAAGTGTCCATCGGTCAAATGTCTGTCGGCCAAATGACCGGGTACCGTTATTGGATTAATTGGCATACCGTAAAATCTTGAATACATGCCCGGGCACCTATTTGTTTCAATGGTCCGGACCCTTCCGGCGATTAATCGAGACCCGGCGTTTGAGACCAGGCGTTAAGGGCTTTTCCCAATAACACAGTGTCTAATAGGCTGTCCCAAAAAGATTGCCTAAAATTCCCTGACGCTTCCCGGTTGATCATGTAATGTTCCCTGACCAATTTTTCGTTCCAATTTTGCAGTTTTTTGCTGATTTTTTAAAATTCCCTGACTTTTCCTGGTTTTCTAGTCACCCTGCAATAAATCCAACAAAGTTTTGAATTGCAATTTAATAGACATTTTTTTCTTGTAGAACTAAAAATTAATAATTAGATAATATTATGATCTTCTGGTTCGGAATCACTGGAGATAACTGCCTCATTATTATAAAGTTCTTCATCATCTTCAATCCCTTGCAAGGTAATGGTTTCTGAATCCCGCATAGAATCGCGCAATTTTAGCAATATATCTCTGCCGGCAGGGATATATTGTTCAGGGTCTTTCTGTGCTGCTGTCGGTTTTGGGCGATTTGAAAGGTGACCCGAAAAAGACCTGGTGTTTATTTGAGACCCGGCGTTTAATCTATTATTTACACCCCACCCGGCTTTTATTTGAGACCGGCGTGTATTTGAGTACCCGGCATGTATTCAAGATTTTACGGTATCATAAAGAGGTCATTTGAACTGCACTTTGATCATAACTCCATAACATAAAAAATGTTACCGGTATTTACCTTTTCCTGTCCCAGTAGGGTCACCTCCTTGAATCTTTAAAAGAAGAAGAAAAAAATAGATGATACATTTTTATTTATTGCTTTATAAGTTTTCTTATACAAGTGTTGCATGAAATACTTGCCATGAAATTTTTTATAGAACGATGGAATATTGTTCCATCATAATAATTCTTCTTGGAAAGTTTTATAAAATTCTCACAAATTTTGGGGACCTATAATGAATAAAGAATAAAATTACCATAGTTACAGGCAGAATATTAAAATACATATGTTTAAGTTCAAACAGGATCTTATGTTAATAATTTAATTTCTAATAAATCAGAGAGTGGGAATCAGGAAAAAATAGCAAAATCTACTTTTAAGTTCCTAAAAAAGTAGCAATTCAATCTTTAAGTTTTATTAATCATTTGTTTGAAATATTTTATTACATGTTAAACTGTATTAAATTCAAGCGCATCAGTAGATATTTTTTTATTTTTATTTTAATGGAATTCAATACATCCATCCAGAGCCTATATGGCCAAAAGCCGACGAGTTGGATCCCTGGATGGACCTGGATTCACGATTGCTGTATGATGGTCGCAGCAGCTGGGGGGGGGGGGGGTGAAGATTGTCTATCACTGATGGTTGCCCATCCAGTGACTAGCCATGCCTGATGTAGCTTAACTTCAAGGAAGTTGTGTTCAGTGAAAGCCCACCAGGCCACGGCCTTCCCGATATGTTACATCTTTTTATTATTTGCTCATACACTTGGTTTTTCGGCAAAAGTTTGATCATCTTTCGATTTTGCATTGGATTATGCAAACATTTTTTGACCATATTCTACCTTGGATGGTGTTTGAACTGTCGCACCCACTAGAATAGTTGAATCTAAATGAATTTCAAACTCAACCAGGAGGTATTCCCAGCTGTTGATTAGTGAACACAACACCAGTACCTGCATCATAAGATGCCTGCAACTTACAGCTGTAATACAACAACTTACTAGAATCCTACTCAACAGTTTGGGTATTTATAAAGTGCACAAACTGGTGATAAACTTTATGAACTTTTTCCTCTGGAAATTTTTAGAACTGCACTGAATGGGAACTTAATTGGATGAAAGCTATTTGTAGTATTTTTTTTTTTTTTTTATATTTTATTTTTTCATCAAAATCGGAATGCTAAAGTTCCTGGAACCTCCTTTTAAGTAAGTCTCTTCAGGGATATCATGTTCACAGATGAAAGGACAGATATGACCATTCACATGAAGTAGGTTTTACTCCAAGGTATATCATTCACTTGTAAAACTCAGAAATAATAATATAGGCAAAAAGAAATAAATCAGAAGTTTTTTAATTTATCTGGTGACGACTTGTAATTCACTTAAAATAACAGTGGTTTCCTACCCTTCACTAAAGATAAACCCACCTATGTAGACTTTTCGACCAACCTATATTAGCAAATAGTTCTCTACTCAAAAAAGTTTAAATAGTTCTGTTTTATTCACTTGTTTATCGGCATTTTATTTTCTGTAAGTTTGTCTAACTGGCAAGTTAAATAAAAGACAAATATCAAAATAAAGTGCTTTTACGAAATAGGGACTCTATTTATTGTATATCATTAAACTATAATTTATAAGCTGTTTAATCATCCAGTACATGATACTCAAGTACCAAATCATTTTTATCAATGCGGATAAGCAGAAACACACTTAAACCATAATTCTTTACCTCTGCAATGCATTGTAACTGAAATTATGGGTGAACTACTGCACCAAGATATATGCTTTATAAGTATTATGAAGTTGTCTGAATTGTTATTCAGGCCTAATTGTCATGTTTAAATGTTGTAAATTTCTTCCAGCTTACAAATTAATTTATTTATTAAATTTTAACTAGCTAACTAACTTTTCTATTTCTCTTTTACCTTTTTGATGTCAAGAAGTTAAATAATCAATGGATCAATTTGAAATTTAACCCAGCAAGGGATCAGCCTATTGATGCTTTGCTTGGTCTTCCAAGCTTGTTAGTAAAGGGACAAAAACAAACATCCATGCTCTCAGCGGGATTCGAATCTGCAACTGTTGCTGTTGAGAGTGACAGATCTGCATCTTAGCACATTGGATAATACTTGAAAAGTTATCAATATTTTTACATGAAAACACAAACAAACATCCTGTGATGCAATTGGTATCATGTGAAAAAAGAAAAGTTTAAATATTAAATACTCGGAATCACTGCTTTATCAATGGAAGTGTGAGTATAGTGCAATTCAAACTCCACTCCCTTATTTAATGATTTATATTTTGGCTAGGTCCCTTTTTGAACATCAGAACTGTCTGTTGCTGATAGTAAATTAATAATTTATTCAAGATAATAAATAAAATAAATTACACAATCGATAAATAAACAAAAAACTGATTTACTACTATTTTCATAAAGCTAGCAGATGTATATTTTAAGCGGTTTTGAATTTTTAATTATATTAAACAATTAAATAAATTAGAAAAATGAATCTTATTATGGAAGTTTGACTTTTGGAACAGACAACTTGCATCCAATGTTTTTAGTTCCTGTCGTCTGCTACCAGCTGGCTTGATTGCAGATGCAAAGCTGCATCCTCTAGAGGCCAGTATTTCTCAATCATATGCACCACGGTCCAATAAATTTGTTTGTAATGGTACCAAGACTATTTTTAGGTCTGACTTGCATAACTGCCTGCAAGCCTCTGAATTGGGTTATAAAACTTTTCTATTACTTTGCAACCCAAGGATTGAGAAACGATGCTATAGACTATTGAATAGCAATGTAAATAAATTAATTTTTATTTTAATTACTTAATTTGTTAATATTTTTCTATCTAAATCAATCTAGTCGTCAACCCTGCCACTTCTCCATATTCTTCTACTACTGTGTCATCTTTTCCTTATTCTTTTCCCTCTTCTGGTTTAATAGGGGAGGCCATTAAAAGAAAATCAGATCAAAAAGGGCCACAGTAGGAAGAAACTTCAGAAACAATATTCAAGATTGGTGTTTCTCAAACTTTTTGGAGTCGACGACCTCTTGGTTCCAGAAGTTTATACCCAACCGCTCCGCGGGAAAAAAAAGGAAGGAAAAATTTTGTGATCTGGATTTGAACCAGGGACCATGAGTATTCAGCTTAATGCCTCTACCAACTGCATCAATGCAGATACAGGACAGTAAGGCAGTCTCCAAGTAGTAACAAGATAACCGAAGTGTAGGCTCAAGGATACAGCAGGAATCTGGCTCGTAGATCAGGAATCCTCCTTTCCAAACTACCAGAAAGCTGATGAAAACTCATAAGAAAGCATAAATAGATCTGGAGTAAAAACTCCTAACATAAGGTGAAAATATTACATGAAAATGAGTATTGAGCCTCCAAGCTGATTATCTTGTAGTCTTTAAGACACTTGGAGGCAACTTTGCTGTTCCATGTCCTTGATGGCCCAGTTGGTAGAGGCGATAAGCTGAATGCTGATGGTTCCTGTTTAAATCCAGAAAGCAGAATTTTTCTTCTGTTTTTTTTTTTTAATATTCACTAATATTCACTCATGTTAGGAGCATTTACTCCAGTTCTAATTTATTTCATCCTCATGAAATGTTTGTTTATAAAGTTATAGATATTTTTTGTTGGTTAGTTTTTTGTTGGTGTCACCTTTAAGTAATTTGCACCCTATTCACATGCTGATTGTTTTCACATTACTAATATCTTAACGCAATCTGGGACAAATACAGTACTCCTTCTACAAAACGGCACTAGGCCTATTAAACACAAAAAATCTCACCAGATGTTCAAGGGAGCTGGAACGTAAGCTTTCCATTTCTTGAATCCATCTGGTTATGGGTTCAAATTCTCCTGGGGGTCTGTATATTTGTACAGTGCTTCCTCTACATAATGGCACTAGGCTTATAAGCAAATTTAAAATGGCAACTCCATATAATGAAGATTTTTCCAGAAAATACAAACTACAGACTCATTCACGGTTAGAGGTGATGGTTGATAAAATTCTAATTGATAAAATTGATAAAACATTTTTTTTTCTGGAAAAAACTTCGTTATATGGAATTGCCATTATAAATTTGCTTATAGGCTTAGTGCCATTAAGTAGAGGAAGCACTGTACAAATATACAGACCCCCCCAGGAGAATTCGAACCCATAACCAGAATGGATTCAAGAAATGGAAAGCTTACGTTCCAGCTCCCTTGAACATCTGGTGAGATTTTTTTGTGTTTAATGGTATCACGTCTTTGTTGCGAGTGGTTGCCATATAGTCACTTAACAGATATTGCCTAAGGCATTAAATGATTACTACATAATCAGGCTTTCATGACATCTGTACCCTGATGTTATCATTCAAATAAGTTGGTTTACTTTATTAACTTTATAATTCGAAGTTTTGTAAAATTCAGAACTATTTCAGGAAAGAATAACATATAACCATAGCAAAAATTTTATCATCTAATACTATAATGGAAAATTACCAGATCACAGTGAAGTTCCAAATTCAAAGTTCCTGCTGAAGTATGGATACGAACATAGCCTTTTTTCTTCACTCTAGAATACCTAACTGTGTCTTCATCCAGTATGGCTATAAAATATATGTGAAGAATAAAATTAATGATCATACAATACAAGGTAATTCAAAATGAAAGGTGCAAAAAAAGAAAACAAACAAATCACTACTATAATGAATTTATTTCACAAAAAACAAAGTAGCATAACAAGATGGGTGAAACAGTTAGAGGATAAGAGTTGCTTGTGCAAGGGAAAAAGCACAGGACAACATCTGTCAACAATGATATGATGGAAAACAAAGCCTCACCAAATTGATGTATCGTGCTAGCAGAGGAGTTAATGTGCCCAAGCAATCATGTGATTTATGTTCTGCAAGTGTCTGCAGTTTAAGACTTCCAAATTTCACATGTTATAGACACTAAAATCTACCAACAGATCAAAATGATAAAAATTCTCAGTGGATTTGCAAGCATGGGTATGGTTTCTTGGAGAAACTTGTATTTGCTGATGAAGAAACTTGCAGAAACTTGAACACCCATAATCTGAGAATTTGGGGCATGGAAATTCACTTGCCACACTGAAACATGAACGTGAATACCTCAAAGATAAAACATTTTCTGCGCCATAACCAACTGCAGCGTGTTTGGGCCTTTCTTCTTCATGAAGTCCATTATTATAGGGTTCACCTACCTCAATATGTTGTCCGAGGATTGTTGCCGCAGTTAAAGAAGAGGTACCCAACTGCATTTTGTAACAAATATGATGCCCTGCTATACTGGCATAAACATGTATGCCAACCAGCATTTTCTAGAATGCTGGATATTGGCACGCCGAGTTGAATGAAGTGCCCTTTACACGTTATACCCCTCCGACCCCTTAAGTCATCTGATTTAACTCCTTGCAACTCTTTCCTTTGATGGTAAGTGAAGGGTAAGGTGTTCATTCCTCTGCTTCACAGTATTTAAAGCAGTTAAAGCAGCAGATAGGTAATATGGTCGACTCAGTTGACCAGGCCATGCTGGCATGTTTGTGGATATTCATAGAAATTTGGAGTTAAAGTTTCATGCTTTTTTGTGAAATAAATTCATTATGGCGATCATTGGTATGTTTATTTTTTGGCCATAAAATTTGCTGAAAAAGTTACCAAAATTTTCAGTGATTATTTTTAAAATTGGAATTAGGGATCAAAAAAATTAAAAAAGATTTGTTTTGTAAAATATAAAAATCGTTTCAATTAACATATTTTTTAAAATGAGGGGTTATGAGCATAAATTATGCCCAAAAAAATCATAAAAAATATTTTTGGCTATGTAGAAAGGAGGCAGATGATTTGGAGGGGGAGGGAGTTATGAATAGTATCAAAAATTCCTTTTTAGGACTAGAAACTGTGCAAATACGTGTAATCATTTCATATGGTGCAATTTTTTATCATCATGGCCAGCTAGAGGCTTTTACCCCTCAATTTTCTCTTAAAAAAAAAAAAAAAAAAAAATATCTCGAATTTTTTTGTTCCTATGAAATTCAAGATATCGATAAAAATATTGTATTCGAAGGATACAGCCTCCCAGAATCGATAAAAATTGGGTACTTGATGACTAGAATTAGGCCTTTTGTGCCCAATTCGAAGCGATGCTTCAAATGTCTCGAAACTTTGAATCTCATTTTGGCATTATTATTCTTTTTGTATTTTTAAACCCACAAACTGGTTTAATCCTATTTCTTTGAACACGAAATAAAAACAACGTTAAGTGTCATAATGTACCACAATGAAGTGGCTGCTTTTTACCTGTTTCATGTTTTGTTGCTGGTTCCATTGTTGTGGCAGTGAATCCAGCAGCCACAGCTCCTGTAGAATAATGAGCCTGTTTGAAAAAAAAAAAAAAGGAACACATACGTTAAAAGAAATTGAAAAAGAAACTTTTTTTTTTTGCTTTCCATCCCTATTTTACTTGGGCAATATTTCTTTATATTTATTATTATTAACTTACAGCATTAAATTTATCAGCCACTTGTTTGTTTTCATTGGTTTCTTTTTCCTGTGATGGTGAATGAAAAATCAATTGAAGAAAGATAACTAATTATAACAACAAAAAATTTAAAATAAATAAATAAAAAGGAGGAATGATAGAAATACAATAAAAAAAAATATTTATCCAGAGCATCCAGCCTGCCCCAAATGATTAGAGATACTTGCTTGATTAGATCGAATATAAGAAAAGAGATTAAAAAGCATGTGGCCAGCCTTCACACAGTTGTCTATTAAACATTTGGCTGCTTTCATATGTTTGGAGTTCTGGATAAACAACAGCTTACTTTTGGCTTGTATTCTTTCTCAAGCTCTGCTAAAATGGATTCAGTTTCTTTGCTGATAGAATTGAGACGATATTTAGGATCTTTCTTGGCACGTTTTTCATCTTCAATGAAAGAAAGGAAAGCAATATGAATGCACAAGCAATATGGTTTTTACGTGGGAGAGGGGGGGGGGGGCCCCCCTAGAGCTTAAGAATCCTCATATGTATATAAACCACACAAAGAAATTGAAACACCATGAAAAACTGCTTCAAATAAGACAAAACTTGGAACATGGTTACAAAAGTACATCGTGAAAAAATGATTTTAACTTCAAAGAATTGCACAAGCCATATGGCTGAATATACAGGGAGTTTAATAAATACACTGTCAAGCTATATTGTTATGACCATCATTCAGAAACAAGAATAATCACTGTGTGCAGCGCAGATAGCAGCTAAATGGTGTAGGAGAGAGTCATCCAGGGCTGCTGGATGGTGTCCACTGGTATCTGGCTGGATCCAGGCAGATTGCAATCTACTATGGAGCAAACATTGGTCGAAATGATCCCAAAAGCGCTTGATTAAATTTAGTTCTGGATAATTAGAGGGCCATGGAAGTATTTGGAAATCCTGGTCAGGCTCCTCAAACCATTCTTGAGATAATTCTGGCCATAGGGACATGCCACATTGTCCTGCTGGAATATTTTCTCTGCACCAAGAAGATGGTCAAAATGTAAAGGTGTAGGTTATCACACAAGATAGATGCAAGAGAGTGATAATTGTGGTCCCTGGTTTGAATCCAGATCGCAGAATTTTTCCTTCCATTTTATCCATTAATATCTTTACCTTATGTTCAGAACATTAACTTCAGTTCAAAAAATTATTACTTCCATATGTATCTGATCCACAATGATGGATAAATAACTAAATAAAGTGAGAGTAAATTGTGTTCTTCCAACAATAGTTGCAGGCCGATTCTTTTCAGAGATTCCTGCCAAATATGACAACATTCATCCACTTGATGAAATAGAAACGGTGATTTATCAGAAAATGCAACCGTTTGTTCATTGAGATGGATGCAGCTCTATAATTAAACATTGAGTAAAGCCATCTATTTGGTGAAACTATCGTCGACAGCATCTTAGAGACTTTTGTCTCCTTAAATATCAGCTCAAATATGGACTTTTTGTATCTTTGAAGAATCAACCAACTGTGGATAAGAACAATTAAAATGAGGAAATATCTTATGGATAAGTTTAATTTTCATATCTGACTATCTGTCTCCCTTTTAATTGCACTTTCCAACAAACATCATTGCCTGGAAACTGCCAAAAACTGTTTACAAAAAAAGTTTGTAACTTGTTTCTCTGAAACTTGCATAGTATTGCACAAAATTTTATGCATTCTCTTGGTAGAGTCGAATCAGTATTGCTGGTCGTTACTATTGCCCCCAAAAAATTGAATTGGCGATTTTTGTTTAAAAGAGCCGAAAGTCGGTGGGAAAAAAATAATTTTCACCATTATACAGTAGACCTTGGATATTACGAACGCTGTTAATATGAAATTTTTTCGTGTCCCGACCCCAAATGACTATTTTTCTTGTTAAATTCCCCTAATATTACGAATAGTTTTATTTACAAACTCGGATATTTTGATAAAATGTACGCAAAATTCATCTGAAAATCAACTGAAAAACCACTTTTTAGGATTCGAGGACTGGGTAAAGACTCTGTTGACGTTGATATCGATTTAGTAATGGCGGAGCTATTAACAGATGAACCAGTTACAGAATAGATCTTTGAAAACCAAGATGGCAGATCTGAGGAGAATGATGACGAGGTAGGCAAACATTAGCAAGAAGTTCTTTCATCGAAAGAGTTAAACGATCTTTCCAGCAAATTAAAAAGTTTATTTCTCACTGAAAGTGAAGTTACAGATGAAAAATTTAATTTGTACATGTATTTCAAAGATAATGACTTTATTAATAGGAAAATCACTAAAGCAGACGTCAGTTACAGAATATTTTCATTCATCAACTGATTAAAATTTATTACTCTGTACTGTAATAGACTGATAACGTGCATGTGACGTCACAGCTAGGTGTGGGGCTACTACTCGGTGAAAACAAGAGCATGGTTTCAAGTAGTTTCAAATACAGTAACGGCGATTCCTAGGGTGAAGGATAAAATGCAACCGGACGAAAAGCCACAAAGCCTCAGGAAGTTATACAATAAAATCAACAGATATGAATGAGGCAGGTCTATATTTTAACGAAGATTCATTTATGTTCTAAATTTTTGTAATGCTTCTTCAATGAGCTATAATTTCAATCTTCATTTGTATAGATTATTATACAGGGTGACTCAAAAATAATTTCACCCATCCAAGTTTGAATAGGTGAATTGACTTTTAGGTTCACTCTATAAATTTACATTAAAGTTATTATGGATTTTATTAAATATTATAACTATGGCTCGGATTTAAGGTGGAAAAGTTTTGTTAAAAAAGGTGGGTGGAAAGGTTGGGAAATAAGGAGAAAAGGTGGGGAGAAATACAATACAAGATAATAATAATAAAAATACAATAAGGAGGTAATAATAAAGAGCCAAAACAAAACGTTTTCCTTTTTTTAATAGCGAAGTTAACATGAATATATATCTGTATACAAAAAGAAAATATACAAACACCATTACTAATAGTTAATTATTAAAAAGGAAAGGGGAACAAGGTCTGATTATTATTTATATTACACATTTCTATATTTTCGAATAACAAGATCTCTCTGTTAGGGACGGTGTCCGAATAAAATGCCACAGAACAAAATGCAACAGACGAAAACCAACTAAGTCTCAGGATCTAGTATTATAAAACAAAATCAATAAATATGAATGAGGCAGGTCTACATTTTAACAATTTTATTTCATTTATGATTTTCTTTAACACGAGGCAATATTAATCAACAGTAAAATTATACAAAAAATACGTATTGCTCCTGTCATCGGTTACGGATACGATGTCCAATAGCTCGAATATATCAAGGCAGATCACGGCACATGGATCTAAATCAAATCAGAGTTCTTGCGTTGAGTGCTCGAAACATTTTCTCATACAGGCTTTGTGATTTGGATGTCATGAAAGTGTACAAGTTCTCCAACGGCAGCTCGTATTGTATACAACTGCTGAAAGAGCAGAGGTGCAACACTGCGAGTCCATTCGCCCGTGTTTATGGCAAGTTGTGATCGCGGTCACATAGCAAGCGGTTTCGCGAAGCTACGATTGTTGCTTAAGCCACAGTTTTTACCGAGTTGTGATTGTTTAGGCATTCGTCTTTTGTAAATGATTAATGTAAACGTGGGCATCTATTTCGCTGAATGACATCCGTATCCAATGGCAGGAGTAACACCAATTCATTGTCTATTATTTAATTTTGTTTTAATATTATCTCATGTTTAAGAGATCCTGAGACTTTGTTGTTTTTCGTCTGGTTGCATTTTGTCCTGTGGTATTAGGGACATAAATTACGCTCCAAAAATTCTATGATTCCTCGAAAGTCTTTATCCATGCTACATTTTCACTACAAATGAAATAAAATTATTGTTAAAATGTAGACCTGCCTCATACATGTATATTGATTTTATTTTATAAATAAGACCCCGAAATTTTGTCCGATTCTCGATATAAAGTGATCTGCACAAATAACAGCATACTTTGAGGGACTTTTTTTTGCGCCACATTTTCCCTATTTATGGCAGCTATTCACAAATTCATTTATTTCTTGGAAATTCAAAGAACGATCATTTTTTATCATTATTTAAATTGTGGTTGGTACAAAATACCACTACGCAACTTTTCTGCATATTAGCATGTAGAAAACTACGCGCTGTTTTCACAGAGTAGGCTGACGTCACGGTCACGTGGCCAGCAAAGTATCCGAATTCTGCACGTTACAATCAAATAATGTAATTTATCAGCAAAACAGGCGTACATACTTCCATTTTTTTCTTTTCTTGGTTAATACGAAAAAAATTCCAGGCCCCAGCAGTTTTGTAATATCTAAGTGCTACTGTATTATCTAATCATCATTCTCAACTGGGGATATTCTTGAATTACTTCTAGGGAGACTAAATTATTTGAATCATTTTAATGTAAACATGATGTATTGATTATCTTTTGGAAATAATTTTTCGATTGAAAATCTTTTGGAAGTTAAACACAATCTGGGAATATTAGTGTTATAACCTTTCTAGAAGTTAATTCTGAAATTTAAGGCAGTAAACTAATTAGGACTCATCATCCATAGCTTTCTTCAAATTAAGTACCGTAAATTCCACTATATGATCAATTGTTTTTAAATATTTACCACGTATCAAGTTATTTCTGTCTATAGTTTTAAAACTTGTTATGAATGCTTATTTATTTTAGTAGGAACATTATCAGTAAAGTAATAAATGCTAAACAATTGCTGTAGTACTATTACTTCTAGCGTTTTCAAATATTTCATGGGTGAATCCAAGCTCTGGGTTTGACATAGGGTTATGAAATACATAACTTTACTGGTTAGTGCACTGTAAAAATTAGTCCCGATTGGCACCTCTTTGGGAACAGTGGGTTGTATAGCAGAGAAGGCTACAAGAACTGCTAACTTCATAGAAAGAGTAATCCTGCTCGAGTTGCCAAGTTCTTCATAGTTACCTAATAACTACTGTGGTACCGTGACCAGGATTCATGATGATCTATGAGGATTTTTATTACATGCCCCCACCTCCAATATTTAACGTTTTTGATAAAAAACAGGAAAGAAAACTAGGCAGCTGCTCTAACCAGCTCTAAGGATATGTAGATAGCATAAGGCTCCCGTATTCACAATGGCTCAATTTGTTAGGATGTCAGTGTGATTAGCCAAACGTTCCAGTTTGAATACAAGTTGTGGAATTTTCTTTCCTATTTTCATCAACATAGTATTTACATATTTCTTTATTTTACATTATCCACTAATATATATATGGGTTTAATAAACGCATTGTTTTACCTTCACTTTCCACTTTAAGATTGTTTTGCAAATGATGAAATTTTGATAAATTGAATTTATCTAAATTTGATGGATCCTGTAAAACGATGTTCATACGCAAAAAATAATTACCAATTAATAGACTGTAGTTATGCCTAATAATTTATTTACTCTACCTTATGCTATATCAATTACCTGAAGAATGATTATGTCTGATTTTGTAAATGGTTCATCATTGATGAGATCCTTGAAATGTTTTGGCTTCAAATTTAATTCTTCAATTGCCTTAAACAAACATTTCACGTCATGTTAATCATATACAATCACAAGTCAAGAAAAACAAGAATAAATGTCAACTTGAAAACGTTAATTAAAAAATAAAAAGAGAAAAAAAAATAAAAAGAGAAAAAAAAATCAAATTTGAGTCAATTTAAAAATAATTTTATGACCACCAAAACATCTTTAACAGTACAGTAAATACATTAATAGCACACTAATAAGTCACCGCTATGGTTATGGTTTGTCTAGACCAAGTTTTGCAAATTGCATATAATGTCATCTTTTTCCATCAGCATTATTTTATTTATTTTTTTTATAATTTCTCAATAGCAATATGCAAGTGTATTTCAGGATGGCAGTTATGAAAATGACATTAAAGACATACAGTTTAGTGTCTCTCTAATGTTCTACTAACTTCTTTTTAAACTTTCTAATTATGATGGGATAAATCAAATGAAAACAGGTCAGATGCTAAAATGTGTCATTGAAAATTGATTACCTCAAAAAATTTCTCCAAAACTGTTGATACCAAAAATGCTAGTGGGCTGCCAACTGAACCACATCTTTACTCGAGTCTTTGTCCAATGCAAACCGCTGTCCATGAATGTCTCTCTTCAACTGTCCAAAAATGTGGAAATCACATGTGCAGAAATGTGGGCCATAAGGAGAATGTTGAAGAATTTCTCAACTGAACCCCTGAAGTATATTCCTAATCAAGTGGGCAGTGTATAGATAGGTGGTATCATGAAGTCAAATGCTGTTCGATAGCATTCCAGACATTTTGACTTTATGGCATGCCTCATTTTCTGCAGTGTTTCTTCATAAAACTTTACACTGTAGCCCCATGCTTAAGGAAACTGACAAGTAGAGGAACCTTGCAGTCGAAGAAGACCATGATCAGGACTTTCCCGGACTCGAGTGTATAACTTTTGTTTTTTTTTCGATGAGGGAAAATACTTGGGTTTCCACTGTATGGCTCTATCATTTGCTCTCGGATTCAAAATGGTGGCTCCAAATTTTGCCCCAGTGACTCTACATGACAGAAAAGCATACTCTTCCTCTTATTGTCTTTACAGGTGACTCAGAGATGCACCCATTCTGTGAGTCATTTGTTCCAGATGAGTGCACACAAATTTTTCGGTATAGAGGTGGTTGTGATAATGACACATATGACATTGTGACTATTCCCACCAAAAGACAAATTTTTTCCATAGTGATCCATTGATTTTCCTGGAATGAGACTATCCACTGGAGAAATAACTTCATGAGCAATGTCACGATGAACCTGTCCTGATTGAGCATCAACTTGTAGTAACATACGTCCCCTTGGAATCTCTTATGCCACTCCTATATACCGTGCACGTGACATGCTGTATTTGCCATACACAGCTGACACATGACGTGAATTTCTTGTCCTCCGACTCCCTTAATAGTCAAAAAGTGAACTTCATCTTTCTGTTCTTCTTTACTCACCTTATTTCTAATGTTGGACAGACGCACGTATTGCTAACCTTCCAGCACAATAAACAAACAACCTGTGTGCAAGTGCAACTTGTCAATGTGCTTTACTGTGTCCTCAACACAGATATCAGTACTGCCTTCAAACCCTTTTGTTACCAATTTACGCGTCATGAGATTTATGCATGGTGACCCATTTAGATTTGACTGCCCCTTATAAAAAAAATTATGATGAGTACCATCTTTCAATTATTTTAATTGAATAATATAATATAATTTTTAAAATTGCTTGTCAAACTAAACAGTGAAAAACATTTCTCAAGAAATTATTTACTTCCAAAATTGCTCAAATATAATTAATTAATGAAAAAATTCATCAACACAACAGGAAAAAATCTGGAAATCATAAAAATCCAACGGAAGAATTTTGAATCCACTGTCTTCTTAATTATTACACAACAATGATTTATTCTGATTACTCAAATATACTTTAAATTCTTACATTGCAGGTTAATATGGAAATCTCAAATTCTTCTTAGGCACTATCTATCAATAAATAATTGGGCACTTACAAAAAATGTTTGTCTGGGATTTTTGAACTGTCAAAGCCACTTGTGGTGATAATAGCTGCCACCCTCTGAGGAATGCTCAAAACTAATTTGTGGAGGGCATCCATTGAAACTTTCGACCATTCCTCTACCTAACTCTCACACAGATGGGGATTATGGAAGTTCTCCTGCTCCTGAGACCTTATCTGTCGTTCCAACTTATCCCAAAGATGCTCAAAGAGATTGAGGTCGAGGCTCTGTGCAGGACAATCCAAGCGTTGAATATTGTTCTTTTCATACCACCGTATGATAGCAGCAACAAGATGCCTGGCATTGTCAACTTGGAAGTAACAGGGATTCATTCCGTTTAAAAGCCACAGTGTTGGGAGAGTACATCATTGTCCAAAATATTACAGCATAAAAGGAAGTCCATGTTACCATGGTCAACTACCGGAGTACACGAAGCACCCCCATAACATCAGGAGATACCAGATTATTTTTTGATAAATAACGTTAGTATTTATTGAATAAATGAGCTTTAATTTTTTTTACAATGAATTTTAATTCAAAACATTCTCTTGTAAACAGTGTTTCCTGAAACGTTAAATATCTTAAATATTAGTTGTAACTAAATACATATATTATGAGCAATTGTCAACATTACAATTATTATCTTTAGTTTCTGAATTTTTTTTTTTTGAATTTCTAATTACATTTCTCAAGTAAGAATGTTCACAATATTTTATTCGCAATCATTCTTTTCATATTCTATTCTTCTATTTTTATATAATAATAGGATTGAGTTCTCATTGTTTTACCTCGTATGAAAAAACATTCCCTGTGTTTTTAATTGCAGCAACATGAGTATTGTTATTGAAAACTTTAAATAAAACAGGACAATGGTATTCATCTAGAAATCAGAAGAAAATAATTAAATATTGATCTTATTATTACAACATTGAAAAGTTAAAGGTTAACTTATAACAAAATTTGATATACGGTATTTATTGAGCTAAAATTATAGAAGACATTAAACATATTTAATAAGCAATATCTACAAAAATTAAGTGGGCACTTGAAATATTCTTAATGGCTTATATTTGAGCCGAGTCCAAATACAAGATCTGAATGCTTTCTTTTTCAGGAGGGAGAGAGAAACTGGCTTACATACAAACCAATACAACTTTATCAGATACGATATGAAATTACTGCATATAATTCTACATACAGTTGAACCACATTATTACAACATCCAGCTTAATATGAAATTTTGTCTGATCCTGTGTATCATATTCCTATATTAAATCGGTCGACTAATATGAAATTTCTTTTTATCAAAGTCCAGATAATATGACAAAAAATGAATTCATTTCAAGAAAGTTACATTATTTAAGATTTTCATTGTAAAAAAAAAAAAAGTAAAAAAATGTTTATTTTGGTTCTTATGCTGCAAATTCTGATTGGATCATATGTAAATGAACAATGAAGCACATGAGATGCAAGAACTGAGAATTCTGAAAATTAAAATCTTCAAAATGAAAATGAAGATGGTGAATCTAAAGATGAAGCAGAGAGTAATAACAATGAGACAGAAAAATCCACACAATCTAACGAGCATATGTTGTCAATTTTAGAGGATATTAAATCGCACGTCCTGTATGACAGTGATGTACCACCAGAATTTTTTCAATTTGTATAATTCTGTGAGCAGTGCTATTACAAAAAATTATGTTCATTCATTGAAAAAAAAAAAGTCAATAACCAATTACATATATTTTTTTGAAATAAATGATTGACAAAAATTTTTAAGACTTGATTTATACAAAAACCGGATAATAAGAACAGATTTTTACTAACATAGAAATACTAACAAAGAAAAGGAGACACAACCTTCTTGCTGTTGAAAGATGACCACAAGGTAGCTGAAATGTACATTTTCATTATAAAAGTTTCTATTGTGAAGATGTCTCTGTCTCCTTCTTCTTTATTTAGTTACTGCCTTTGCATGTAAGATTTGGATGCGTTTATGCCTGGAGAATGCGCACAGAGGCCTCTCATGTTGACTGCCTTCTTCCTACTAACAGGCATAGAGAGAGGTTTTATGGTGTTGTGGAGTAGGGTGTGATAGAGAGCCTTTATAAACAGGCTATAAAGGCTCTCTAGGGTGCATACTTCTAGCTCTGCACGAGAAGATTGCAGCACAGCAATATGTCAACATTCCAGGCAATCATCTCTATCCTATACTTCAGACTCTGTTCCCTGGCAAAACGCCTGTATTCCAAGATGACAACTCCTCCATTCACACTAATAAAAGGGTCTAAGTATGATTCAATTAAAATGAGATGAGTGGAACATGAAAATCAGGTTATGAAAATAAGAGAGTTCAATCTCCTTCTCCCAAAAGAAAATACCCTAATGTTCCCCTGCTGAGTAAACATCTTTTATTAGAATACATAAATATAAATGTTAACATACCATCATTGTTCTTGTGGAAATTCAATTTTATTAACGTTTTGGCTTCAAGTGGCTGAAACAACACGTAATTAAAAAAAGAATTAACTAAACTGAAAAATGTTTTTATAATTTGGAAAGATGATTATTTTTAAGGTAAACATAATGATCACATATAACTTTATTTAAAAATAGAAAAAGTTAGATATTAATAATTAATTAGCATCTATATAAGCTCTCAAATCAGTCTCTAACTTCATAAAATCAACAAGATGCATGCAGAATCATGCTAAATACAGTATCACGCAATACGGTTTGTATCATATAATACCAGAGCCAATAAACTCTAAGCAACACAAAAATGCAGGGATATCAGCTAATTCATTTGAGTCAATAAAACTGGTATAGTATTGGTGGGAATGAGTAAATGCGAAAAGATATCATGATTTTAAGCAATACATATTACATTTACTAAAACTTACTTAAAATACAGCACATTTAAGTAAAGCGTGGTTCTCACAAGAGAGCACAAACCAGGGCATATTTTTTCTGCTCTTTTACATTCTACTCCTGGATGCGTCTCACATGGCAGAAACTCAAAAGGATGATATTGTAGAAGTCTGCTACCCAAGCACCATTTCTTGTTGTAAATTGGCATTTTTGCACCACACTAATGCATTGCACCGAAACTGTCAATTGAACTAAACAGTCGGCTTAGACTGCATACAATACACAGTTGTTCCTTCCTCATCAATCATCATATCGAGAAAACAAAGAATAGTCACTAATGGTTGCATAGCTTCATTTTAGGTATGGTAAAATAAGCTCAGTTCATGTACCCTTTTGTTGAATTATTTCTCCAACATGTGTGATTGATGTATAGTCTGAGCTGCTACCTAATATAGAGATTGCATTGGATTCGTGCTCTAAAAGGGATTGAGTTTTGTTTTCATTGATTCTATCCAATTAATAGTGTTTGTTTTTCTTGTTTATTTTACTTTTTTTGTAACCTCCATAGGCGGGTGTAATATGTTCATTTAAAAAGTTAATTAAAATAATTTTGTATGCTCCATCATCTGGTTACATTTAAGGATTTTCCCTGCATGGGAGGTCACATTATAAACATAGAGTATAAGAAATGAGCAGAAACTGTAGCACATATTTCATGAATAGTGTAAAACTCTGTATATTTCACAAACTGGACAAGGTGGTTATACAATTCCTGTCAGCTCAGTGGCCGAGAACGCTGGGGTGCAGGTCTTGTCGTTCTCAGAACCAGAGAGTCACGGGTTCGAACCCTGCCACGGGTATGGATGTTTGTGTTTGTTGCAATATTCCCTCGAGGAATCGGTGCCAAGGTTATTGTTGGCATTGTACAACAATAATCTAATAATCTAACCCACTTTAATAATAATAATAATAATAATAATAATATTAATAATATACAATTTCCGGAATGAGCAAAAAGTTGCACATTTTATGAATTGTGTGATTTGACTGTCTGTATGCAACATCATCAATTTCAGGCCTCTACAGGTGCTAATCAGTCATTTTAAAACACTTAAATCAGTTCAAACTGTAAATGACTCTTGTGCCTTTCCACTTCTGGATAATATCCCTTACAGTGGTATGTGACAGTTGAAGCAAGGCAGAAATTCTAACATCACCCATGTGAAAAATAACTGTGGTCATTGTATAGTTTTGTATAGCTCATTCTATAGTACTACTCTGTATCTGTGATGACTATAAATGATGTAAATTCTTTGAGAGCGACAGCTGTGATGTACTTACATATTGCAAGTTCACTGTGCAGAAGAGTGTTTGGATAGTTCTGATCAAAACAGATAAAACTTATTGTATCTTTTAGATATTCATTTTATCCACAATGCATCATTAATAAATGAAAACCAGAAAAAAATAGAAGGATTCATTCCATGACCTGGATTTGAAAAAAGACCAGAGTATAATGCTCACTGCATCTACCAACTGGGCTATTGCGAACAGACGTGAGATAGCAAGGCTGTCTCCAAAACCACAAAGTGGAAACCCAATTGATAGAGGCAATGAGAATAATACTCATGGTCCCTGGTTCAAATCTAGGGCACGGAATTTTTGTTTCCATTTTTTCCATTAATCTCATAGTAAAGGTTAATTGTATACCTTTCCTGTAACTGGATTAGCTTTATATTTTCTCAAATATGGAACAATAAACCTATAGGAAAATTTTCATACATTAAAAAATAGATCTAATAACAATAATAGTCATATTCAAAATCATAATAGTCTTAACATCATTTACAAACTTACATCAAGTCAAACATATGTCCTTCTGGACTGCACAAAGGATTTTCAAATGGCTGTAATGATAAACTGATAAAGAAGAAAACTTAATAAATATTGATTTTTATTAAATTAAAAAAGAATATTTGATTTTGATCCAACAAAGTCAAGAAAGGCAAAGAATACCTGCAATAGTTAAATGGTAACCGTCGAAATTCTGCATCAGTTATTTTTTGTACTAAAAAAGAATCAAAGAATCAAAATGCAATCATTAGCATGGCAGCTGTCAGTTAACTGCTATTTTCTTCATAATTTTAACAAAAAGCATGATTACATTCATAATTTTATGCAAAGGAGTTAGAGCAAATGTCCATCTACCCCGCTGTCAGGCAATGATAAATATTCATCGCATTGCCGCTAAGTACAATGTTCATCTGTTTCAGAATTTACTGCCAACGTAATCAATGACAATGTGCTTACCAGATTTTTTCCCTCCATATAAAGTGGACCATTCTGTACATGTCAAGTACCTGAAAAAAGTAATTTTTTAAAAAAATTTAGATTAAATAGGCAAACTCAATTGACCAATCTTGTATCATATCTTCTCATATACCCATGTTAAAATCAGCTGTAACAATTGAAGCCATGACATTTCTTATTGGGAAGGAACCTACCCTAACCAAAGCACACATCCCTCCGCTTGCTTGTGAACACCGCTGAAAGATCTAATAAGCGATTGGTTGTAGGGAAAGGGATTGTTGGTGGAAACCTATGCTACATGGCATCTTCCACCATCCAGATTGGTACCCTGAGCTTTTTTCTTAATTTTGGGGGGAAGGGGGATAAAGTTATAATTTTGGATGGTTTAGATTAGGGGATTGGCATGGCAAGCCTTATTTGGTTTACCAGATATAATCTTTTCAAAAGTGATAGGGGGCTCCACTAGCAAATTTCTGAACCATTCCAAACCAAATAAGCATGCACAAAAGTCGACAGTACATTTGCTTCTTACAATGAGTACATCTATCCTCGTTTATCACGGGGTTTGGTTCCAAAAAACCATTGTGATAAGCAAAACTGTGATAAATGAATGATAGAACCTACGGGAAAAATAGGGTTTTGTCCAAAGACCCCTAGCTGCCTTCCAACTTACCGAAATATTACCACTAAATACATTTAAACACATGTAATGATAATTTAATTTTAATATTTAAAAATTTAATATTTCAGTAAAATATATAATATATTTATGAATTGATTAGTAAATAATAAAAATCTTGTAAACATTCCAAGAAGGACCTTTAGCTGTGAATCAGAAATGCAATTATTAATGTATTAAGAGCAAATGAGCAATCATGCATTGACAAAGCGATCATCGCATGCACGTGCTCACGTCAACAATGCTTTTAAGATAAACAGAAAGTAACAGTGTATTCATTCTTGATGAATCGATTGTTATATGACATGCCATTATCTTGGTATTCTTTACAGTCACTGTTTTAGCATGTCAATGCAACTTGAAAGGGGTCCACAAAAATTCCTGAAAAGTTGATACAGCAGTGATAAGACCCTGATGGTCATATTTCTGAGAACAGAATTCAAAAAAGTTAATCCATTTTCAAATTATCGTGCAAACAGTGGCCAGCCAACCTGATAAACGTACAGACCAAGTGCGAATTCTTATAAGTAGTTTTTTGCTAAAGCTTCTAATAAAAACGATAGTGAAAAGTACGATCTTAACACTTTCAGGCTTAACCAGCTCCTGCTCACTAGGCCTTGGTTCTGTCACGGTCATTAAGTATCAGTAGCTGTCCTTGTCATTTCTTGCGGGTCGCTGTTATTATTGTGACAGTTCGCCAACCCGTGAAAAGTATGGGTACTGTGATAATCCGGATCGGTGATAACTGATGCTGTGATAGATGAGGATTGATGTATATACCCTGCTGCTAAATGCTGTGATGGCCCAATGGTTGCTGGCACTCCTTTCACTCTACTAAGCACATGGCGAGCTGGCGGTATCTTGAGCTGGCCCTGGCAATATGATTATGCAAGACAGGTTCCTCTCAGATCTGTCTAGAATGCAATTGCCCATATATTCATATTCTTCCATCTCCTGCTTTTTTTATTAGAACTTTTTGTTCAAGCAAAAAATAAGTTTCGAATTTGGGTGTATATTTTTATTTGGTTAATTTGAACTATGTGATCATGGCTTGTGATGCAATGGAGGGCTGTTCGTTTTGCGTTTTTCTCCTACCTTTTTCTCTAACTCTTACTACTCTCGACCCTGCAGGCCTCATTGGTCACTGTTTTCCGTTACTCAGACACCTTCGCATTCCGTCTATGACGACCTCCTCCGAGGGCAAATTAATGATACAAACCCCAATCTGTTTTGGTCCCAGGGAGGCAACTGGTTGGTTTTCCAAAGAGACAGAGGAAGATTTAGTTAGCTAAAAAAGGTAGGGAAAAATGCTAAACGAACAGCCTTCCACTGCATCACAAGCCTTGGTCACGTAGTACAAGTTAACCTTTTAGGTTATTTAAATTTTTTACAGATTTTTGCGTTTTTTTGTCATGCGTCCGAGTCTGAAATTGACAGAAGTTATCTAAGGAAAATTTTACATGCAAAATTAGGATACTTTTACTACTCTCGGCCTGCGGGCCTCATTGGTCACTGTTTTCCTTTACTCGAACACCTTCGGCGTTCTGTCTACGACATCCCCCCTCTGGGGGTTACCTAAATACACATACCCAGCCTGTTTGGTCACAGAGGACAGTTGGTTTCAGGAGGCTAATGGTCACAGAAATCACGACGATTTCATTTGCTGGTTCAGTCATCGCGCGATTGTGCGGTTTCTGAAGTTTCATTTTCCAAACGTGCGGATAGTGTAAATTAACTGATCTGCCTTAATTAATATTACCAGGGGTATAAGAAGCTCATGAATTTTCGAAGGAAACGACTGTGCGAAGATATACTCCTTATACCCCGGGTATTGCTAATTGTAATACAGTGATGAAAGTACTGAAAAGTTATAGTGATCAAGTTGCTGTTTAGCATGGGTGTTATTTTAAGAAGATATGCCCCTTATACCCGGGTATTACTATTTGTAAATAAGAAAACAATCACAAAGTAATTAAGTTAAAAAAGAGAAAATTATCGTAATTAGCCTTTAAATATGATTTCTAAAGTTAAAAGTGCTTTTAATTTAAATTTACATTTTATCCTTTTGATGTTGTCGTTTGCCCATCTTGACAGTTCCGTAAATATACTTTATTTACTAATTATTATTTTTCCTGTACATGCACTCCCGTTTAACAGCAGACTTGTGCACTTACGCTCGTCAGTCAGTCTTGCTATTACGTCACTTCCGTTATCTACTTCCGGTGTAACATAACAAGCGAGAAACGTTTGTTTTCCTACCTTCGTACGATTACAATAAAAATATTAATAAAAATTAAACAGCAAAAACCATTTTTTACAAATTTATTAAAGTAAGATTTATAGGTTCGATCAGTTGAATGCTTCAAATACATTTTGCTTCTGTTTAAATAAAAATAACAAAATTTTTAAATTTCAATAACAGCTGCTCGTTAGAAATGCAAATCCGAGTAATTCCTATGCTTAGACATATTTTCATGGAGCGTTTTGTTGTATATAAAGTGAATATTCATCTTAAAGAGTTATGATATTTATGTTTTTAAAACACTTAAACGTTTCAAAACTTTTCTTTCTGCATAGGATGGTGGTTGTTGCTCACTGCCATTGCACCTACGCTTCAATGTTGTTTCGCTATTTATCTCCTAGATGGCAATCGCAAAGTTGTTATATGGCTCCTTCGAAATAAATTTAAGTGCTTTAATGAGCTATGTTGGCAAGGGATTTTAAGTATGCCCTTCAGCGGCATCAATTCCTTTCATCGACGATTTATTTGTTTCTGCTTATTACCGATGCCAATTTTGTTTTATTGCTGAAACAGTGACAAGGTGTCTTGCGAAGGTAATGAGAATGCGATCCTTAGGTAGCCCGCTCGGGAAAAGCTGATCAACGTATTGCGGGTAGATTATTAACATTTTGATGTCAAACATGCATTACCTTCTGAAACAGTTTAATAATTTTTATCAAGAAAAGCTTGATGAAGTGGATAAGGAGGCAGAAAGTAAAAATCTTTCTCAGGAAGCAACTCTTAAAGTGAGTTATGTTTCCGTGAATTCATTATAAATTCCCAGTACTGTAAGCCAACCCAACTCACATGCACAGTTTACATATTGGAGATCATCATCCGTTTGTCTTATTAATTTTTTTTCTTATTTCTTTCGCAGATGAAATTAGACATTCTGAAAGGCTATGTATCAGATCTAGGCGAGCAGAATCTTAATTTGATAGAAACGGCAACGGAATTGCAGGCAGCAGCAGAAAACCGAGTCAGTGTTTTAGAGAAATTGCTGCAGAAAACAACTGTGGGATGCAAAGTACATTTATCAGCATATTTGATTTTTTCGTTAAACCTTATATGCCCTGACATAGATGAATAACTTCAAATTAATTATTTTTAAATATTTACTTAAGGAATATGTTAAACAGCTCATGGTTTATCAAAAAGAAATGGAAAAAGTGTCCCAAGAAAAGGCGAAATTAACTGCTAAATTGCAGGTGAGTAAACTGCTTTTAGCATTAAAACTATTAAAATTGCTAGAAATTTTATTATAATGTCTTAATATCAAATATTGTTTTTGTACGATTTATCCATTTCATATCTTAGAATGTAGTAGAACAACAAGATACTTTTGAGGAAGAGAGAAAACAGTTATCTGCAGAAAATTTAATCTTGCGCAGTAATCTGATTTCTTTATATCATTTCTTGAATAATTTCCGTTCAGTAGGCTTCAAGGAGGTAATTTCACCTGTTTTATATATTCAATTTCATTTACAGTACTGTTTTATATAATTAATATATGTAACATTTTAAATGATGTGGTTGTCTGATTTAGAATACATTAATCGAGAGTGAGAAATCTATGCACAACATCAACTGTTTGCTAGAACCTGTAGAAAAATATTTGTCGAACAGGTAAACATAAAAACATATTTGTAATATGATCTTTAGTAACCTGACTTGGATCTACAGTCGATATAGTTTATAACGGCCCCCAATGGACCATGAGAAATCAGTCATTATAACTGAGATCCCCAGCTCAGTTGAAAAGTCTGCCGTTATAAGCGGTTCTGTCGTTATAGGCGTGTTCCTACAATCAATGTCGTTATAAACAATTTTGACTGTATTTGCACTTATCCCATCTAAGCTTGCCAAATAGCTTTGAGTTGCATGTGATTGAGATGACACACTCATAATTTGAAAATCACCTTCTTTCAACTAAAAAAAAAAAATAATCTGCATTAGGTATATGGACACTATTTATTAAATAGTATATAAGTTCCAGTCCTCTGATCATCTTGTGAAATTTCTTGAGAAATTCAAATTCTAAGAAAATGCACTGGATAAAGGTTTCATGGTTTCTAGGTGGGGTCATCAAACCCTTCCAAAACTAGACTGTCTCCAAGGATGGACCCGATCACCTGTTTACACAGATCAATCTTCTCTTGAAATGTCTAACAGTTTTAAGTAACACATTTTGTGATTTGTTCTGACATGCAACTTCAATTCGCTCAGTCATTTTTTCTGTAGTAGCCAGTTCTCATTCATATACAACATTCTTTAAGTATTCCCACAGATAAAAATGTTGGGACGTCAAATTCAGTGATCGTGCAGACCAATGTACTGGTTCGTCTTGACCAATCCACCTTTCATTGAAATGTGTATTTAAAAACTTCCAATTCAGGCACGATTGGCAGCTGCTATATCCAATACATGCCATCTGTCACGGATAAAAAAAAAAGTTTATAATTTTTCTCATGTAGAATCTGAATCTGCAATAAAAAATGGGGTTCCATTTAAGATTGCCCTTTGCCCCACCCTGAGGGGAGGGTCTTATTTTGACAGAGTTGGATGACCCCTTTGAAACCATGAAACTTTTATCCAGGACATTTTTTTTCTGATTTGTATTTCTTCAGAAATTCCACTGGATGGATTAAAATAAGCCCCTCTGAATACTCATTTGTAAGCCAAGATTTTCCCCCCCAAAAAATTGATCCCTAAAAATTGAATTCAGCCTATAAATGAGTGATACTGTGTATGTACTGTGAGTTAATCATGGTCAGTAGACCGCGGTTACTTAACCGTGGTTAGCTAATCAAGCACACATGGTGGCTCCCAATTGAAACATGCTACTTAATTAGTAAAACAATTTAAAATAAAACTTTCTGTAATAGCAAATTGTGCAAATTTTTTTTGCCTCGACTTATGCGTGAGTCATGACGTTATTTTTATACACACAGTCCAGTCACATTATTGTGACTACCCCCTACGTTCAACATCAGCGAAAATGGTTACGTCCAGAAGGTATATACCAGTATCAGAGGTGGGGGGTATGTATGGGAAGGGTGTCAAAGGGAAGCAGTAAAAATTGTTGGAGTCATGGTGAAACGTAGCGATTTATCCGACTTCCAAAAGGGCATGATCATCGGATTCCGAGCCAAGGGTGGCAGTATTTCCAAAACGGCTAGTTTTGTGAACTGTTCGCGTGCCGCTGTGGTGAAAGTGTACCGTACATGGCAGAATGGCAATACCCAAAATCAACGAAGTGCCAAGTGTGGAGCACCACGGGCAATAGATTACAGAGGTGAACGACGGCTATGGAGATGCATGCAAGCAAACGGACTTGCAACCATGGACCAACTGACCTCCCAGATGAACCA
Source organism: Rhysida immarginata (assembly GCA_023313115.1). Taxonomy (NCBI): domain Eukaryota; kingdom Metazoa; phylum Arthropoda; class Chilopoda; order Scolopendromorpha; family Scolopendridae; genus Rhysida; species Rhysida immarginata. The sequence goes on along the minus strand of JAHWFO010068719.1, from coordinate 5,611,643 downwards.
GGGGGCTACCATACGTGTATCCTCAACAACAGTTCAGCTAACGTTGCTGCGTATGGAGGTCCACAGCAGACGGCTGGTTCGTGCACCGATGCTGATGGCTGCTCACCAGCGACAAAGACATTTGCACATCAGTACCGCAACTGGACAGCAACAGAGTGGCGAAAGGTGTTTTTTTTTTTTTTTATGCTCCATCGGACAGATGGGCGTATACGGCATTCAGCGTCAGAAAACAAACACCCTGCAACACGTGCTGCAAGGTCCAAGCCAGAGGAAGCAGCGTTATGGTCTGGGGAATGCTTTCATGGCATTCTTCTGTCCTTTTGGACCATGTCTACCCCTACATGCAGATTGTTTCCTCAGCACGATGGCATATTCCATCAGGACAATGCGACGTGCCATACAGTGCGCAGTGTCCGTGCGTGGTTCGAAGAGCATGCGGATTCGTTTACGGTACTTCCCTGGCCCCCAAACTCCCCGGATTTAAATCCCATAGAGCATCTGTGGGACCATCTCGATCGGGTTGTTCACGCCATGGATCCTCCACCACACAACCTACGGCAGCTCGCCACAGAACTGGAGTCGGCATGGTTTCACATCCCTGTCATTACCTTACAGAACCTTATTGATTCTTCTCCTGCTCGTCTCGCAGCTGTCCACACCGCAAAAGGTGGTTATTCTGGCTACTGACAGATGGTCACATTAATGTGACTGGACCATGTAATTTTCAAATAAAGAACACAAGGATCGGCTTAAGCACAAGTTGGCATATGGTAATAATGCAGTTTTGATTTACGTTCAGTCAGTCAGATGTCACCTCATCATAAGTCAAGATATTTTTGTACAATATTTAATTTATGATTTTGTGGTTTATTTAAAATCAACATCCAATTCTAAACATCTGTTTATGTATTGATATCAAAGTGGGTCTGTTGATGGAATTAATGATGTCAGCAAGGACCATTCATTTCTTTTTGAAGGATCTCCAAACTACCCTTCGGCTAATTCCCATGTAAGTTTCTTATTTTTAATTAATGTTAAGAATCAACATAAAATCTTTTAAAATATTTTGCATTAAATGATTTGATTTTTATAAAGAGTGTAGGCAGCCCATCCATTTCAGTCAGTTGCCATTCCCATGAAGATTGCAGTGTGTTTAGCGGTAGTGTTACGGAAAAAGATGTCATTATCAAAAGGCTACAAATTGACCTGGATTGTGTAGTAAAAAATCGGAATGAAATGCAGTTTAAGGTTTGATAAGGTTTGATCAAAAAAACTAACATATAGACGTTAACTAGATAAGCTACTTAAGAATGTTAACTTTACGCAGATTCTTGATCTACATCGAACAATAGCAACACTCCAGAGTCAAATTACAGAACTTCAGCATGAGTTGTCATTAAAAGAGAGTGAATGTGTTCAACTGGCTCAAGGTCTGAAAACACAGGAAGATCAGAATATGCTAACAAATGTAGAGGTATTTAGAAAACCCTTTTGATACATTAAATTCATTAATTCTTTTTCATTTAAATGATGAGGAAAAATAAAATTAAGAGAAATTGTATTGCAAAGTTTACACTATCCTACAATAATAGAATGAACAGGAAATTCAGAAAAGTGATATTTTTAATCTACACCGTGCTAAGGTCACAAATTTTAAATTCATTTTATAAAATAATTTTTTAGTTAATAATAAATACCGTAAAATCTTGAATACATGCCCGGGCATCTATTTGTTTCAATGGTCCGGAGCCCCCCGGCGATTAATCGAGACCAGGCGTTAAGGGCTATTCCCAATAATGGGGTGTCTAATAGGGTGTCCCAAAACGATTGCGTAAAATTCCTTGACTTTTCCCGGTTGATCATGTAATTTTCCCTGACCGATATTACGTTCCAATTTCGCATTTATTTGCTAATTTTGTAAAATTCCCTGACTTTTTCCGGTTACAAAAAATTCCCTGAACTTTCCCGATTTTCCCGGTCGCTAGGCTTTAAATTACTGCCAGGCTTTGTGTACTTTTAATCCATCTCCCGCCATCCACTCATCATGCAGTTCAGAGATGCGTGCTTTAAAAGGTTTGTTCCAAGAAACATCTGGGGCCTGAATGTATTTCGTACAACCACCGGGAATGACAGCAGTAACAGTGTTTGTGCTTTTTAGGTGTCTCTTAATTGTTTCATGGATGTAAAATTTATATAAAATTAGAATGGGTTAAATGAAGCGGCCAATGAGAAGGCATACACATAAAAAGACGTTTAATAACCTGAAAGTGAGGAAAAACGCCGGAATTTATATCGATGACCTGAAAAAGACCCGACGTTTAATCTAATTTTTACGCTCCACCCGGCTTTTATTTGAGACCGGCGTGTATTCAAGATTTTACGGTATAGCTTTTTAAGGCTATTAGTTTTACTAAATTCAAATCTAAAAGGTTTTATTGCAAATACATAAAAGGAGTGAAACAAATTTCTTTTTATTGTAATATTGATGTGCCAATTGTAAACAAAGAATAAAATAGCTAAAATTCTTCACTGATTTAAAATCTCGAAAGAATTTGCACTTCCACCAAATTGTCAGTCACCGAATTGTCGATTCTACCATTAGGTATGGCAATATGTGGCTTCCCTGCAAAGTTCAAGCTCTAGACATGCGCAATACAAATTTTTTCTCCTTCCTGTGGGCAGTGTGTCTCTTCGTACCTAATCCAAATACAGTTTTCTTTTTCTACGTTCAGAAAGTGGAGGGAATGGATGAAAAGTGACCTTTTATCTATGGCTGTTTTTCCTTTTTCTGGTATCCGAATTATATACATGGGCAACTAGTTTTATTTAGGCATATTTCAAATCTAATAACAGAACAGCATGTTCTGTTCCTGCAATTTGAAATTCTGCCAACAATCACGTCACTAACTGCACACCGTGTTTGCTCTGAGGAGTAGGTTACATAGGGAAGCTGCATTTCACGATTGTCGATTCCCACCAAATTGTCATTCACCGAATTGTCGTTGACTGCATTGTCATCCACCGAATTGTTGGGTTCCCAAAACTGGGAAATGGATCTAGGAAGATTTTTTCATGCCATACCTCCAAATAATAATAATTACATAGAGAAAAATAGCAAAGGAAATTCCAGGGTCTGGATTTAAACAAGGGATTTTCGAATTACTGTCTCGATGCTATAACCACTAAGAGCTGCATGCTGTGATTGAATTTCTCGTTTTGAGGGAGAAAGTGTCGATAATATCTGTAAGCAGTTGTGTAATGTGTGCGGAACTGCTGCTGTTGACCGAAATCTTAAGGGCGAAATGAGTGAAGTCTCTGGGTGGAATGGCCTATATTGCCGACTGGTGCTGAATGGTCGTCCCTCCACAGCTGTGACTCCAGTGATGATGCTGCACGTTGACGAACTGATTTGGGACCATCGACACATTGCAGCCCGAAAGCTGAATGAAAACATGTCCATCAATGCAGGGAATATTCACCACATCGTCGATGAACTTCGGTATTCCAAAGTTTGTGCAAAATGGATCCCCATGAAACTCGTGTACATCCAAAAAGAAAAAAGGAAAACTATTTTGTATGAACTGCTGCCACAGGACAAGTGTGAAGAGAATGACTTCTTATCCGTATCGTCGCCACTTATGAAACATTGTTTCATCAGTTCAAATCGTCACGGAAGCGAAGGTCAGATTGATCTGTTGGCAAGGGATGTGCGGAGTGTTATTTTGTTGGACGTGATTGCTAAATGATCCATCATTAACTCAGATGCCTATGTCTCTATGCCACAAAAATTGAAAAAGCGTTTCTGACATATTTGGCCTGAGAAGAATCTGTGATTGCATGACTATTATGGCCAGCTAGTACAAGATAAATACTTTATTATAACATGTACCTATTTATTTTGTGGACAGTAGGTTCTATCCTTCTTCTATCACTCTATCTTGGAAGAAAGAACATAAATACGGTATCTGTTTGACGTAACTATAACATTGCCAAAGCAGAATTGCCACCTGTAGCATTGTTTTTTTTCCTCAGCCTTCTGAAAATAACCTTTTGAGCACAATGCTATGCTTTACTTAGATGGCTTCCAGTTCCCTTAACTCAATTATGGTGAAGAATATGGAAAATAAAGTAATTTAAACTGGATCTTCCAATTATGTTATTTTGAGGTAGAATGTTTGACACAGATATGGATGTACATTATAAACAGTGCCATTAAACACAACGCATTGGTAATAACAGGTATTGACCAAAATTGGATTTAAATTTCATCTGTGACCTATGAGTAAGCCAAATGTAACTTTTAATAGTCACGGTTTCGAAAAAAAAATTGTTGTCTAATACATTAGCATATATTTTGTGTTGGTATTGTGATGAAATAGAAATTAAATTTAGTTTTCAAAATTCCCATTTGCTAAATAATCAGTTTATTAACACCAGGAATGCTTGATTATTTTAATATCCAAGAAGTTCCTTTGCTGTGATGACATTTTATCATATATTGGTTCAGTTCATCTCTCTCTAGTAAAAGGCAGAGGGGTTACCTTCATAATCTCAGATGTTATTGAAATTAACAGATGTTAAAATTCAAGTCAAAGTAAGAAACCCGTATTTTTTTGTTTTGTCCAAAAAAATTCTTGGCTTGAGATATAGGCCGTCAAAGACTGCATGCGTAGTGCCATTTCTCATTTGATTTTCGACAAAATATTAAAATGCTCTATCTGTGGTATGGCTCAAGTTATTTTGTTGCTGTTTGTTTTATTCGAAAGATAATGTGCTGATGAAAATTTGGAAATATGTGTCCAAATTCTCTTGGTGTAGCTTTCCGAAATTTTTTGTAAAAAAATCAAAAAAAAATTTTTTTCAAAAATGTCAATCCCCAAAATAATGAATTTTTCACTGTTGATCAGTACCCATACATTACTACAGTCGCATGCCAAAAGTCATGGGATAACACATAATAATGTGTAGGACCTCCTCTAACCCGGCGAAGTGCCACAGTGCGATATGGCATTGATTCCACAAGTACTTGGAAGACATCTGACGACATTGCCAACCATTCCGACTGGAGAGCTTTTCACAATTGCATGGTTGTTTGAGGTGCCGGAGTCCGTGACGAATGCACCTCTCGAGCACATCCCAAATGTGTTCAATTGGATTCATATCTGGTGATCGGGGTGGCCATCTCATGCGCTGGAATTGCCCCAAATGCTCCTCTAACCAATTGCGAACAACCAAGGCCCAATGATATGGTGCATTGTCGTCTGGAAAATCCCATCGTTGTCAGGGTATGTGAAGTCCATGAAGGGCTGCAGATGGTCAGCAAGCAGCTGGACATAGCGCTGGCCAGTCATGAACAGTCTACCTTAACCAAAGGACCCAAGCCCTGCCATGAAAAATCACTCCACACCATTACGGAGCCACCACTGACTTGAACAGTGCATGCTTGACAACTTGGGTCCATGGCCTTATAGGGTCTATTCCACACTGAAAGCCTACCATCAGCTCATATCAGCTGGAGTTGAGACTCGTATTCCAGTTGCCAAGTGTCCAGTCGATGTGTTCATGGGCTCAGGAGAGACGTTGCTGACGATGTGTCCAGTAAGGGCACCCTTGTGGGTCTTTTGCTTCCATATCCCATGGACACTGGATATCGTTGCACAGTTTTCATTGTTACAGGTCTAGTACATCCTGGTTAAAATCTGATGTCATCCGGTGTAGTGTCAGTTGCCTGTTAGCGGTGACCTTCCTACTCAGACACCGTTGGTCCTGTTCATTGGGAAGGTGTGGTCGACTACTGCGTTGTTCATGGTGGGAGGTAATGCCGTCAAGTTGGTACTCTTGGTAGACTCTTGAAACTGTGGACTGTGAGATGTTGAATTCTTGAGCCACCTCCGATAAGGAATGGCCCATACGTCGTGCTCCACATATCGGGCCACGTTCGAACTCTGATAGCTCTCGTCGTGTAGCCGTTGTCACACTGAACACCTCCCCCCCCCTACGCATGACAGTGAAACTAAACCTACTGACACTGGTTTGCATATTTACACTGTTTGCATATGATGCTACTGCCACTTGAAAAATAATTCACTGCTATTCCATGACTTTTGGCATGTGAGTGTATATTCCCTGAAAAGGAGACCTTCCACTTTTGAGTTTAACAGGTTTTATAAGCAGTGCTCATGGTTTAACTTCCGTGGCTAAGTTCTTTATTGCAGTTTTGTTTAATTTTTGTATCTCAGGGATTGGCATTTTTGAAAAAAAAATTTTTTTGGATTTTTCACAAGAAATTTCAGAAGGGTACAGCAAGAGAACTTGAACACATATTTCTAAACAGGATTTTGTTTTCATCAGCACATTATTATCTTTCGAATGAAAGAAACAGCAAAAAAATTTCTTGAATCGTTCCAGAGATAGAGCATTTTAATATTTTGCTGGAAACTAAGCATGAGAAATGGCACTCTGAGCAAAACAAAAAAATATGGGTTTCTTACCTTGAATTTTAACATCTGTTAATTTCAATAACATAAGACTACGAAGGTAAAATCTTTTCTTTGCCTGCCTGAATTGATATGGATTATGCCAAAAGCAAGATGGTAATATCTACAGGATGGGCCAAAAGTCTGTTACCACCCATACAATTCAAAACGAGTGGTGATATAGCAAATTTTTTGCAGGCAGCATATAGGAAATTAGGTAGGGGCCAAACAATTGTGGTGTCAAATTTTGCACCTTGCAACTTTGCAACCGTTACAGGTAGAGAAAAATTTCCAATTCGTAGTCGAAAAGATTGTCTAATTTTTTTGTAATAATAATATTTGCCTTCTTTTTTTTTTTTATTTTTTTTTTATTTTTATATAATTCGCCCTCGATTTCATCTTAGCATTGAAAGTTCCCCTTATCATTATTTAGTCAACTCTGAGCTCTACAACTGTACAATTGCAAACGCTGATTTTAATAATTAACAAAAAAAAAAAAAAAGAAAAAAGAAAAAAGGGAGAGAGATTAAAAATAAGCATAAAAATAAACCCACTACAACAAAATGAAATTTCTTAGCTACCATTTTTACAAAGAGCCCCTCCACTTGTTTTGAAATTGTATGGTTGGTAACAGACTTTTGCCCCAGCCTGTCATATCCTACAATGACAAGAGAAAGCCTGTCCATTTGCCTTCCTCCATTGTTTAAACAGCGTCTCAAAATTCAGTTGCAAGCAGCAGGATTTAGCACCGCCTAGCGACAAAATATAACATTGTTAGAGTTGTCAAATTATGAAAAATGTTAAAATTAAATAGAAGTTACTTCTTTTTTTATATAGAAAACTGATTTGTTATTTTTGTCAAGATGTGAGTGGGCAGTCCTTCCCTATCATTATAGGCTATGAAATGACTGAAACAATGTTAAATTTTGTCGCTAGGTTGTGCTAAATTTTGCTGTTTGCAACTGATTTTTGGGAACAATGGAGGAAGGGCAAATGGGGAGGCTTTCTCTTATCATTGTAGGCTATGACCTTGTATAATGACCCAATAACACTAGGTAAATAAATAGATAGATTAATAAATTTTCCTTTTAAAGTCTTTCAAAATATTTCTTATACTTTTTCTCAGTTTTCTGATAATAAATTTTTGAGGACAATAAACGATAATGATATTGTCAGAATAAATATTATTACCTTATGCTTGGAACATTAACTCATTTCCATTTAATAATTTCTTACAATAAAAGATGTTTAAGAACTCTCATATGAAATTGTTACTTTATTTTGACTTAGCATTTTTGCTTTATATTATAAAGCTGCATATTTTTTAAATAGTATAACTATTGATAGACGTCTTTCGTTCTTTTTTTCTCGTTTGTATAAAGCGTTCATATTTTGAGGAATTGGTGAGACAACTTCGTAAACAGATAGCAGACTTGCACGACGGGGTAACACAGAAATCAAATAAACTACATTCTTCAGGGGATGACGAAAATGGCTCAGAATTGGTTAGTAATGCGGCCACCCAGACTGATATTAATCATGCAAAACTATGCATGTGGCAAAAGGAATTGAACAGGTTGCAGAGTACAGTAATAGGATTAAAAATTGCACTGGCACAACGCTGCTTTCCTCAGGAATGTACATGTACTGAATGTCTAAAACGAACAGAAGAAAAATCTGTCAAATCAGATGAATCAGCAGAGCTATTTAGACATCTGTGCCACCACCACTTAACAGAAAAGAGTGTAAACCTCCAGTTATTAGATAAATCCTTAGAGTTATTTTCTAATATGCATCCATGCCAGGAGAGCAAATTTCCTAGTCATGAATGGAAATGGGCTGAATATATATACAAGGATCAAGGGAAGCCTTTTTTAGCAGAGGAAGCCACCACAAGTCCAGTTACAAATGAAGACTCTTCCATTAGTGATTCAGGGATAGGAGACCAATCTCATGTAGATAATTCACTTCCTGCAGACATGCTTATTAGCCTCGAAGAGCTAAAAGAAAAATTGTTACAACTTGAAATTAATAATAAGGAGCTTGAGTCAGAACGAGACAAATTTCAGGAAGAGGTATGTGGCAATTTTTCTTTTAATTTTATTGACATTTCTTTAATCGGCTACTGATTGCAGAAGCTCTATATAAATTCTATCCATTAGCATGAATTCAATTTTTCAATTTAATTTAATCCAGGCACAAAAATTGAAAGAAGAATTGAGAGTAGTTGAGGCCGCTGCTCAAGAAACTCGGATTGTTCTTACACGAGAAGTAACTTTCTTAAAAATTTCTTAAGACAATTGACCACATTTTATTAGGATAACAGTCTCTTTTATTTTTAGTTATGAAAAAATGATTCTTCCAATTGAATGTTTTTTATTATTTATATTTTTTTAAATTTAATTTTGAGAATTTTTTTTTTTTTAATGGCAAAGCCACGTATGATAACAAATAGGCTTTAGTCGAAATAATGAAACCTCTTATCCCCATGAATTAGATTTTTAATTAGCTTTGAGAACTATTAAATGAATTACAATCTTACGACACATATAACTAGAGTAATCAGAATTTTTGGAAGCCTGAGGAGGATACATGACCAAATAAATAAACCAAAAATTAATTCCCCCCGAGGAGAGTATTCTGGTTCAGTGGCCCTGATCAAAGCACCAAAATTTTAACTTTAAACCACCATTTTGTCCATGTTCCTGAATAGATAGGACATATGTACCTATCATAACTTTTACTTACTTTTCGATGCTTTATCTGAATCTGAAGTCGCTGTGTTTTGATGAAAATGGTGGACAATTCTAAAAAAATTGGCAGCAGAATGACCAACTTCATAATATAGCAACGATGGTTTTCATTAACATCATTATGGTACATTCCACATAACAGTACCACTCATTCTCAACTGGTTTTGAATTAAAAATAACTTTTTGTATTCAGTAAATATTCCTAATCTCATTCATATTATACATTTGAAATCTATTCAGACTGTTTTATTTTATAAGAGCATGAAGTTGTGTTTAACATAATGTATCAAAGGACTTAACGTAACGGAATTTGAACGTTATTGCCCATATCTGTCAGTTGCTCTTTCACTTTTATATTGTTAAAATGTTACAAAAGCACAAAAATTCAACTTGTTTTATTATCTTTTCCAAAACATAATAACATAACTATTGTGTTTTATCGGTTAGAGCCCCCCAGGCCTCTATTGAAAATTGCATAGGGAATGTGTCACCCAGGCCTCTATTACTTTATACATTCTTTTATTTTGCAAATTTAATTTACGTTGCTTTTTACATACACTAAAAATTTCATAAAATTATAATCATGGTATCCTGTTTTGATTCATTTTCCTCATCAGAAATTATAACCTCATTCCTCTTAATCTTCTTCATCCTTGACATCAGATGACCCAGCCTCTAAACGAAATCCACCTTTATAACTTAAGACAAGGCCTCAAATCCTAGCCTCTAAATGAACCTGGCTTCAAACTGGGAAAATACTGTATTTGTTTTATGTTATTAAATATTATTTAAAAGGATCCTCATACGTACTGTAATTTCGGTACATATAATATGCAGAGGAATAAAAAGTAAAAGTTAAAAAAAAAATCATTCCTATGTATTATAAAATGTAAATATTATTTAATATTCTGATAATAAAAGCAATGAAGATACGATTTAAAAAGAAAAAAAAAAAATTGGGGAGGGGGGGGGCGGGGCGGGGCGGGGCTGGTTCTGGGGGAAAGTTCAATTTATAAACAAGAAATTTATTTTTAATTTTTATAAAGGCTTTTTGTTATATTTTCAGTTTAAATTTTTTCATTATATTTTTTTGTTATTTTTAATTTGTATAAGGATTTATTTTTAATTTCTATAAAAGTATTAATTTTTGGGGGTCAAAAATATCATTTCACCTGATTTTATGGAGCTATAACAAATAGAAATAATAAGTGTGATTACTCTCATAGTAACCAGTGGTGAGCGTTGGACGTGTGAAACGATAGCACTGCAGTCGATATCGACCAGCTTTGTAGCGAATTCTGCTTACCTCAAATAGCAATTTCACGTTTCATGTTATGTTTCTGTCATATATTTTATTGTTTCAGTATTTATGAGTGATGAGCGTGTTATAATATCTTATTACTGTAAGTTGTATATCATTTGTTAAGTTTAAGACAGTATTTTTACTCTTAAAAATTTACTCGTTATATTTACTCGTGCACGTACTTTATGACAGCATATAGGCTTACTTCATTCCTTCGGCAGTTAGTAAATGTCCGACTGATATGGTTGCTGTTCTTGAAGATCACCAGAATTAAGCTTAGAGTTGGAACAGACTCGAGTTTCAATGAATTTCGTTTTAATTGACAATGAATTTAAAACAGCAGGGTCGTAGACAAAGCACGATGCTTAGAAATGAATTGAGCACACTATGCTGTTCACATTTGCTAAAAAAATGAATTATCTTTTCTTCGCTGGCAAAAGATAATCTACTGCTTCTTAATCGATTCTGATTGTAGAAATCTATGAAATGTGAAGTTTCTATGGGATTTCTTATTTACACACCCAAACAGAGAACAACTTATAGGCATTCTGATAGAAAAAAGGCAAACAAACTCTTGCGTTATGTAGAATTAAAAGCGGTTCGTGGCAGGAAATAATTTCTTGTTCCGCTGAAGGGACGAGAGGGCCAATTTTCAATCTTCTGAGGCATTTTTCTCATAAAAAATTTTGAATGATATATATTTTATTATCCTGAATGCAAAAAAAAAACCAACAATAAAGTCGAATTTTTCTGTGGAGTTTACCTTTAAGAAACAGTAAATAAACAGTAAGAAGAAAAAAGAAATTGTGTTTGAAAATAAATTTTTAAAACTACTGTTAACGTTTCATCTTTTTCCTTGTAAGCAAGTGCTAAAAACCTGTGATTTGCTGGTTGAAAATGCACGCAATGATATCTTGTGGTTGTGCCAGAAAACTACGCAAGTAATCACACTTAGTAATTCTGTTTGTTTTGATGGAGCTTTCTTTTTGTTCCTTAGAGTACCAATGTGTAACAAGTTAGACACTTTCAAAATTAATAACCTATGAGTCATAATTCAATAAAATTCACTATACAACCTAAGTTATATGTAAGGATTTATGGGGACTTGGGCTGGTTGAGATTTGGCTTTTTATTTTTATTTTTTTTTATTTTTTTTATTTTTTTTTTTTTCATAAACTTGACTGCACCTTTAGTATTTTAATTATTTTCTTTTGTCTTCCCAGCCTGTCTCTCCCTATCGTACGTTTGCAGTCCTCTGTACTAATTCAGCCAAGTTAAAGATTTTTAACAGGACAAATTCGATGTGACCAATATAGAACAATAACAAGGAAATTTATTTTTCCAATTATGATAAGAATTATGCTTGTGATGGCCATGGGGAAATGAATTTTTGTATCTGCACTCTGCCAAACTGATCACGATGTCATCTTAGGTGTGGCCTGTGTCAATCTGGCATCCAGTGGAGTGGTCGCCTGCGTTGATCTTCGGTTTTCTCATTCGTCGGGTTTTTCGCATATGTAAGGACATTGGAAAACTGATTTTAAGGGGAAATGAGTCACGATTACTATGGCAATCTTTCTGTCAAATTTACTTTTCAACACAATTATTTCATTACTTTAAATTATGTTACATTCTGCTTGCCATCTTCCAAGTTCACCTCTACCGTAGAGAGAGTGACTGGTCGCAGAGTATCAGCTGAAAACTGTCTCTTTCTCATCATTTTGCGGACTCGGCAACAACATCTACAGGAAAGAGGGAGGACTCCTCTTCCTGACTTCCATTTAAACTGTGGATCCAAGTGTTCCTCATTGTGCCACGGGACAGACTACTACTGTCTGTTCTTCGTGATTGTTAATAAGAACCCACGAAATGTTCTTCACAGGATGTGGTGTTTCACATCATCAATGATCTGGAATTCGGGGACCAGACGAAAAGGGCAGTCGAAGCTCGGGGGGTTTTTTCCCCTTATTTGGTTTCGCATTCTCCCTCTATGACTATTTAGTCTGGGTTGCAAGTGACTACCTGTGATAGAGCTCTGTCCCCTCAAAGTTTATATCAAAGAATGTCTAGAAATGGGGGTTGCAGCTTCTCCTGTAACTCTCCTAATGCTTTTTACTCATTTATGTCCATCCGTTCAAAACAACTAGCATAAGTTATTATAGGGTTAAACAATTCCAATAGCTGTGTGGAGCACAAAGATGGAATCAAACTCCATCCTTTCTTGTGAGTCGAGAGTTCTTATCTTAAATCTGAAGTGGCTGTCAGAAACTTTGTCTAAACAAAAGACTTCAGAAACCTTAAGATGTTTATATTAACTCTTTTCTAAAAGAAGTTAAATTAAATCTTTCAGACCTTTTTATATCCTATTTTAGGATCTTACTGTAATTTTTAAAGAATTAAATTTCTAAACATGTTTTCAAAATCTTAAAATTCACATACAATTTCGAGGTTAAAGAATATTAACATTAAGTCAAAAATAAGAAAATCAATTATACCCATTATCATGATCCTTACATATAATAATGTATCATTGTCTAACAAAATAAATTTTTTCTTGTGATCCAAAAAGATTTGGGACTGAAAGGGCTAAAATATGTTTTAAAATGATTGCTTTTTATAATATAAATAAATAATAGCATTCCTTTGTTTATTATAATATGAAACTCATTTAAAAATGTTTATATTTTATGAATAGTTATTAATTTTCTTATATCTGTGGAATTCAGATTGCAGAACGTTTTGACACAATTAAATCATTGCGCCAGGAGATTGTAGAGCAGGCAGAACAGCACAAGGAAACAGTTCAGCAGCTGGTATTGAAGACTGAGGTACTGAAAGGGTTGAGACGAGAAATGAAAAGATTACAGACTAAGGTAAACAAAGATTTAATGCCCAATTTTCTACTTAAGGGATAAATGAATTAGATGTTATATTTTCATTTTAAATTTTGTTTATATCCTAATTTGCATAATCAGGTCATCAGAAGGTCACCAGTAGATAGCCCACTCACGACTATCTGTTTGGTGGCATTAACAGATTTTTAAATTTTACGTTTGTTGTCAAATAATCTGATGGGTTAGATTTTTTATAATGGGATACAAAAGTTTAATATGACTTGTTAAGGTCCATGTTAATTTCTACAGTTTTATCTTTTACAGTAGTATTGATTTATATTAAGATTACTGTAGTCTCTCTTCTTCGATCCCAAACTGGCAGCTGGCATGGGTAAGCCTTGTAATCAGTAGGCTGCTGAGGGTATCACAGAATTTAACCTTTATTAAAAACTAAATTAATATCCAGCTTCACTCAGTTTGGTTGAATATATACAGGTTGTTTAGGGTAAATTCAAAATTTTTTTGCCAACTTTGACTAACTGTACAGAGTTAATTCACCCATGGCTTCTCTAGGATTATTTCCAGGAAAGAACCTGCATGAAAAGAGTGTGGTGTTTCACTCATAAAATCCGCTCGACTGCACTGCAAGTCATTAAAACCCTATTCACCCATTTAAAGTAATTTATTTAGTTCGGGTTGGTTGAATAAGGTTTAATTTGTTTAGGTAAATTTTTGAATAATTAAAGTTTTTTATACATTGGGCTTAATTGTTGAAAATATAAAATATAATGTATTATCGATATACACTTACAGCTTTTTCATATTGATTTCGTACTTTTTCACGAACATTTATCACAATCATTTCGTATTTTTTCATAAACATTTTGTATTTTTTCATAAACATTTCGTTCATTTAATCCATATTTGTAATAGACGGTCTAAATTTACAGAATAATTATAGGCAATGATCAATTTTTTGTGAATTAACATAAGTAAATAAATATTGAAGCAAATTTTACTAGGACGATAATAGCAGTTATGCTTATCACTGGATCCATTAGCCAATCCATATTTGCTTGGATAAAAAAGGTGCTTCAATATTTGCTTGGCTAAAAAAGCTGCTTCGATATTTGCTTACATATCTTTCCCGCATGGAGTAATAGGTCTATTACTCCATGTCTTTCCCGTATCTTTTCAGTTTTTTACTTCATTTATCAGTCGTTTGCTGCTTGACATTTTCATGCCAATCACCATTATTGATAACATTATAATTCACTGTGTCGTTTGAGACCTCGCGTGAATTCTTGAAAATGTTTCAAGGAATATTCTCTGATTCATGAAAACTTCACGAGTGAATGTTTATCTATAATTGATCATTGTCTGTAATTGTTCTGTAAATTTACACGGTTTATTTATAAATATGGATTAAGTGTTTGTGAAATAGTACTAACTGTTTGTGAAAAAGTAGAAAATGATTGTGAAAAAAGTACGAAACGTTCATGAAAAAGTACGAAAGCAATGTTAAAAAGCTGTTAAAAGCTAATAAGCAGCATTATCTTCGAAGACTCATTTGTGGACAACAATTTTGTTATCCTCCAGGAGCAGAGATCAAAAAATATTTTGTAGAACCAACCCGTGAGCATGCTACAGTTGTCCATGTGAAAAGCACGGATTCTAAATTGATTCCCACTGCTTTTAATGACTGTCCTTACGCTTTGTCGATCCTCATAATACACTTATTTCTTTAATTTAAATAATATTCAGTGTAAGAGTGGATTGTTGGTTTTTATTGTTGTCTTCTCATATTGTTGTAGATATGTTGATATTGTAGCATGAATAACAGGTGTTTTTCACTCAAGAACCCTTATGCAACCAGTGTAAATTCATGGCAAAGTGGTGAAAACCTTTCCTGGACTAGGTTAAAGCATCATGAAAAGTTTGACTCATTGGTTTCGTGGTTGTAGAAATTATTGTAGGCGGTCACAGATTGGCTTTTATTAATATAGATTTGTAAATTTTAATAGGCTCTCCTTTTCCTTTCTCTGTTTTTCATCATGATCTATATTTACTAATTTGGAAATACTGTTTTTTTTTTGGTTTTTTTTGTATAAATATGTTGTGATTTTCAGGTGAGTGAAGATGAAATTTTGTTAGAAAAAATACCCATAGAAAAAAAACAATATGATGAAAAGATAGATCATTACATTAAAGAAGTTAGTGAATTCTTTCATTACTATTTCAAAAAATAATGATTCTATTGTTTCAGATTGAAATTATCGTAATTATTCTTTTTTTTTTTTCAGATTGAAAACCAGAAGATTACAATAAACAACCTCCAGGATGCGCTTGTTCAAGCACGACGTAATTCTAATTCTTTTGCTGCAGGAAATGCAGTAGTTCTTAATGGCAGTAGTGGTCATTCCGCTAAAGGAAGAAGCCCATCATCACGGGATATTTTTGATATTTAAATTAAGTGCCTTTACATTCTATTTAAAATCATCTTCATCTGCCTTTCTTTTAAGAACTGCTTTTCCTGACATTGTAATAATTCCATGATTTATCATGAAGAAAAAAGAAAAAACAAATCACTTCACAAAGGCTGAAAAGGTATTGCCATTGCATTTTTATTACACATGTTGCAAATTTTTATTTCTGTACCTTTAACATGGGTTTCATTTGTTTTAAGTCATTTTGTCATTTTAACTAAGAGTAGACTTCTCTGCATTATTGTAGTTTATTTTCATTTTTTTAATAGTTTCATTTTAGTATTTAATTCATGCACAGGGTCAGTCAAAATGATTGGCACAAAAAGAAAAACATTCCACCAAAGGCCATATAAGGAATTTAAGTTACATTGCCAAAATAAATGACAAAATTTTAGGTTATCCCATCAAGCTTGTACTCACCTCCACAGATGATATGATGAGTAACATTTGGGATGCAAATGTCAAGGTTATATAGTCTAGACCAGCGATTGCCAACAGGCACTCGTAGGCCTAATGCACCCTACAAGGTCTTCTCGTGTCACCCTCCAAAAAATAGGTGTTAACATGTCATGAGTGTTTAGTATAACGTAAAGGAAAGTATCAAGTGAAACTGCGGCCCTCGCCACATAGAAAATTCTATGATGAGGCTCCTTAGTTTAAAGAAATTGGCCATCATTGGTCTAGACCACTCCGTAGCTTGGAGTAATGAACTGGATACCTCTTGTAAAAGCTGCCAAGTTCTGTGGCATGAGGGGCACAATGATCGATTCTTTCACAGACTATAAAAAAGTCACATATTTAACTTTATTCAATAGTCAATTAAAAAGTCACATTAATCCATGATTCTGTTGACCAAGGGGATCACAGTCTGCATGGCCATCCAAAGTTGGTGTTTTTTTTGTTTGTTTGTTTGTTTGTTTGTTTGTTTTTTTTTTTGTGGCATCTGTAATTCCTGACTTGAATTTTCATGGGCTTTGCAGGAATGCTATTCTAATGTATCTAACAGTCTCTGTGTACCAGCCAGCATTTTTCCATTGTTTAAGCAGCCTGTCTCCTAAAGTTACTTTACTCACCGAATGATGTTGTCACTATGTGATACTTTCTTTTCAAGTTTGATTCCAGCCGAGGATTTTTTTCAGGGGGAAAATTCTGAGATCACGCACTTCTTCGGAAGGGAATTAAAGTCGTTGGTCCCGTGTAGTCGTTTGCCAGCTGCACGTTAAAGAACCCTTGCGAGACCAACCAACCAATCTTTTCAAGCTTCATCATGAAATGTTGCTGTACAGTCATTATGGATGATTCCATCACACTATCAATTTTTCTCCTGCATGTTGCTGCCATTTTGAATAACAGCAGTTTTCATGTGATTAGTTTTTCTATTTGCTAGATAAAACTTGGGGGCACAACTTATCATTCTGTCATTTATTTTTTGGTATCTTTGATGGGGGTAGTTTTCCTTTTCAGTTACTTTGACTTAACATGTCTCAAAGAAAAGAGGATCCACATAAATTATGTCTTGCTTTTGTACAAGTTACATAATGAAGCCCAGCTGGAGAACTGCTAGAATTATTGCCTGCTCCTGTATATAATAGTTTCTTCTGTCATGTATTGATGAAATAAAATCAAAAATTAGAATATAAATACAAATAAACAGTACAAATGATAGAAGTAAATTTCTGAATGGTGTTGAGACGATTATTCTATTTAGTAGATTTCATTATAGTTATTACAGAAGCTTTTTTATGGTGCAAATTTTTAACAGTACTTACATCGTTTTATGAAAAGTGAAATCTATAAAAGAGGCGATTGCTTGCTGTCTAAAAAACAATGGGCATCTATACACATACAGTTGGTCTGCTGAATTTCAACAGATAATAATTCGTAATCCAATTTGGCTAGCAATACAATTGATACATGGATTTGTAAAAAATTATTGCAGACACCCATGTCAAATACAGTTAATGACATTTTGTTTGTATGGTTGAACCTATTTATTGGGGAAATGAATAATGGCGATTATAAGCAGAGTGTTCATTTATCTGGAATTCTTATACATGGGTTCGATTATAATTTGAAAAGCAGCCTGAATTAATATATAGCTGTGTCTTCATGAGGAGTAAATTGAAAATCCGTTTTGCTTCCCCCCCCCCCCTCCATTCTGAGGCTTTTGGCTATTTCAGATTTTGATTCTTTGAGATGCATTCCTTATCTGAATGATATAAAAATCTTAATTTGAAAGTTTCTGACCCATAAGGTATATCTGAGTTACTGGTAACAAATCTATCTTTACGTGATTTTCAATATAAAATAATCCTAATAAAAATTGACAAAAAAGTATTTTTAGAAGTATATATGCCATGATTTTAAGGAAAATTAAATTCACAAAAAATTAATATATAATGGCCGTTGTTTGATTATAAGAGTGAATGTGGATATTGTATATATGAAATAAAAAATGAATAGTTAAAGATCTCTGTATATATTAATTTTTCTTAAGTTATTCACGTGAACTTTTCACTTAAACTGTGAATCTGTCAACTTTTGAAATGGGCAGCTTATAAAACAGAAATGGCTTAATATAATTTGAAGTTTAAGGATCTTATTTATCTAATGTAATTAATTAATTTCAAGTTATTTAAGTAATTTAACAAATTTCAGACATGTTTATTTTGACATTTCTGTATTTAACTTGGGCAATAACGAATTGTACAATTAGGTGCTTTCTTCTCGAGAATGTATAAAATGCATGTTTCTGCTGTTATATTTTTCATGAGATGTCTAATGGATATCTAACAGAATTTATAAATAAGCAAGACTTTATTAATGTTGGAAAAGCTAGGCTTATAACAACTTGCAAAATCCTGACATTTGATAAGGGTTTTAGAGAACATCATAGAAGATCATTAAAATTTCTTGATAACTGTGTTTTCTTATAATTTAAATATGTGTGATTGAGTTTTGACCCTCTGCTACCCTTTTCAATTGTATTTAATTTGGCTTTTATTTTCTGTCTACATATTTTATAACGGTCTGCATTCCAAGTCGGTTTTATTGAAGATGGTGAGTTTTTATTTGAAATTTTTATTATTCTTGTGTATATCTAGTTAATTTTTTATGAATTACTGGACTATTCCAAGTATCTTTTAATTAAGATGAAACCATTGAAAAGAAAGATTCTTAAAAAGTCTCTTAAACATGTACCTCTCTCTTTAACATAGAATGGCATCTTGTTCTCAGTTAATCATTCAAATTGTAATTTTAACATAATGTCAAACATTATTTGTTATTACATGTATTTCTTTTTTAAAAAAAGGCATTTTAGAAAGCTATATTTACATATGTTTTATAACTAACATAAGTATTACATGAATGATATAAATGGATTTTTAATATATTTGTTTAACCTGGGCAACTTAAATCACTCCAGTATGAAAGACATTCCTGTTTTTTTTAATTATGTAAAATATTTATATTTAGGTAAGTAGTGACAAAACATTTTTTTTATAGTAATTAATAATTGAAAGCAGCAATTTTTTATAAGTAAGAGACTTTTTCATTTTATTTACACATGTAATATTTAACAAAAAAAATCCATTGTTTTTGCAGCACTTAAATAATTATTTAATAAGAGTATTGAATTTTATGTCCTTGTCTTTGAAACTTTTCATGATTAAGACTATCAGTTAACTTTTGCAGGGTTATCACTATTAACATGAAACAATTTACGGTATATTTTTTGATCAGTATCAGTTGTTTTATTTTTTTAATTGTTTATTTGAAGCTGCTTATTAAACGATTATGGTTATACTGTATTTTTGTTTCTATAACAGAATGGGCAGCCTCTTTCCAAAGCATTTTTGTTTGGAAATTTTTATTCCATATTTATTTGTTATACTGTTTATTTTCCATTTTAATTATTGTTATTATAATTAATTATAGATGACTTCAAGTCAGTTATCTTAAAAATTAACTTACTTGAATGTTTTTTTTCCCCCATCTACCCAGTGACATTTCTAATTTGTAGAATTTTTGAAAAGTAAACATTTTTGGAAATTAGTTATTTATGCTTTTTTTTTTTTTTTTTTTTTTTTTTTTTTTTCTTATTTTACTTTTCTATTTCATTATATTTTGTAATCTTCAATGAGTAGATTATAATTTGCTAAATATGCTCTTTGTAATTCTGATTGCCTAATTCAAGTAGGTATTGCAAAAAAATAAAAGTACATATATTCATGTACATAACTCATGATTAACAGTAACTTTAAAATAATATTTGTTAAGTCATTGTATCCATGATGGTGATTTATGCTTAGTTTTAAGAACTAAACCCCAGGCATTCATCTGCTTGATTAACTTTATTAATTTATTTATATTAAAATTAACAAAGGTCTGTAAATAATAATGAATGAATTGAGTGCACAGTGAGGAACTCATTTTTATTTACAAAATCATGCACCATACCTCTGTTGATGAGGAAGTTTGATATAGACATGTGTATAATGTTTGTATTAAAATTCTTTTTTTCCATCTGGATTGTTTTTATTAAAATGAGAATTGTCATCGAAAACAACACTTATCACTTGAAAGCTTCTGTATACACGTAATTACATTCACTCT
Organism: Rhysida immarginata; assembly: GCA_023313115.1. Taxonomy (NCBI): domain Eukaryota; kingdom Metazoa; phylum Arthropoda; class Chilopoda; order Scolopendromorpha; family Scolopendridae; genus Rhysida; species Rhysida immarginata. Next base: position 5,591,174 of record JAHWFO010068719.1, on the reverse strand, counting down.
TTCAATTTCTTCCAAGATTTTTTGAGTTTTTTTTTAAAGCAAAAAAAATTTGTTTACAACCAAGGCTTCCCTCCCGAAAAAAATAATCTTGGGTACGGCAGTTTACAACTATCAAAAAAAATCCTGTTTACAACTTCCAAAATTATTTGTTTGAGTGGATTAAAAAAGAAAATTAAGAGAAAAATGATTGTTTATGCTTTAACCAAAAATGACTTAATTCTTAATTTAAGTTTTCTTCCATATTGTGCCCCTTTGGTTGTAGGTTTCCTAAACATTTGCATCTTGATCCTAGTTCATGAAAACGTAAGCCCTTCCAAGAATTGCCTCAAAAGATATTAAGGATGGTTTAAAATAAAGTTATTCTTCATTAATGGTATTGCCATGGTCCAATATTACTGGAAATAAACATGAACAAGTTCCAGGTAAATCAACAATACAAAATGTTGTCATGCTTCGATGTTTTGTCATCAACAGAGCATAAGAAATAATGAAAAAGACACTAACAATATGATCTCGTTTGATGTAAGCCAGTCGTGTTTGGCATTCTGCTGTTTTGCCTTCTCTCATGTTCTATTGTAAACCAATCAGAAACATAGCCTTTTCAATCTAAAGTTGTTGATTGGTCAGTTTACCATATATTACTTATATTGTTTTTTTTTTTATTATTTCTTCTGCTCTCTTGATGATGAAATGTTTAAAAGCATCAGCAATAACTTATTTTTTTTTTGCATTGCTTAACCTGGAAACCTATTCATGCTTATTCACAAGAGATTAACTTTTCTCTCAAATTCAGAATTTCAAAAATTTTAGATTTGCAGTGTAATCAATTTTAAAATAAAATACATGTTCAATACAATGCCAAAAATTAAAGCATAAGAATAAAAAATAAAATGCCATTAACAATTTTTTGTAGTTTCCATGAATTTATTGCTTAAATTTTTATGATGGTAAATTTAATATGTCATTTATGAAAGAATGCCATCGCTTACCTACGATATAGTCATTATGCATTAATTTGAAAACGGATAGTTTTAAAGTTATTTTTATAATACTTTTTAAAAACAGGAATGCTAATAATGCCTCTTGAAGAACATTAAGTTTTTCTTTGTTTTATCCTAACTAATCTTAAAGGTCATTTAACATAAAATCTGACATGGCTATTCTTGTGTACTAAAATAATATTTATGCAAGAAAGTTTTTTGCCAAAATCATGAATTAAAAGATTTAATTTTAAAGTTAAGTTTTTCACCATGTAACAGTGTGACATCAAGATAGGCTTCAGCCCCTTTTGAAACATGAAATTAGACATGATAATTACATAATGATTTCTGTGGCTTATGCTATCCTGAACCTATCTACACTAGATCTCCAAAAAAACAACTCCTAACTATCAACCTTCATAAGACCAGATCTAATCTACAAATGTTACAGGGGCAATCCCAACAAATACAGGGTCTAAGGACCTCCCAAACAGGTTCATTATGTCTCATTAAGAAGCCCATTTTTCAGTGCAATCTAATAATTCTATTATCCAAGGAATAACAAGTTTACAGGTAGAAGACTAAATATTGGGAGAGCTCTATGGGAACACTCATTCAGGCTCCTAATATGTTTGACACTTATCTGGATATCAAATAATAAGGCACAGAACTATTGATAATTAATGGTGCATAATATCAGCATATGTGACCCCAAAATATCTCGAATTAAACTCTTACAAGGACTGGAACATGCCAAACAGTTTTTCAGCATTGACATCAACATTAAGACACCAACTCCTGATTATTACTGCCCATGCAAAGGGCTAAATTGAGGAGTCATCCTTTTAACCTGCTCAGGTTTATATCATGAGTTCAGTTGCTGCCTCAGTCTGTCAGGCATGCATCCTTCTTTCATTACAATAAAAACTACTGGTGTTTCTGGTGGAGAAAGTAAGTTTTCAAGGTTTTTTTTTATGAATCGTCAAGAAAATCAAAGGTTGATTGGCTTTGATATAATTGTTTTAAAAAATTGCTGTTGAAAAAAATATAAATAGGGAGGTTTTTTTTTTGTAATAAATATTTTCATATTAGCCAGTTTTTAATGATCATATCTAGTCATTTAAAATTTTTGCCCAATCATCAGAAATGAACGAACCTCTGATGTTTTAATCATGACCTTCATACAGAGTGTCTCACCTAAAATGAACCAATAGCTAACTTCTAAAATCCAAATCTGACAGAGTGCTTTCAATGGAAGAATTATTGTACTTTTATGTGAGGGGCTTATACGTGTATTCCCAATTTTTAATGGCATTTTCAGATTGTACACAACATTTGAGAAGTGTTTTATTTTTGGTGTTTTTCAGTTGATCCAATCGTTTAGGAGATAGAGGCAGTGAAAGTGTGATGTGTTTGGATTTAAAGAAAAGGCAAAAAAACGGAAATTGTGCCTCAACACAATGGATTATAAAATGGGTAGCAATGTTTTATGTAGATGCACCGTCAACCTTTGTTTTCATTTAAATTTTGTTTTTCTTTTCGAAATGGAATACACATAAAAAACCCCTCACATAAAAGTACTATAATTCTTCCATTGAAAGTACTTCATCAGATTTGTATTTTAGAAGTTTGCTATTGGTTCATTTTAGGTGAGACACCCTGCATATGTATTGATGATTTTCTCTTGGTGAAATTTCTTTAGGTTCATATTTAAATGCCCATTGTTCATTAATGATAATTATCTAAATCATGAAATCTTTGCCATTGCATGATTTTTTTAATCCAAAAAATTATAATTAGCTCTTCTTAATCATTATATTCTAAAAAATTTTGTGAATTGGTTTGTTAATTTGTCTATCTGTTCTTCCAATCCAGTATCAAATTTATTTAACAAATTGTTATCTCTAAAATATTTGTACATTATGGTTATCTTGCTTGTGTAGTTTCTACTGCAAAACAAGCATACAAATATTTGTCTGCTATAATCTCCATATGTTTCTATTATTTAGATTTTAAAGACCAAAGTATTCAGCATAAATTCTTAGTTCTTAATGCTATTCTCAAATCTTAAAAATTAGATACATGTATAAAGAACAAATTGTGGTGATAAAATATAATAGCATCTTAATCAGAAATTTATGAACAAAATTCTTGTTTATTATTCCATTTCCATAACACAAAATTTAAATTAAATATAACAATTTCATAAGAGAATTTTTAAAATAAAAAATGTGTTAATCATTTTAATGGGGAAAAAAAAAGTCCGGTAGTTTAAAATCATTATTGCTTGATAAAATACATTCTGATAAAAAAAAAAAAAAAAAAAAAACGAAAAAAGCTTTCTGAAAATACAATCTGATATCTAAGTTGAAAAATTTGATTTCATTAACCGATTTGTTCTTTGTTTTATAATTAATGCACTGTTGACTTAATTTTTTACTGGTGTTTGGATAAAGAAAATGAATATTGTTTGCATCGAAGAAACCAAAACATGATGATTATTCATATCAAGTAGTATATGAAAATACTTTGTAAATGAATTTATTAGAGGAAGTCTGACTTAGTTTTGAAGAATTCTATCCAATTCTCTGCTAAATTTAAAAAAGCTTTTGAGTGTATTCACACAACCACATCACTGACAAAAGTCCTCTCTAGCAAGTAAATAAACATGTTTTAAAAGGATTCAGATAGCAACTTCATTTAATCTTAACTTGATGTAATTAACTTTGCTAATAAATTTAACCTTATGAATAGCAAACTTAACCAGTCAACTTTAATTATATGCATTTTGAAAATGACTTCAAATTGATGATAAGGCTTTATATCGCCTAGGATCATTCAATATGTAAATGAAAACATTTGTTAGTGATCTTATAAAACCTCGTTATGTCGAAAATTGCCTATTTTGAGTTTATTGCATTTAAAGCATGAAAGTATGAAAATGCCATGCTTCATCGTCAAACAAAAGCTCTTGAAAGTTAACAGTCAAAGCAAACTTAACAAATTTACCTTATTTGACTCTCCTGAAAAAATTGGTTTTGTCGATCACTGATGATATTGTTGTAATCATTTTTGAAGGTCATTTGAAATGCTGTAAATCAGAACAGGAACAATAATGTATTTTGAATTGTGTATACTTGAAACTTGATTGTAAGTTGTGTTTTTCCTTTACTTTTAACGTTCATGTATTTCTTCTAAGAAACTTGTTGTTTTTTTTTGTTTGTTTGTTTTTAAATCTAGTGAACACAAGGATAAATTATTTATTGCAATAAATGTTATGAATACCTTAGCTTTATAAACTTTAATATTATGAACTCTAATGGTAAAGTACTATTTTTTACTGAAGGATCTGGAATTATCTAATTTCAAAGCTGGAATATAAATTTTCTTTGCTGACATTGTGATTTTTGTACAGTATTTCTTTTGTTACTTATAAAGTTGAGATTTTCATAACATTTACTGTAATTTCTTCTTATCCTTTAATTTTATTTTAATATGTTGGTTGACAGAGAATGTGATTGTTCTTAGACATTTCATTTGTTGCCAGGTCATTAGAGAAATTTTGTTGCTCAAGTTAATGAAATGTTATGAAGTAGATCATTATATGGTCACAGTGCTCTGCTTTTGACAATTAATAAATCATCCCACTTTCCATAATTCAAATTACTACATGTATTCCATGCTTCTGATAACTAATTAATTTATCTAGATAAATTTTATATTGTTTTCCAATTGTACAAACTCTAGAAACTCTTTGATAAGGGAAAACAAAACTTACCCAGGATGTATGAATAATTCTTCTGGGTTCTTACATCTTATTTAAAAACACATTAAGTCTTAAAACATTTCTACTGCTGTTAACTAATTAATATTGAATAAAATAAGGCATCTAATTTTTATACTAAATTACCAAAATTTATTTTTATTTTTTAAAATTGTTTGTTTTGGCAAGACAAACAGATGAAAATGGGACCTATATAATTTCCATAGTCATTTTTTTCAGTGCCTTGATGATAATGACACCTTTTTCAATATAATTTTCTTTTAAAAAACTTTGTGGAAGTATGTTTTCAAATGGCTTTTATTAAAAAGTGAAAATATTTTAATATACAACTTTGGATTTTCAGAGTATTAAGAATTAAGAATCCATTGTTGTGTTATTATTGGTTAAAATCTATTTTAACAAAGAGAATTGTATCCAAAGTTTTTCATGCTGACAAATTGTATACCAAAATAAGAAATAAAATTATAATGAAAAGCATATTGTTTTCTTTTAATGAATATGAAAATCATTTAATGGAAGCCTGTAAAATTAAGAATTTTAAGACTTCTAGCCAGTTATTTGAAAAATGAAACATAGTCCTGCTCAGAAAGTTAGATCGTCTAAAACTTGAGATCTGTAGTGACATGTATGGGATTGTTAACGTTAGTAGCATGTAAAAATATCACAAGCAGTAAATAAATAACCGATAAAATATCATGAATGTTTTAATTGTTTTTCCCTACAAGCTATAGCAGTAAATGAGTTTTGTATTTGGTGGCAAGTTAATGATAGTGAACATGTGGAATTGATTTGGTATAGGCCAATCACTGGTATTACCTTTGAACTCGTTGAATTTGAATTTTTATAGAGGGTAATATGAGAATTATATTGAATTTTCTGTACAAATAGAACTTATCAGTTCCCTGTTCTGCAATATTTGCGTAAACGAATTTTTTCGTAAATTTGCGTAAATTTTCAGGCATCGCTTGCATCGCTTAAAAGATGTATAAATAGGCAGAGCGGTATCAGTGCTGCCAATTCGATTATTAGCAGTCGTCTGTCATGTAATGACATGTCCAGGCGATAATTATCAGAGTTTGAATACGGAATGATGGTTGGAGCTAGACGCACGGAACATTCCATTTCTGAAGTGGTGCAGGCATTCAACATTCCTCGAGCCTCGTGTCAAAGATGTACAAAGAGTACCTCATTTCAGACATTATCTCCCAGTATGGACAGCGCAGTGGCCGACCATGGCTGGTACATGCTACTGATCAACGACATCTGAGCCGAATGGTCCTTCGTAACAAACGCATGCCACTCTGTCAATTAACAGTCACATTCAATGAGGAGTGTACTAGAAATGCGTCCATGAGGTCAGTGCAGCGAAATTTGGCACTGATTAGGCAGCAGAAGATATACAAGAGTGCCTTTACTCTTAGCACACCATCGGAAGTTGCACCTCGCCTGGGCTCGTGAAAATACCGTGTGTCTCAAAAGTCGCGTGCCATATGATAGGTTTATGAATGTTGGCTTTATGTTCACACGGTTTCGCAAGCTTATCGTTCATGTTCAAAATGTGCACCATGCACTCGAAGACAATGTCTCACACGATCCAAATTTTCTTCTGTCCCGCGTAAAAGTGTAGCTGGTGGAATGCTGTGATTCTTTCCTTTAAGTCATCCAGATTTTCGGGCTGTGTCTGAAACGTAGCCCCAAAGGAAAAAGTCAGCATTATTCCTCTACTTCACTATTTCACCTACCAAATCAAAGCAACCAATTAATCCATTTGGCACGCGACTTTTGAGACACGATATTTATTGAACCTTAGATGACTGGAAACAAAATTTGGTTCGATGAGTCACGATTCAAGTTGGTACAAGCTAATGGTAGGGTTCGAGTGCGGCGCAGACCTCCATGAAGCCATGGACCCAAGTTTTCAGGAAGGCACTGTGCCATTGTGGTAGCTCCATCATGGTGTGGGATGTGTTAACATGGCAGAGTGTAGATCCTGTGTTCAAATTGGAGCTACCATTGACCGGGAATCGTTATGCCCAGCTGCTTGGTGACCATTTGCAGCCTTACATGGCCTTCATGTACTCTAACAACGATGGGATGTTGCAGCAGGACAATGCACCATGTCACCGGGCCAACGTTACTTGCGATTGGTTTGAGGAGCATTCTGAAAAATTCCAACGAATGAATTAGACACCTAGATCGCCAGACATGAACCCCATCAAACATATTTGGAATATTATCGAACGATCCATTCGTGCACATGAGCCTGCATCTGCAACACTCACGCGGTTATCAAGACTGCATGGCTGAACATGTCTTCAGAGGATTTCCATCGAGAGAGTCCATGTCACGTCGAGTGCTGCACTTCGCCGGGCAAAAGGAGCTCCTACGCAATATTGAATAGGTATTCCATGAGACTTTTGGCACGTTAGTGTATACAGGGTGCATACAATTTCAAAACGAGTGGAGATGCAACAAATAGAAATTTGACCTCGAATTTTGCATCTATGATCGGTTAGCGGTCATAACTCCCGGTTGCCAACTGTGACCTCATCATCATGCGGTCAAAAACGGCAGTTAACGCTCCTGTGCTTAACCGGTTTACTAACCGCCCTAACCGAGAATAAGAGGGTTAATCTAATGAGAAATTCTCGCTACCTCTTCTCACCGGTTATGGTTTTTGATCTCAGCTTTCCATATGGCCTCGTGCAAGATTTGAGCGTGCCACGTTGCATTGTTTTGCGTGGCACAATTCTAAAGCTCGCTCATTGGCATATAGATGTAGAACACAATGCAGTTGAATGAGCAGGCATAGCATGCTATGATTTTTCTATGATTATTCAAAAGGCTTAGAAATATCGAATTGTTTTGAAACTTTACAACAGACATTTTCTGTCAGAGCTCCGAGTAAAGCCACAGTTTCGTCCTGGTATCGCGAGTTTAAGAGGAGGAAACTGTGACTTGAAGACGAACCTCGCGGTGGATGGCCAGCTGATGCAGTTACGCCAGAAAACATCCGTGCTCGCGATATTTCGTGAATGACAATCGGGTAATCTGTTCCCGGATTAAGGCAAGCCTGGGCAATCAGCGGTTAAACAATCTTGCATGACCACCTGCAATTCAGGAAGGTTTCATCATGATGGATCCCTCGTTTGTTGACCGAAGAGCAAAAAAGTAGCCCGAGTGCAATGGCGCCAAGAAATGATCGAAAGGTTCAATAACGGGCGTCAAAACATGTCAACGACATCTGCACAGGTGACGAAACTAAGGAACAATTCCGAAACTATACAATGGCTCCCCAAAGGGCAAGGACCATCAGAGAAATGCATACATTCTCTGAGTGCTGGGAAGATGTTGGTGGCAACTTTCTTCCGTTTCACTGGCCCTGTATGCACTGTTTTGCTTGAAAACAAAAGACGGCTACAGCAGAGTGGTATGTGACGTCTTGTATACCAAAAGCCCTAAAACTGGAAGGAGAAGCGTTCGAAGACCGGAAGAAGAGGTTTGCTGTTACAACATGACACAGACTCAGCACATATCGCCGTTAAGACAACTGAGTTTTTCTGTGAAAATCGGATCTATATGTTGTCGCATCCCCTACTCTCCAGCCTTGTCACCTTACGATTTCTGTTTGTTTCCTACAATCATGAGGAAACTCAGGGGGTTCCATTTCGACAGTGACGTCCTAGCAGGTAGAACGAGTACATTTTGGAGCTCAGTGCTCAGGACTGGTTCAAGAGGATAAAACTTTGTATAGAAGCCGAGGGAGAGTACTTCGAAAAGTACAGAAGCGTACAGCATTTCTGGTTAAAACCTTCAGAGTACCCCTTGAAATATAGAAGTTTGATGGCTAAGATTATCAATTCGCAACTCCTAAGCATTGCAGATTAAGCAGTGGAGAGAATTTTTTTGAATACAGAAAATTAAACTACTTTAGTTCGCATCACACTGAACACAATTTCTTTTTATCTTCTTCTCTCATCTCATTTAAAGATATAGCATCAACATGATGAAACTATTCTTCAGTCGTCCAATATCGAAATAAACACACTTACATTGTTAATGCGAACTTCTAACCTTCTTCCTTCAAATCAAGCGAGATTAAAATCAATGTTTCTACTCTCTCCCCAAATATTTTCGCCTCATGTCTAATGGAGGAGAAGCTGAGCTGGGTCCCCTCCTGTTACACCAAAACTGATATAAAAGTAAAGTGACCAGATGTCCCGATTTTGCCGTGACAGTCCAATTTTTCACCCTGTGTGCTGACTATTTGTCTCGATTTTCGATTTTTTGGCTCGGTTTGTCACGATTTATATAAAACGTCTCCATTAATAGAGTATGATATGTATAGCTCATCATCACGAATGTGCTGATTTTGTATACTTTCAGGTGATAGATTCGGAGGTTAGTATTCTATGAAAGAAAGATTACTTTCCAGTGTGTACTGGATGTATTCAATATTAAAAAAAAAACACTCACGCTATTATGTCATACAAATACAACATAATTATAGTTACTACTTTATTATACAGGCTGTATCAAAAATCTTCATCCGATTTCAAAATACGTGTCTTATAGCTCCACAACCGTTAATCGCAGTTAAACGATCTGCATTCCATTGGAAGTCCAGAGTCAGTTTATGTCGAGGTGGCGACCCAACTTCAATCGTGGCCACCTCGTCCCTCTGACCTGACTGTTTGTGACTTATTTTGTGGGCCTTTGTTAATGATCGTGCTTAAGTGCCTCCCCTACTAGCAATCTGGCCTAGCTCAAAACTCGAATCACAGCGGCCATAAGCAAGTAATGGGAGGAATTTGAGTATCGAGTGGACGTGTGCCGTACAGTAGGCGGGGATCTTACAGAACACTTATAAGCTACCATGTCAAAACTTGAGTATATTCTGAGAATTTTTGCAACTTCACTCACTTCTGTATGCCGATTTTTTTTAAACAAAAATATAGAATTTTGAAATCGGATGAAAACGCCTGATCTTTTCCATTTTTCTTTCTCTTCCCATTCTTTTCACATTATCCTTCCATCCCTTAAAATTAATCCTTCATCTTTGTAGGATATATTTGTGAAATGCATTTCAGATTTTGTGGAAAAATTCTCTGAAAATTTGCAACCAGAAAAAAGCAAAGAAAGAATACCGGCTGCGCCAGCAAAATCCGGACAAATCAGTTCGCAAAAATGTCACAGCGATCGGGTAAAAAATAGAAACCCGATCGGAATCAAGTGCCTTGTGGCGCAGCACAAAATCAAAACAAAACAGACGCCCCCTCACACTCGCGATAAGATAGTACTGTAGTTCGTCCCGCCCGTCAATGGATAGGCAAATCAGCCAAGCAAACTTCAGATGGGGCCAAGGAAAGCCAGCAAGAACAGACAAGAGAAGGGAAAGAGAGAGCAGCAATTACAATTGGAGAGAGAAAGAAAACAAGGAGCGCCAACTTCGAGGATCAAGGAGAGGGACTTTCGTTCCCAGCCGAAGCGAAGAGCCCACTCGAAATCTCACCTTGCAAGCTGACGAAAGATGACAACTCTTCTTCGAGCCATAATTGCGCTATTGATTCCATGGAATTAGAGGAATCCCGAAGAGAAGGATACGAAGAAGCTTCTGCAAGGCAAGTCAATAAAAATTCTGATCCTCCTTTCAACTCTTCTCTCTCTCTTAAATCACATCACAAGACTGAGCGGGAAAACAAAAGCTGCCATTCAAGAAGAATGTCGTCGAGTGTTAACTACGTATGTCAGAAAACCGAACATCCAGATTTGACAACGGCATAACATGGAAAATACCCCGAGGAGCACCCAGAGCCTCAACGTACCAGCTCTTCAAATTCCCAGGTGTCACGTGCTTTTTTGTGTGACAGCAGAGTTAGGAAGAAGGACGTTTGGGTTTGGTTTTAATAACTGAATTTAATAAAAAAAATGTTAAATTCACAATATACGAGGTGCAATCAAAAAGTTCCGGGACTGGTTCATTCTAAGAGAAAGTACTCTATTTAAATACATTTACACAGTGTCCTCTTCAAAACAGTCCCCTTGCGAAACCATACAACGAGTCCAGCGTTCCTGCCACTTCAGGAATGTGTCCTGGAACTCTTTGTTGAAACAAGTCAAGCACCTTCTGTGATTCATACTGGATCTGCTCAATCGTATCAAAACGGCGACCTTTCAACTGGATCTTCATTTTCGGAAAGAGGGCAAAGTCTGCAGGAGCCAAATCTGGCGAGTAGGGTGGACGTGGAAGCGAAATTATGTTGTTTTTCTCAAGAAATTCACGTGTGAGGAGAGCTCGATGGGAAGGTGGAACATCCAGTTTTTTCCACGCCACAGATCTGATCGCTTTTGTCGAGCGTCCTCCCCCAGATTGCTCGTTGCTCGAATTTGCTCGTTCTCAAATTTATTGTCCAGGATAAAATTGCAGACGACCTCTCACACGTGGTCACAATAGCAGCATTTTCTCAATCCCCAATGCATATGAAACAAAATCCTTTGAAAAGCTGATTTATGAATGTTAAGGCTATAATTTACTGTATTTGTGAGCTTGTGCTGTCATTTGTTGGCGAGATGCGACCGGTCTCGGAACTTTTTGTTCGCATCTCGTATAAACGAAAGATCTTTTGAACAATTATTATGATTTTTGATACTCGGGATGGATAGATGCTCTTCGCGCCTCCTGCTCGCTCGCTCACGCTTGGCTTTCCGTGGGTCCTTTTTAACGTCCAACGAAGGGGTTCTTCTCTCATGCTCCGCTGTGCACCAATTCTCAGTCCAAACTTGGAAGTGGTGATCCGACGTTATCCGAAAAAACTAAAGAACGATCTTACTCTTTCGAAGTCTTTCTCTTTCAATGTTCCTCCCTGGCCATCATCTTTCTTCTGCTCTATTCCGTCTTCCGACTTCCATCGTTTCTTTTCTGGATTCCCTCTCAAATTCCACTCTTTTTTTTTTCTTTCTTTCCGGACCGAGTGATCGGAGCTCATTTTTATTGCATAACGCCAGGATTTATTGGCGATTTATAGGGTGATTGCCTGAGCCAGAATTGACCCATCAATTCAACAACAAGGTCATCTCCAGCCGTTTCCTAAACCTCTTCAACGACGGATTCAGCTGGCCACCGACCAGTCCTGACCTTAACCCCTGTGACTTCTTTCTGT